>OY747126.1:87734989-88115094 GCA_963556465.1 Berberis vulgaris
TTATTAGCCAAAGAGTCTATGCTAGTGCCTAAGAAGTATTGTTCTTTTCGTATGCGTGTCTACTCTTGAGTAATTAATAAGATCACTGCCAAGTATCAATTTCCTATTCCTAATTTAGAACACATGTTTGACAACCTACAGGGAGCTATCGTGTTTACAAAGTTGGATCTCAAAAGTGGTTACCATCAGATACGTATGCGGTCAGAAGATGAATGGAAAACAACTTTTAAAACGAACGAGGGTTTGTATGAATGGCTTGTTATGCCTTTTGGATTGTCCAATGCACATTCGACGATATGCGGGTAATGATGCACATTCTTCAACCTTTTAACAACAAATTTGTTGTTTTCTATTTCGATGATATTTTCATTTTTAGTAGGATTGAAGAGGAGCATTTGCGACATGTCCTGGTTGTTTTAAATGTTTTGCGAGAGCATAGGTATTTGAATTTGAATAAATGCACATTTATGGTGCCCTTGGTGACCTTTCTAGGGTACGTTGTCTGGGGTGGTGGGATGCCTGTGGCTACCATTCGTGATTGACCCATGCCCACCTTTTCTTCCCAGGTACGCAATTTCATGGTTTGGTCAGTTTTTAAAGACGTTCCGTTGAGGATTTTGGTTCTATTGTAACACCCTATGATTGAACTTATGAAGGATGTCACGTTTTATTCGAATGAAGAGTGCCAAGCCACCTCTGATGTCATTAAATTTATAATGACCATTGCTCTGGTGTTAGCATTACCTGGTTTCAAGAAATTTTTTGAATTATTGTAAGACGTGTGGGGATTGTATTGTCTAAGAAGGGTGACCTATGACTTTTTTCTAGGGGTGGGCACGGGACGGGATGGGATGGAATGGAATGAGATGAACCAATCCCGTTCATTCGGGATCGGGACAAGACAAGACTGGATAAACCTCATCCCGACCTCGTCCCATCTCAAACGGGATGAGCACGTATTAAATAGTCCTCCAATAAAAAATAACAAAAAGAGTTTTATCTCACATTACTCACACACCAATAATGTCAAATTTATATACATATAACTTGCATCATAAATAATAATAAATATTAAATAAATAAATATTAAACTTTTTTTTGGAACACAAATAATATTAAATTTCATTTAGAATTAATGATTCAATTCATTTAGATTTCATATAGAATTTAATCTTATATTGATTTTATTTCAATACATCCTAAACTTTAATTTAGAAAAACATTTTGATTAAAATTAATAATAATTATTATTAAATAAATAAATTCGGGACGGGACGGGACGGGATAGGCGGGATTGAAAATCTTCAGGCGGGATTGAAAATCTTCATCCCGATCTCATCCCACTCTATATCGGGACGAGACGGGATCGGGATGAGTTTGATCAATCCCAAAAGGACCCAAAAAAATCGGGACGGGTTCGGGATCGCGGGATGGGATGCCCACCTCTACTTTTTACAGTGGGAAGTTATAGAAAGCGCAATTGAATTACTCTACCTTGGATGTTGAGTTGTTTGCCATGGTGCAAGTTGTTCATCACTAGAAACATTATTGCCTTTACTAAGAATTTGTGATTTACTCTTATCATGAGGCTTTTCATTTTCTTAAGTTGCAGATGCATGTGAGTAGCAGGATTAGTAAGTGGGTTAATGAAATTAAGAACTTCACATTTTCTTTGAAGCTTATAGCTGATTAACAAAACTGTGTAGCTGATGCGCTTCGTGTAGATTGTTTTGTAGTGTTTCAGGCGTCTGTGGAAGGATTTGATGAGTTACCAACGTTGTATGGGCTAGATCCTTTTTTGGTAATATATATCATGTCTATTAGGTGGCACCACATCAGTTAGGTACTCCTTTTGTTGCAGGACATTATTTTTGGCCCACTATGCGTGCTAATGTCAACAATTTTGTGCAAAAGTAGTATGTATGCCAGACTGCCAAAGGGCATTCTTCAAACGCTAACTTGTACTCTCCATTGTCCATACTCGAGAGATCGTGGTTAGATGTTTTTATGAATTTTGTGTCAGGCCTTCCTGCATCCTAGGATTATAATTCATTTTTTTATGGGTGATCGCTTCTCTAAGATGGCTCACTTTATACCTTGCGGGAAGGTTTATGTTGCACGCCATATGGCTAATTTATATTTCAGGGAGGTGGTACGTCTTCATTGGGTGCCAAGAGTATTGTTTGTGACCGTGATACTAAGTTTACAAGCTAATTCTGGAAAAACTTTGTGGGAACGTTTACATTGTTCATTAAAGTTTTTCACGACATTCCATCTTCAGACTGACAGGCAAACCAAGGTTGTTAATAGAAGTTTGGGTGACCTATTGTGTTGTGTGGTGACAGGCCATACTCATTCTTCACCTACAGTTTTACCTCATGCAGAGTTTGTCTGCAATGACATTATTAACGGTAACACTAGTCATTCGTCTTTCCAGGTTGTGCAGAGTCTTTCCAGTGAACAGTGATGCAAATTTTAAGGCTGAGCGAATGACTATTATTCACGAGCAGGTTCGTCCATGCTTGGTCTACGCATATGATAGGCAAAAAATTGTTATAGATCGCCATAAGCACTTTGTTTCCATTGCGGCAAGCATTTTGTTTATAGTTTTTCAGTAAGGCCAACGATGGACTAAGAAAGGTTCTAAACTTACGATGCGACGTATTGGCCATTTTCCTATTGTTAGAAGGATCAGTGATAACGCGTATGATGTTGATTTTCCATACAATTTTAGGATGCATCACATAGTCAATGTTGATGACATGTCTCCATTTCACAGCGATGTTGCATCTCCTATTCCGCTTCCGGTTGTTAGCTCCATGCCACCTCCTCATGTGGCTGGTCGCGTGGAATGTATCTTATACAGTTCTAATGTCAGTCCTTTTGATAATGTGCCTAGCTGCTTCTTGGTCCCAAGGGGCGTCCTGCTTCCGACAATTCTTGGATTTTGTACCAACTATGGTCTTCTATGGATCCAAAGTTATTTACAGTGTATGTGCATGCGAACTCGAGGTTGAGTTCTTCACAACTAGGAGAGGATGATGGTATTTAGAGTATATTGCTATATTAGGTGTGTTTAATAATAAGGAGGGTGTAATTTAGGCCACTTGGTAAGCAATATTTAGGTGAAGGGTAGCTTTGTTTTGAAGGTAGTTCTGCTTGCAATCTCAAGAAAACTAGGTTTTTTTATGAATGAACAAACTAGGGTTCGTTTTCTTTCATTTTAATCTTGATTAATCAGTTTAAATGTTGTTTTATCCGCCTGATCTATCATATATCATAATTGCATCTCATGTAATTATTCTGGACATTGTATAATTTGTTGTTACGCTGTCATTCCCGTGTACTCTGGATAATTAGGTAGCTCGCTACTACACATTAGGTTCTAGGCAAAGTGGTTGTAAATTTTTGTTTTAGTGGTTTAGCAAATTCTTTCCATTTTGGGAACACTTCCACCTACTTATTTGGAGACTCATGTGGGGCTGTCCCCCATTGTAACCAGAACCGGAAATGTAACATGGAAGTGACCCCATGCAACGTTCATTGAACACATAACTAGAAAGGAGCAGGACTATCTATTATAGGAAAGCTTGCTGGGAAAACAGAATCATTATGCAGATCATCTGTTATTATCATATTTTAGTTTCAGCTTGTCTGGAATGTAAGGGATGACATTTTGAGCCCATACTACCAAAGCCAATGGAGTTATATTCAAATCTAAGAAAAAGTTACTCAATTTAGACATTTCCAGAAAAAAAAAAAAAAAAAAAAAAAAAAAAAAAAAAAAAAAATCTTAAGCGTGATGCCATTTGTAAGTTCATACCTTGAAGCACAAAAAAAGGTAACTAAGATAAAAGAGAGTTGTCAAGTAGAATACCAGAGTATAAAGTAGAGATGGTGCATTCTGTAGCTTGGAGATGAGCATGAACCTGGAAAAGCTTCACCAAATTAATTGAAAAGGTATGTCCAGTGTAATCTAAACTATGAAAACTTGGAACTGAAATTGAATAAAATATGAAATTACTAAAAGGGAAATAAAAGTAAATACCAAAGATAACCTAAATAATCTTCCATTGGAGTTCCTTCATTCATCATGCCAATTACAAATACATTGAATTCAGCCTAGGCCCCACTTTATATATTTAAAAAAAAAAAATTCTAGTTCCAACTTATTTATAGATTTTAACTTGGTTTAATACTAATTATACAAAAAATAAAAACTTCTATTTAAACAATTTTTTTAGAGTAAATCACCATTGACTTTGATAAACTTTTCATAATTCCATTTTACCCCTACATTCAAGTAGGGAAAATTCTGGAGTTGGGGTTTTCTCCTCCGCCACCACCACCTGCCACAGACGGCCAACAACACCCTAAGTTCCCCTATGCAATCAGGTCTGCGCCAGCGAAAAACCATCGGCCACCACCGGATCAGCTACCTCTGATCAGGCCACCATAACCTCCATCGGCCACCACCGAATCATCAAACCCATTGTCCAGTGTCCACCATCGCATCAGCCAAACCACTATCGACCACCTACCACCACCACCAACATCCACTGCCTACCGACACCATCGGATCTCAGATTCACCATCAAATCAGACGAGAGAAAAAGAATATACAAACCACACTGCAACAGACCAACTATACTACAAGATGGCCGCTGCTGGCAGCCACATACTACTCCCATCAGAGTGTCTCTCTCTATTAGACTGTTTTTCATCTCTGTTTTCATCAAATGAGAGATATTTCTCCCTTTCATAATAAAAAGAGGTAAAACCATCATTTTCACTAATTAGGTTTTTTCCTACAAGAATATTTTACTTATATTGCAAGTGAAAAAAAATTCTTGAATTAGCACTTCTTCTTTTCACAAAACCCCTTACAAATAATGGCTTGTAGGCCCTATTTATGACTAAACCTAGTAATATATAGAGAGAGATATCAAAATTGCAACACATCTACACCTAACATACTATTATATTATCTAAACTATATAACTAACACTCCTCTTAGTAACAATGGAAGCGTGTCTTCGTCCTGATATTATAAAAAATGCCCAAAATGCCCTCCCAATTCCTTTCTTATTACAATAATAAACAAATGGTATGTGAAAAGTCACAAGGGTATTTTTGTTATTTGAAATAAAAAAGTACTATTACACGAGTATCTTTTTACCCTCCCAATTCATATTATTTGCAATCAAACTCAGCCCCTCTCAAATATTGTTAATTTAGATAAGCCCCTAACATAATTTACTTGAAGCCCCTCAACTGTCTATAAATTATAATAACCCTTACATCTAACATTTGGATTTCCCATTTTGCCCTCCACATTTCATAATTTTACAATCTAAACGAACCCCCTCTTAAACATTAATAAATTATATCAAACCCTAACATAATTTATTTAAAATCTCTCCAATCATCTATTAATCATAAAAAGGTTTTATTTTCCATTTTCAATCCACATATCATATTTTTACAATCAAAACCAGCCCCTTTCAAACATTTATTAATTATACTTTAGTCCCTTTCATAAACTATACATAGGCCTTAAAATTATAAATAATTATTTTGTTTTACTTGTTATTAAATTGTTGTAATAAAATAATAAGTACTGAATATGCACGCACGTAGAGCGCGTCCACACCCTAGTCCTTGTATAGAGAATTGAAACATTATGAAAGATATGTAGAAAATACATGATTTAGGCATGGAGTGTCCAACCCGTGTCCTAGTGTCCAATACACATCGACACGGGAATTTTTGAAAATGAAGTGACGTTATGTAGCTAAGAAAAATAGCAATACTAATAGTCAACTTCAATAAAATTAAATAAAACGGAATGAATTTTTATTTTATAGCTGAAATTAGGAAAATTTCTTCTTCATTCTTTTCAGACCATATCAACATAGCCACATAATGTATGAAATAAAATCAGATCATGAGTAGAGCGCAAGCTCCGCATAAGAGCTACAACCCCAGGTAAGCATTGTCACGGTGAAAGAAATCGAGGAAAATGGTTACAAATAGTGGTGCTGCGCTATCGTTCATCAAAACAACTAAAAAGTTTGGAGTCAAACTGGTTTTAAGATGGGATCAAACTCTCAATCTTAAAAGCGCCAGGTTCGAGTTCACTGAAGAGAAATACTGAGAAATGTGCTCAACCCCAGGGTGTGGTTGCACATGGTGTGCAAACTGTATTTAAGCCCACTGTCCCCCTTTGATGCACATAGTAGTCACCAATGTTTACAAAAACACAGGAGGCGTACACCTTGATATGTAACAGGTCTAGACCGGCACATTTTAACAGTCAATCTGCTGGCGCAACGGGACTAGGTAAACTTGCAATATATTGGCCTAGTAAATGATGAACCCATGCATCAGTCTACGGATTATTCAGTCAATGCTATATAACCCAAAGAAAATGTTTCACCTTTTCATTCACCAATAAACAAAGAATGTATATGAGACAAAAAAAAAATGGCACATATTTATCACCAATAAACAAAGAATGTATATTATACAAAAAATGGCTCATATTTATTCACCATAAACATGTGCTGATGTAGATTCTGTGAAATAAGGCGTTGTCCAGATCAAACTAAGGGCACGATATAGCAGAATAGTTTTGGAGGGAAAATAAATACGATACGAAGGAATAGAATCCATCAAGTGTTGACTGCATTTTTCAGTTTGAGATTGATACATATTAACCATGACAACCAACGAACATGATTTCTCGAAATAAGTTTAGAACCTCGTACCAAGGAATGTGATTTCTTGAAATATATCGAAAGTTCACGAAATATTTCTTATTTTGAAGTTACCGAAATCTATTTCGAAATATGTCAAAAATTTTCAGAGAAAATAAATAAATATTTTAATCTCTGTATATTTTAACATGCTATAATATTATTTTAGCATCAAAATTTTGTTATGTGAGTGATTTTTATGTAATATGTAGTTTGTATGACACTACGAGTCATGTGAGACTTTTTATTTAATATTTAAAAGTCTAAATGTATAACTTATATTGTTAAATTTGAAATCACAACCGAAATTTTTACATTTTTTCTACACAGAACAAAATATTTGACAAAAAAATTCTTAAAATTAATAAACTGAAATTAACTCAAAAAATGAAATCACAATCTTTGGTTCGTACCCTCTTTGATGACCTGTAGCCACATCTATCGTATCCATTGCTTCCCAAAGAAGTGTAAGCGGAACCCAGTGGGGAGGATACTTGAAGCGTGCAACATCCAAAATTAGTGCCATATCCTTTTCAGCATGATATCCACCAATAGGAGAAAAATGACCAGTTCCTGTCTGTTACCATTTAACCAAATTAAAAAATTATTTTTCTTGATAACCCTTACGATTTCATCAAGCAAAAAAAACAAATATCAGTAATAATTTCTCGTTTTTTATGAACGTCAATTATATTGATAGATATTTAGCCAAAATGGAGCACCGACAATTGCTTGGATAAATATGCAGAAGAGCCTAAACAAGGACATTAGAACAACTAAAACATTATTGTGTCTAAATACAACTAAAACAAGCATGGTGCTGGTTCTGTGCAGGAGGGACGATGAGCAGTGGATGGAGATGGTGGTAGAGGAGAAGTTTTAACATTCTCAATAACGGCATTTAGGTCTAAAATATACTCACGTGCACTCATTTAATGGGCAAATGGCAGTCAATGCAAGCCACCTGACTGGTTAAAGACCAAGACCAGCTTCAGTGTTGAAGTAGGATCCAACATATAACTAGGTACCGACATCTCAATAACCCCCACAAAGACCCTAAGTTCATTTTAAGCTTTACTAAAAAGCCCATTAAAACCCCAAAGCTTGAAAACATTAGAACCTCTCATGCTCAACCAAAATCCGTATTCCTTCCCCACTTTCTACTTTACGCATGAGCCGTACTCCTTGACTCATAATCACCCATCAATAACAGCTCTTCTTCCCTCTCCCTCTCCTCCTCTGCCGTCCACCTCACCACCTCTTCCTCATCTATCTTTGATGCTCTGACCAAAGCTAGTCTTTCTTTTTTAATGGATGACTGACCCTTGTCATGTTTGAAAAACACATAGGACTGAAGTTGGTCATGCTCATGTACTTTAAATCAAATTTATGGACAAATGACTAAACCTAGTCATGTTTTAAATGCATGACTAAACTTAGTCTTGTTCAATTAAACACAAATGATTGAAGTTGGCCATGATCATGCAATTTAAATCGAATTTGCGGAAACCTAGTCCTTTTTTAATGCATGTGACTGTATCTAGTCATGTTTGATAAAAATTCATCAGTAATTGGTAATACTAAACCTAGTCACATTTTACAATTAGATGCTTATGCGGTTTGTGATCTCTTAAGAACCTCTTTGTAGGGAAGGCAAGCAACCATGATCATCAATTCCATCATAAGATATAGGTTTGAGGGGTACATAGAATTTTTTTTTTGGGGTTTTTTAATTTAAAAAATAAAATGAAAAGTAAGATGGTTCACAAAAGAGAATCAACTTATCAACAATATTTTAGTAATTCCTAACATCACATTCCCAATAGCTACTAAAGGGATAAAGAATTACATTGCAGTGTTGATTGAATCTTACTTTAAATTGACCTTAGGTTTTATAATGTGGTTTTGTGACGTAGATCTTTTGTATCACAAATATACCATAGTTTATATTTAATTTGTGTACCAGCATTAACAAATCTGACTGCACCAATTTGAACATTTTAATAAACATATGATACCTGTTTGAAAAGCCCTCTGTGGTAGGAGGTAATTATATGACAATCTTCCGAAGAGCTGCATGATATAACATACTTTCGAAAATCATCAACTGTGCTTTGGTTTGTTCGGTAAGCTTCAACTTTGGCACCAGCACAGTGGGCCAAACAAGCAACTTTTCCAATTGTGATCCCTTCAGCCTTAACCTTTTCCAGAGGTTCACAGCAGTCCAGCATAGTTTCATCAAACCACCTCCAAGGTCCTGTTTCGCACAATAAGTATATGTCACACTTCGAAAGATACACACCTCAAGCATAATCTGGCAACTAGCCTGAATCAAAACCAGATTTTCAGACAAAGGTATTTTTCAATGAAAGGTTTGTCAACCTATCTATTTCTCCCGCACACTGTGATGAACGACTGTTAGTGCAAATTATGTTATATCAGCAGGTTGGTGAAGGATGATAGAATGAAACAAACCCAATGATGAATCACAGGAAAGAATTGAATAAAATCCCAAAGCTTTACAAAATTATTGAGTACATAAGTGAGTAAGTTCCAATTTCTTAGACCTAGAGAGATCCACTTTCACTATATAATAGTTCTGTAAGAGTTACCTTTCCATTTTCTTCCTGGATCAATAGCAAGTGCATTCAAGACCATGGAAAGGCTGGCCAGTCCGCAATAAGCAGGTTCCGACTGTGTTTGGAAGTATGAAATTAACCTGAAGAATCCTTCCATGGTTCCATTTTGTAGTGCTTCATTGAAGAGTTGCTGCAAATTCAGATAAGAGTGGTTGTGGTGGATTATTAAAACAGACAACCCTTGCACTGCTGTAATGTGTCAGGAACTAACAAAGTCAAATGAAACTGAATAGGATTGAATATGAGCCTTCGGCCTTGTCACTTTTCATTTCTGCTTTTAGAATGTAAAACTTATTCCAATTCAACAAAATAAAAATCACAGGGGGTGGGAGGGATAGGGGAGACCAAGACCTGAGATTTATCTTCCTATAGTAGAAGCTAAGAGTTCATCAAATAAAGGGTTCTCTCCCCCATTAATGGGTACTACAAAATAATTAAATAACCATATGTATATTTTTTCAATTAGAAATGCAAAACGACAAAGGGAAAAAAAATTATAAGTAACAATAACCAATAAGCAATCACAGTATGATGACTGGCTAAGAAACTGTGGTATCTATAATTGTTTAGACTCAAAATTTTCATGCCTTTTGATCTACATAATTTTTTATATTATTTTATAAAACAAGTATTTTCAGAAACCAGATTTTTTGGAATCTGTCTAGTGAGGTCAATGATTACGAATTAAAAGAAAGTATGTTAGGGTATTGAACACACACATATAACATGAAGGTATGGAGTGTTAAAAGATACTGAACAAGCACTGACCAATGCATGCTACCTAAGCCAGAAGCATGAGAACAGAAATGCTAAGGCATGTAGTATACGCTGTAATTGTCTGAATTGCTGGGTTTCTCCAGGATACAATATTAAGAGCAGTCAACCTGAATTCATAATTATGCAGCATCACAACAGAGGACTCAATGTGTCAACTTCAAAGCTTGGGTTGATGGAATTATAAACACTGTTGATTGGTTGGTTTCCAATCTAACATGGCTAAGTAACTAGACAACCCATTTGAAAGAGCTATAAACTACCTTGAGGATGAGACAAACTAACTGTTATGGATTTGTTGTGTTAGCTTGATATTCCAGTAAGCCTAGAACACTAAAAGACCACAACCCACACCACTGGACATATAACGCAAGGGCCATAAAGAATACTATGTCAACTCAACCCAGTGGGTCAGCTTTGCCAACTTGACCATGACACGGTTCAAATTCCATGATTCATACCATATGACTAGCAAAGATTGAATCCATGATAAGCCACTCAGGTGCCCGTGATATTGACTCCTACAATATGGGCTATAATAATGGAAAAGGAAGCCCTGAAGTGACCCAAAAATGACTCCTTGAATAAGTTAATGTTTGTTGGTATTATACCTAAGTATAAACACTATCATGGACTGGAGCTAATGTAGTTAAGGCAACCAAGGCGTTTTTACAAAATTCCGCCTTAGCCGCCTCAGACCAAAATGGTTGCAGCCAGTCCAATTGCAGCCCAATTGCAGCAAAAGAGGTTGCAACCCATTCTATAATAGGGTTTTATGTTTCTTGGTGTAATATTTGACAAATTTGATAATACCAAAATAAAACGTTTTTAAGTTTTGATAAATTTGTCACACTTTCCTTTTATTATTTTTTGGAGAAAACATATCATGTTTTGATCAGTCTATAATCAACATCAATCTTGATTTTTCATAGTATAGTTCAATGATTTTTATGCTTTTGGAATACCAAAAGTGATCATACTTGTGAATTTTTATCAACCATTCCAACAATTTCTTCTAACAAATGCTCAATATTTTCAAGTTTCTATTCTTTCAAGATTATTGATTTTTAATAATTTAGTAGATGTTTGCAAGTTAATTGATACTTATATAGTGCATATTTTCGCTATGTTATACAACTTTATTATATTTCTATTTTGATTCTATGCAGTTGTGTCAAAATGATGATGTATATTTTGTTTATGATACTTATCAAAATGATGATGTATACTACTATGCGATATATTTCAATTTGTTATAAGAAAAAAAGTCTTCTAAAAAATGTTAAGACGCCTAACTTCACTGAGGCATCCGCCTCGCCTCCAGCCTCACGCCTCATGCGTTTTCAGGCCCGACCGCCTTAACTGCAATGCTGCTGGAGCAATATTCTCTTAAAAAAAGGGTTTTCGTGAATACATATTCAAAACCATTTCAACTTTTTCTCAACTAGACAATATTCCTCAAACCATATGTGGTACAAAAAATTCCCCAAGTTTAAGGTTTTTTTGCAAATGGGGTTGTTGGGTTTCCTAAAACAAGCACCAAGAAATTATCTAAAAGTCTTAAACCCTTGATTGTCTATTGATTCACAAAGTGCTGTTTTACATTTTGGGACATTTAGTTTTGACATCAATGTTATTCTCCATCACATTTCATAGAAGAAAACGTCATAAATCTTCTAAATTGCAAAACCCTATTCTCAAACCACAAAAAAACAGAGCTAAAAACATGAAAAATGTCGAGAAACTCAATAAAAACTCACAAAACCAACAACTTGAAAAAACAAAGAAAAAGGGTTTGTTTGGTTCTCAAAAAGAAAAAGAAAAAACCTATATTTTGCATTATTCACAAATCAATTCAATCAGTCAAGAAAGCCAAAAAAAAAGAGTTTTTTTACCTTCCCTTCTGATGAAGCAAACTCAATTGCAGGCGGAGACGGAAGAGCTCGCCTGTACAGGCCTGCTACGGCCATTGTTGATCGATTTTTCTTCTGTGGAGGTGAAGAGTAGAGACTCGAAAATGGGGTTTCTAAGTCCCGCGAAAGCGAGTACGAATGTACGAATGTTATTTTTCATGCGCGCATCCCGAAGGGGATGGGCGGTCCCTCTCTCCCTCCCTCGCTGATTTCCTCACTCACTTCCTCGCCATTTAGAATTTATCCTTTTGAAAGCATCCAAACATATGGAGGTTGATTTTGGGTTTTTTGTCTCGACCATAGTGACTATGTAACCTTAGGATATATTATAGATTGAAACACATTAAATAAGTTTAGGCAGCGACTACTCGACACCACCATTTCATCTTTCTCACACCATTCTACTATTTCACACCACCTACTTTTTTTTTCAAACCACCATACTTTTCCACACCACCTATATAAACAAAAAAAAACAACATTTTTTCCCTCCCCATTCAAATCGAAACTTCATTCCTCCCTTCACATTCGAATTTGTTCCCTCTCCCACATTCAAATCTCTTGCAAATCTCTCACCACATTCAAATCTCTTGCAAAATCAAAACCAATCTCTTCCTTCTCACTCGAAAATCTTTTCCCTCTCCCTCAAAATCTCCTCCTTCTCCCTCAAAATTGAAACCCTTAAAAATCGAACCCCAAATCACAACCTCCCCAAAAATATTCATAAAAATAAAGTAATCTCATGGAAACTTCAAAAAAAATTTCAATCACAGTAAACTTCAGAAATCACAAAAAAGATATTGTTCACCTGAGACAATGCACCTTGCATTGATCTGGGCAAACAGTAAAAAACTTTGCTGAAATTTTCTATTCGCCCGAAACTCTATGAGGTTTTGCAAAAATCTCGCAGAGTTTCGGGCGAACATGAAATTTCAATAATTTTTTTCGGATAGATTTGCGCAACTTTGGTAAAATGACTATAACTTCCTCATTTCAAAATATTTTCAAGTGATTCAAGCTATGTTTATTAGATAACTCAAAGTACTACAACTTTTGTGTTTTAATCAACTTGAGAATCGCTCACAATCGAGCACATAAGTTGGCCGAAAGTCACGAACACTATCGCATTTTTATTGCGAGACAGATTTGCGTGATTTTAGTAAAATGACCATAACTTGCTCATTTCAAAACATTTTCAAATGATTCAAGTTATGTTTATTAGATAACTTATAGTAATACAATATTTGTGTTTTGATAAACTTGAAAATCGGTTTTGATTGAGCACATAAGTTGACTGAAAGTCATAAACACTATCTCATTTTCATTGCGAGACAGATTTGCGCGACTTTAGTAAAATGACCATAACTTGCTCATTTCAAAATATTTTCAAGTTGTGCTTATTAGATAACTCAGAAACTACAATTTTTGTGTTTGGATGAGCTTGAGAATCGATATTGATCGAGCATATAAGTTGACCGAAAGTCAGGGACACTATCCCATTTTCATTGCAAGACAAATTTGCGCCACTTTAGTCAAATGATCATAAACTTGCTCATTTCAAAACATTTTCAAGTGATTCTAGTTGTGTTTATAACTCATAGTATTACAACTTTCATGTTTTGATTAGCTTGAGAATCGGTCTCAATTGAGAGTTTAAATTGGTCGAAAGTTACCCTGTTTTACGTTTTTTTTTGTTTTGAGTTTGGGTTTCTCTGTTAAGTTATGCATATTTATTGGTGGTGTGAGTAAGTAAAAAAAACACACACACACACAATGGTGGTGTGAGAAAGAGGAAATTGTGGTGTGGAGTAGTCGCTGCCATAAATTTAACTTAGTAGTTTTATTATGCAAGTCAACTTATTTGATTTAGGCAACGACTACTCCATACCACCAAAAGAGCTTTCTCCCACCACCAATGAGTTTTTTTTATTACTCACACCACCAATAAATATGCATATCCTAACAGAGAAACTCAAACACAAAACAAAAAAATGCAAAACATGGTAACTTTCGACCAATTTAGACCCTCAATTGAGACCGATTATCAAGCTCATCAAAATGAAATTTTTAGTACTATGAGTTATCTAACAAACACAACTTGAATTACTTCAAAATGTTTTGAAACGAGCAAGTTATGGTCATTTTACTAAAGTCGCGCAAATCTATCGCAATGAAAACGGGATAGTGTCTTTGACTTTCGGCCAACTTATATGCTTGATCAAGATCAATTCTCAAACTCTTCAACACGAAAAATGTAGTACTCTGAGTCATCTAATAAACACAACTTGAATCACTTGAAAATGTTTTAAAATGAGCAAGTTATGATCATTTTACTAAAGTTGCGCAAATTTGTCTCGTAATGAAAACGGGATAGTGTCATTGACTTTAGGCCAACTTATGTGCTCAATCGATACCGATTCTCAAGTTGATCAAACACAAAAATTGTAGTACTCTAAGTTATCTAATAAACACAACTTGAATCACTAAAAAATGTTTTGAAATGAACAAGTTATTGTCAATTTACTAAAGTCGCCAAAATCTGTCAAAAAAATTGCTAAAATTTCCTGTTCGCCCAGAACAATGCGAGTTTTTGCGAACAGGAAATCTTAGCAAATTTTTGTACTGTTTGCCCAGATAAAAAACCTCGCATTGTCTCAGGCGAACAATAATTTTTTTTATGATTTCTGAAATTTTTTCTAAAGTTTACTTTGTTTTTGTGATTAAAAATATTTATGAAGTTTCCATGAGATTACTTTGTTTTTCTGAAAGTTTTTGGGGAGGTCGCGATTTAGGGTTCGATTTCGATAATGACGGAGAGGGAAGAGATTTTTAGGAAAAGGGAAGAGATTTTTAGGAAAAGGGAAGAGATTCGAATGGGGAAGGGAGGAATCGCGTTTCGATTTGAATGGGGAAGGGAAAAATGTTAGTTTTTTTGTTTATACAGGTGGTGTGAGAAATTATGGTGGTGTGGGAAACAAAGTAGGTGGTGTGGGAGAGTAAAATGATGTCAAAAAACACTTATGGTGGTGTGGAGTAGTCGTTGTCTTTTATTTATTGTATTAGAGTTTAGGTTTCATTAAATTTTTTACTTTTTTTTTAACCCTCGACTCCTCCCACTCCAAATGCCGCCGGCAGGGTGTGAATCCTGGATATGTGATTCCATTTGCCACGGACATAACATTGAGCTAGTACTCCATTGACAAATTATTTACTTTTTATTTTGGGTGCTATTCGCGATTACTTGGACTCTAGAATCTAATAGGATAAACGAACCAAATAGACCCCAGAATAAAAATAAATGTGCGCGTAAATCCAAGAATTCACAATAACTACCATTATAAACAAAGTAAATTAAAATAATTTTCTCATCAACACGCCTTGCAAAAGTGTCAGGGAGGAGTGATTTGCTCTGTCAAGCCCTATTGTATGTATATTATCAATGGGGCATTTTCGGTATGATGTAGCCATCCTGCAAATGATCACTTTCACCACTATTGCATTACCATGCCCAAGGCCAGTGTTGTTGCCACCTGAAATCAAAGAGTTAAGAATAGAGGATGTTGGGGTGTGCAACCATGCCAAAAGCTAATCCCTGGAGCAATTTAGAAAGCAGGGGTAGGGATGAGTTTTTATCCACTAAGCTAAGGGCAGGCTTATTATGGTATATAGTGACTAATGTTATGATACTATGCTTGTATGTTTTTGTAGCAGCATTTGGTCTCTACTTACTGAGCCCCTCTTCTTTAAAATACACAAATCCAAAACACCTTTTGGAGGAGGGGTAGAAATGTAATTTTGCCCCCCGCGGGAAACCAGGACGGTTTCCCAGGCCGGCTAGAATTTCTGCTACTTAATATTGTGGTCTAAAGCTGATTTGAGACATGAGGCAACCGGGTTCTGTAACCAGTATAATGTGGCATCATCAGAGGAGGTTTTTTACATCCTCGAAATACACATAAACACTATGGCGGATTTCATCATTCTTTCAAGATCACGCCACGTCACTCTGTTGCAAAAACCTGATTTCCTAATATTTTCAGAGAGTAGAAACCTCAATAGGCAGGGCATGGAATACACACCACTGTTTCATACTTTTGAGCAAAGCCCCACTTCTTATTGGTGAGGGACTTGAGTTGTTGGATGCTCTAGAAACCATTTATAAAAACATGCATGAAAACCTTGAATTTTATGGTGATCAGGGAAGAAGTGATGGAGGAGGGTCAGTTGGTACACTATGGTACAGGTTATAGTTGGCAATGTGCTCGATACGGTTCTTGGTTTTGCTGAGCTCTCTGAATGAATAGGCTAAATCCCAAACTAAATTCACTGAAATCCGATAACAATTCATGTCTACCAGTCGTGTTGTAGCAACTCCGTAGCTACCATTCTGCAATTCCCTTTGCATCCAAGTTACAAAAATAGATACTAACAACTTATGTCCTTTCGTTATTGTAAATAAGGAGAACACTAGAGGTGCGCGATAGTCTCCTAAGCAAATTAACAAAGAAAATGGATAAGTTGTTGAGAAGGGTATGGATGGTGTTTGAGAATTGTAAGCCATATATGGCTATGATTCTATTTGAAGTTTCTTCTGCAACAAAAATGATCATTTTCCGGTACTTACTCTCAAAAGGCTCGAGTGCACTGGCCATTATGGTCTACCAGCTAGATAGTCGCCACTCTTGTCTTGTTCATCCTTGCTGCCCTCATAGAAAAGTGAGTGTCCACAACTTATATTTCTTTTTTAACACATTGAAATCCATTTGTCTTCAATGCTTTCAGGAATAAGAGCCCTCCAACATTAAAAAATATTGAGTTATGCCTTCGTATTGGGACTTTTGCAGTTGAGTATATGAACAAGTTTAAATATTTAGTTTAGTCATTTTCAAGGCAAAGGATATTAAGCACTAAATTAAAGGTTTTCTAAAATTTATGTTCATAACAATATAGAATGTCCTAGCTAACAATTACGATGTTGTGCAGAATTATGCTTTGCCAGTTGCTTGCAACATTGGCCTTGATGTTTTACTGGAGAAGCCAAGCTACGGGGGGTTATTGCATCCTGTGGAGGAGCAGTCACGATGGTGCTATGGAAATCATCTGATCAGGATTTTGTTGTTGGTATTGTTATGGTCGTAGTTGGTTTGCTTGCTAAATGCTTTTGGATTATCTTAGAGGTGAGTGCGAATTAACCTTTTGGTGCAGTATACTATACCGAACATACATGATGTCTGTTTGTGTTGGATGGAAGACGACAAAAATTGTGTTGCACGTTCATGTTACTAGATCATACCCAACAAAACTAACCTTACCAGCAATGATGAGTTTATCTGGAACAATTCAAATAAGGATCATTGCAGCATTTGCAAGACCGAAATCATAGTGGGAACTAAAGTGGGGAGGAGAGGTACTTCATGGTGCATTTGCGATAAGGTACATGGTGCTTCACCTATTATGTGTCGTGTGTCCTTCATGTACACTTTGAAAATTTTCATGTACATGACTAGAAAAGATTTAGCTGCAATTCAGAATAACTTAAATTTGTTCCTGAAGCTTCAAATGTTGGAAAATTATCCCGAACTTCAATTGAAACATTATCTTACAATCTATGCTCATTCGACCACAAGACTTCGTTCCAGAAACAATGCTCCCAAAAGCTGGCAAAGTCTCTATGACAGTGATCTGTAAGGTTTTGTTTCTTCATTTGAACTGTAAAACATGTACCTCATCGCTAAGTCATGAACTGCCATCTCCAATTCAGAGCTCCCAGATTAGCCTACATAAGAAAATAGCTCCTTGAACTGTCAACTGTGCCCACTTACAATTGTCGAACCTTTCAAAACCATCCAGATAAATATCATTTTGAAGAAAGCTCAACACCATTATGCTCCAAGTCTTTCATTCACTGAGAATCGGAAAATTGTCCCCATTGGCATCAACTACCGAGATATTGCTACATCAAAAATTGCATTCGGTTGTTGAATTTGCTCTTGCTTAGGTAAACCCTCAATAGAATGATTGAATCTAAGGCTGTATTTGATTTTATTGACATACATACATGATCGAGAACTTAAAAAAATTATAGTATTAATTGTACACACAAGTCTCATGCTAATGATGCTAGAAGTTACTAGTTTTAGAAGAACAAAGTGAAGGAGTGTCTCCAAATGAAAAAAGTGAAAAAGTACAATACAAACTTCATTCACTCTCTACAAATTTTATGATGACCTGCTCAAAATACTGCATCACCTCTTTTTTCTTCTAACTGTAAGCCTCTTAAGGCAGAAACCGGATCAGGTCCAGGTACTGGTCCAGAAGCAATTCCTGGATCTGAGAATGCAGAAACGTATGTTGCAGACGACTGACCTTTGGATCTAGATCTTATTGACCCAGGACCTTCTTTTGACACCCTCCTTGAACCTCCCCTTGAAGGCCCTCTTCGCAATCCTCCTTCTTCACCTGGTTCCTTGGACTTCTTCTTACGTGATTGCTTTGGAGCGCTGGATGGAGACTGCCAAGGAGAGTTTCCGGTTATTGGTTCTCCTGGAGACATGATTGCTGCACTTGTAGACTGGTGCCGCCTAGATTGTTTTGGTTTGTCTGGTGAATTTTGACTCGATGTTTGGTGATTTCTAGATGGTTTTGGTATGTCAGGCGAGGGCGGACCTGTAGAATTGGGATTTCTCGCTGACTTTGGTAGCTCTGGCAAGTCTTTCCTTCGACTGGTTGAATTGGTTGTATTGGTAAATGGATCTATATAAACGAAACACACCAAATGGCACCAACTTCAATTGTAAAATGATCATGTGTGAAGTTGACTAATCAAGCAAACCATATAAGAGGAAATTCAAAAGGAGTAACTAAGAACATCAAATAACCAAACCTTGATCAGGACATTTGTTTCCAGGTTTTGACTTTGCTCCTTTATTAGCATTTATAGTGCTTGATGAAAATTCTGGACTTGTTTTGAACTCATTCATCTGCATTGAAGGAAGACCTCATGATTATACTCATGAAGATGATATCTAAATCTAGGTGACAGAAGAGAATTAATGGTAATGGCAAGCTTTACCCAGCTTGGTGAAGATACTGATGGTCCATCCCACCCAATGTGAGCTACATGTTTTACATCGGTAGGTAAGCCAATTTGCATTTCAGGTTCATCATCATCATCGGCAGACTCTACAAAACATCCATCGTATTATAACAAGTGAACAAAAAGTGTGCAGTACTAAATACGCTTTCATTCAAGATTTTAAACCAATCAAGAAGCCTCATAAAATGCAGTTCTTTTAGAAAGCGAATCTTATTTTGTGCCTTTATATTCATACAATTTTACGTACCGAATATCTGTGAAATGTATCTTAAACCTTTTAAGAGACCCTTCATCTTAAAAGTTGACATTTGCAATGTGGGAGAAGGCTCTCTGATCCAGAGAGCACCCACAAGAGCCGCTTGTTGATGTGGTTGAGATTGCAACTCTGAACTTCGACATTGATCAAAAAACAAGTTACACTCAATCAGGCAATTTCATTCAATCAAAGACACATCAAATGGTATTCTTTGATCAAAAACTCATAAAATTGAAACATGATGCAAACCTTGGGATGCAAATGAAAGGGTCTTCAAAAAGAACAACCAGGCTATGTCATGTTGTCGATTGACCCCAAGATAATTCCATGCAACAAACATAATGTCATCTCTGTCTTTGAATTGACTTGAGAAAGAAAGAAAAAGAAAATGGTTGAAACCAAAAATTGTAGGTGGGTTGGCAAATTAGAAACTTATTAGGATGAAGAACAGAAATTGCATAAACGAATCAATTAAGTTTAAAGCAAAAATTTGTTTGGAGGACGCGAAGTTTGTTGTGTCAACAGAGTTTCAATCAGTACCAATAAACAAATCCTATTTTTCAGATGCCCTAAATTGCCTATTTTTGTGTTCCCTTTAACGGTTGTTCGAAGTTGCCGCGGGAAATATACAAAAAACGGTTGGAATTACATTTTCTAATTAGTTTTTGCACTATCTATATGGCATCAACACCTAAAATGCCATTGTTCTTCTTTTGATTTTTAAAAGAAAAAACCCTCATATCTATTCTTACAAATAGACCTCCATGACCAATGCCCCTACATTGGTCCTGTACATGTGATGCATCCAAATTCGTTCTCATTGAAATCTAACTTGCAAAACAAGGTTAGATTGTCAAATACCACCTTGTTGGTAGTCGAATGCACTCCAAGGCTTACGTCAGTTAATTATAGAAGAAAGTGAACTTGGACAGAGAATAGTTGTGATATTTTTTTCGTATTTGGTGCCTCATCTCCCTCGTTTACCTTATATAATAAGAGTAATTAACTACGTGTGTGACTTAAGCATGCATGGTGCAATGAAGGGGGACGTTTCTGACAACAGTCTCCTCCTTCATTGAGATATGTCCTTAGGGAAAGATTCCCGCCATGACTTTTCTCTTTCGTAACATTTCTACCCAAGCTGAGGGGAGAGGTTTGTTGGGCCTTTAACCTTTTTTTTTTAAAAAGGCAAGCAGAGTTTTTATATGATCCCAAAACCCATGAAGATGTCGCAAGCTGGGTTTGAACCCATGACCTAGTGGTACCATTCGCCAAGCTCTAACCGTTGAGCTGTCATGCCATTGGCTGGGCCTTTAACCTTGATCGTGGTCCGTTCCTAAAGGTCTCTTTGGACTTTAGTGATTGGACCAGTTATCCTTCTTAGATTTGAGCCGTATGTCCTTAATGAGGGATGATTTGTGTTACGTATACGACTGCGATCAAATGACTATTTGATGTATCATCAACATGTGCTCAAAAATTCGAATTCCTTTTGGATTACCATCTTGACTTATATGTGCATTTTTTTTTTCAGTACAAGCACACTTTGTTTATCATCATGGAAGAAGAGGTTAAAATATCATAATAATCTAGACAAACCAATTTAAATATGAAATTGTTCACTGAATTGGTTTTTTTCCTGGCAAAGATAAAACCAAAATTATAGTAGCCTAAATGCTATTTTTAATGTCGAGAGATGGTTGGAAACTTGCATTGGAAAGGATGCAAGTTTTTAATATGCAACGCCTAATTAGAGGGCACCCCACGGTCCCCACCTCTCATAAATTTTGGCAAACCAACAATTGTGGATGCTCTAACAACAACATTCGCTTTTGTATTAATGATGGACCAAAACTAATCTAATGGTGTGTTTGGTTGCATGGAATCTTATGTCATGAGAATCAATGAGGAAACCTCTATATTTTATACCAATTTGAGGTATCACTCCACATCCACCGTTTAATTTTGTGATCAATTGTGGGAATGAAAGTCCCATGAATATGAAAATCACATGCCTTGGGGGACCAATGAGTGAGATTCTCATGTTCATGGGAATTCCATTCCCACCATTGATCACAAAATCAAATGGTGGATGTAAAAGTGATATAGGGGCCCCCTCATGAATTCTCATGGCATAGGATTTCATCCAACCAAGGGTGTGTTTGGTTGGATGAAAGGTATGGTGGTGGCGTTGGATAGGAGGGGTCAGGTCGATTTGGGTGGTTGTGGATTTGAGAAGATTAAGGAGTGGTGTTGACTCCGAAAGTGAAGAAGTTCAAGAGGGTCGTGGTCCTGTTCGAAGGGGTTGTTAGCTTGATTAAGGGTGGTGGTGGCGGGATTTGTGGATCTTGAGAAGATGGAACTTGCAAACAATCTTCTTCTCATGTTCGAACAAAGATAATGCAAAAGCAAACCAATTAGAAACTAATCATGAAGAGAAGTCCGTAATCATGATTGAACGTCAACATCTTCTTCTTAGACTGAACTCTCAACTTATCAAAGGCGATTTGAATCAAAATGATTGAATTGAACTTAGTAGTGGTGGTGGGTGGTGTTGGTTGAGTTCGAGGTGGGGATCAATTCAGAGATGGGAGAAGTGGGGAATGATGTTGCAGGTTAGAGGGAAAAGGGCAGTGGTGGTATTGTAAGGATGTGGGTAGGGGTAGAGTGATAGTAATGTTATAACTCGCAGGTTGGGTGAAGAAGATGAAGAAAACTGAAGTGGTAGACGGTGTCAGTAGGTAGACAGTGTTGTTAAGGCGGACGCCTAGGCGTGCCTGAGACGCGCCTCAAGGCGTTTTGGCAAAGAGACGCCTCAAAATGATGCAAGGCGGAGCGGTGAAGTGAGGCGTCCGCCTCGGACCGCCTCACACCTCACCGCCTAAACCCATTTACAACTAAAAAATCAAAAGCCTATTACAGCCCACTTGTCTTTTAAGGTTAAAAGGGGGGTATTTAGAGTTTTAGACAAGAGAACGACTCCTTAGGAGCTATTGTTGTTGCTGTGTGTGTGTTCTTCTCCTTCAAATTAGGTGTTGCCTCTTTCATATCAGTTATGTTTCCTCTCTTCTTCTTCCTCCTTCATCTTCTTCTTCCCTCTCCTTTCTGTGTTTTTCTATATGATCTGTTCTGCAGCTTCTGCTGTGTTTTTTTTATATGATCTGTTCTACTGCCTTTTTTTTATATGATATGTTCTACTCCTTTTTTAAAATCATTTGTTATGCTCCTTTTTTTAATGATCTGTTATTTTTTTTTTTATATGATCTGTCTACTGTGTTTTTTTTCTTCACAATAAACAATAATAAGTAATATTTCAGTGTATGGATCGTAATATTTCAGTATATGGATCAAAATTTGGTTTACATTTCCAAAGTTAAACCAATGAGACCCACTGGGCGAAAGCCTCACAAAATTACAATTTTTCACACACTGTTTCAAATTTCCAAAGTTAAACCAATGAGAAGTTGATGAACTAGTTTACATTATGCTTTGATGTTTTTCTTGTTTGTTTCTTTTTTAGTGATTTAGTGAATAGACAAGTTAAGTACACTTATGTAATGCATCTTTTTGCTACGCTATGCAACTTTATTATATTTTCATTTCAATTATAAATAGTTGTATACATATTGACATATGCAAGTTATCAAAATGATGATGAATATTTCTTATCTAAATGTGTTTGAATTTATTATAATAATTTTTTTTTTAAATGTTAAAGACCAGCTCAGAGAAGTGAGGCGTCCGCCTCACCACCTCTGAGGTGTTTTCAAGCTCGTCCGCCTCAACGCGTTAACTAATGGTAGTGGTCCCGGTGGAGGCAAGGAGGCTGAGGGATTGTATGTGGAATCAATATGACCAAATATGTATTAACCCGAATCCGTGAAGGATATCCACCCTGAATGGGGTGGGGTGAGCAGATATCTGTGTAACGGATTTTTATGCCAACCTAAGTTCGTAGTTTGTACCCCTCTCGAATCCACTGGTTAAAGCAGAAAAAAACGCGAAGAATATCACATACAGCACAAGACAATATCACAGAAACCACCATTTTCATGCTTGTTCCAAAATTTACTTATTTTTCAGTCTAATATGACTCTATTAACATCTTTACCATCACCACCAAAAAACCCCCTCGTTTTTTTTTACAACTTTTTGTATCTAAATCTCTTTCTTTTTCCCTCAAACTACCAAAATCCACCTATAAACAAGAACTAAAACAACAAACCAATGACAAGAAAGAGAAGACCAGATGAAGAAAATTGTTTTGAGCACCCACTGGAGAGAAGAACAGAATGGGTGCACAACTTCAAGTACCCCAAATGACTTGAAGCATCATCACAAACTTTGGGGTTCCCTCCCAACTTCAACTTTGATCCAACTTTCTCTTTAAAGTTAGCAGAGAAAGGCAACTTACCACTCAACAAATTGTTCTCCAAATTCAACTCATTAACGCTCTCCAACCTCTCAAACTCCTCTGGCACACTCCCTTCAAGATTATTGTTGTCAAGTCCCAAGTAACTCAAATTTCGCAAAAACACCCCCATTGAACTTGGGATTTTGCCCCTCAGTCCTACCCCAGATAACCCAATCCCCAAAATGCCTCCCAACTTGCTCCAAATTTCCGGAATATGCCCTCCCAATGGGTTCCCACTCAAATACACCTCCTTCAAGTTCACCATCTCTGCTAGACATAACGGAATCCCAGCGTTAAAACGGTTCAAACTCATATCCATCAACTCTAACTTGTTTAAACCTGCTAATGTGTCTGGGATTCTCCCAGATAATCGATTCGAGCCAAAATCGAGCTTCGAAAGCTCTGTAAGATTTCCCAGTGAATCTGGGAAAGACCCATCAAACCCATTGTAGCTTAGATCAAGAACTCTGAGTTTCTTCAACCTCCCAATAGTGAACGGAACTCCTCCGTTAAAAAGGCTTCTTGTCAATGTGAGCTGTTGCAGAGCAAGCAAGTTTCCAATCTCTTCTGGGATTTGTCCAGAAACACTTGTTTTAGACAAAACAAGCCTCCTCAATCGACTAAATTTACCGATTTCACCATTGAGACTTCCAACCAGAGATGGGTTTTCCATGAAAACAAGTTCCTCCAAAGAAGAGCTCAAATTGGAGAGAAAGCCAGGGAGGGAAACTTGGGGTTCGAAGGTAAAGCAATTGTAGAAGAAGAGTTTGAGAAGGTGGGTGAAGGAGGTGAGATTAGGGGAGAAAGTGGAGTGTGGGGTGCAAGGCGGGTTGGCCGAATAGTCTGAGACGAAGCCGAAGCTGAGTTCGGAAACGTGGAGGGAGTCGGAATCATTGAAGTAGTCGCAGACGATGCCGCGAGGGCCTGTCAGGCAGAGGTCGTCTGGGTACAGAGTGCGCCAGGTGATTGTGGGGTTGATCGATTCGAGGACGGTGTAGAGGGACTCTTGCTCTTCTGAAGGGAGAAATGGGTTCAATGTCTGGGTGTTTGAAGGAGAGATGAAGAGAAGGAAGAAGAAGAAGAGGAGAGGGAAGAGTGGAAGAGAGGAGGCCATTGGAGAGAAATGGAAGTTTTCGGAAAAACAGAGGTGAAGTGGTGGAGGTTTTATATTCCTTGGGAGGGGGAGAAGGGGTATGGCATTTACGAGAGTGCCATGAGTTTTGTTTTGAATGATTCAGGAGAGGTCCTTAGGATGTGCAGCTACTATGATTGTAGCGTAAGTGAACAGACAAGTCAAATCAACAGATTAAATACCTATTCACAAGGAACGCATGTCAACGATGATAAACAAGTATTATATCATTAAAATTTTATTTATGATGCCAATTCCAATTGTAACTGGGTATTTATATGTATGTGTGATTTTAAATATGTAACTTACTCCAATTGTGGCTTTGGAAGTGCTATTATTGAGATCAATTACATGATGAAGTTAACCTGAGTTATAGGAAATTGTTATACTCTGTGTTCATGCATGTATCATGGAAATTGGAAAGAAGAAAAACAAGAGGCACTATATGCATGGTCTGCCCAAATCACTGAAAGAACAGAAAAGAATATCTCCATCTCTACACCACTGAACACCACAGTGAGTTAACTTGTTGTCCCTTCGCTCCTCAAACCATGCTTGTGTGGGCTTCTTTTGTCATTCTCAATAATAGCATACAAAGAAGCAGCAATGAACAATGAACTGAACAAATCAGCAAATCATCAGGGCATCCAACAGCAGAAGCTATTAAAGCTCCAACACTTTCACTAGCCACGCGGGTCACACCAATGGTTGAGATTTTCAGGGTGGCAGAAATGGCAGCCGACCATAATCTGTACAAAGCCGCAGCCGCAGCCGCTACTGTACTGTATAAAGCTAGCAGGCACCAGACAAGTGAAATGTGGGTCCTAATATTTCCAGATCATGGTCAATGGGTTTATCTAGGAAGATCGGATGGCATACCACTTAAAAGAGTGATTTGCTTCTCTTAGGAAAGAGAAACTTTTTCTGAATTCCTGCACTTGCACATGACAAAAGAAAGAGATGGGAAAATATTTGCTTGGTACTACAAAGCATTTGTCTTTTCCTGAGAGGTACATTTCCTTCGACTCTTCTTTTTCCACAGACAATTTCTAGGTGAAACTACACGTTTTAGGCAAGAAAAAATCTAACTGGCGAGGGAAGCAGCGAGGAAAACAGCGAGGGACTCCACAGGGGAGGGGGAGCCGTTCATTCTCCTCGGGATGCGCATGGGCGGACCTACTAAGGGGCGAGGGGGGGCAGCTGCCCCCTCTCAACTTTTAAAATATTTTTAGTATATATACGTTAGTCTTAAAAAAATCGATTATATAATGTCGAATACAATATGATAATTGTTTATACAAATAATAATATGTCTTTGTTGGTGTAGTGGTTGTAGCTTTATTTTTTTTGTAAAAGACCCGAGTTCAATACTCTTCGAGTGCATTTTTATTTTATTTTCAATGCAATTTTATTATTAATTGCAAACATTACAAATATTTAGTTTAATAAAAACTTATTAACATTAAATAAACGAAAATGCTAGGAAACCATATTTTTGTAATCATGGTGACGTGGTATGATTTTGAAAGAATGATGAAATCCCCAAAGTATTTATGTGTATCTCGAGGTTGTAAAAAATCTCCTCTAACGATGCCACATCATCCTGGTTATAAAACATGGTTGCAAAACTTGATTTTAGCCTCACTCTTAAAGAAATGAATTGTTTTTTACAAGTGGTATAATTGTATAAAACCTCCAACAAAAAAATATTTAAAATTAATATCTAAAATAATAACTATAGAATTCAATAAAAATATATACCATTAGCCAACTCGTACAAAATTTGAGCCTCATATAAACTAATTTTTCTATGAAATTGTATTATGATCATATTAGGTTTGCAAATTTCAAAAAAAAATTAGCTTCACCTAGATACTTATCCTAATTATTTTGCGATATTAGTTATATATTCTAGTTATTATGTTCGTTTGCTCATTGCTAAGGTTATCGATAATGACCTTATTTTGGCTGAAAATTTGACTACATTGGATCCAATTTGGTATATGCAATATATTTTTGATAGTTGTATTTTTTTTATTAGTTACTAGTTCAGGTAAAAAAAAAAATTGGCTTTACCATTGATAATTACTATTATCAACTAATAAGTATTTTTCATTACGCCCTCCCTCGACTAAAATCCTGGGGATGCGTGTTTGAATTTTCAACGCACGCATCCCGAAGGGAATGGATGGCTCCCCCTCCCCCTTGTGGGGTCCCTCGCTGCGTCCCTCGACAATTAGACGGGTTACCACCCAATGAGGAATTCTAAATGTCGAGGAAACGGGCGAGGAAATGGGCGAAGGAAGCGACGTGGCGGGGTGGAGACCGTCCACTCCGCTCGGAATGCACGCACCAAAAACGACGGCACGCATCCCAAGCATGGTGAACGATCTCCACCCCGCCACATCGCTTCCCTCGCCCGTTTCCTCGCTGTGTAGAATCACTCTTTTTTTTTAGAGTGATTCTACACAGCGAGGAAATGGGCGAGGGGAGTGAGGTGGCGGGGGTGGGAGCCGTTCATCCTGCTCGGGATGTGCGCCCAAAAAGTCAATGCACACATCTCGAGTGAGATGAACGGCTTCCACCCACGCCACCTCACTTCCCTCGCTCGTTTCCTCGCTCATTTCCTCGACACTTAGAATTTCTGTTTTTTTTTAAATCAGCTATCATAAGCCACTCACATGTTTTTTTTTTTTATAATATCCCTTTCACATGTGGTAGATTTGACTCCGTGACTTAGTGCAACAAATATACAATCACAGGCATTTCAATCTTAATTAGGAATGTCATATACAATCACTTTGCCAAACTCAAACAAGTGCAACAAATATCAAGATTAAAGTAGATCATATGTATGATTATGGCCATTGTTAATGTTGAGATGAACAGACAAACGGTACAAAAAAATGGAAGATCTTGGCTGCCATTGACATCCATATCCGAAAATATTGGCACTTCATTCCCCCACAGTAGCAAATCTTCCAAACTCAAAATTTCGTCGCTCCTGAAATTGATTGACATTGCAATCTCATGCTTAATTTGCCATAGTTTTATCCTAGATTGGATCTCATACAATGGAACTGCAGTTTCCTTGGATGATTTTGTTTTTAAATTTTCTGTCAAATCATCTCAGATATTCAAATTCAGGCTGCCTTCCATTATAATATTATCACACAAAGCTGGTTCAATCATATATGCACATAATTTCCCACATGACATCATCAAATTTACAAGAGACCACAAGTTCATAGTCTCCCACATGAGCAAAACAGTGTATATTTGTATACTCAAAAACATGAAAACAAAATTAAGTCTCTTTAAAATCATCATCAAAGCCCATTCCCAGTACTTTCTTTTAGGGTCGGCAATAGTTAAATAACAACCGAGCAGACAATTTTCCATGGATTGGAAAGTGAAAGTGCACTGCCACAGGCTTCATAACATTCCAATGGATTGTTCCATATTTGTGCTCCAAAATAATTTTCGGCTTCATGACAGTTTTTCTACTAGCCCAGAATTAACTTATAAAAATAACCTGTTTATTATGGAACAATAATGTTTTGTACAAAGAAAACACACCACATACGCCCAAAAAAAATTTAATAGGTTGTGAACACATGATGTAGATGATATTCACCTAGAAAATTTTATTTTCACATAAGCTTAAAGCAGTCATAATCAACTATTCTGCCGCCTTTATCTCCTCTCTCCCTCCACTCATTTTGTTATTTGTTTTCAATGAAGTTCTACAAAATGGCCCAAAATTCACATTTTCCACTAACCAAAGCTTATACATCCACTGCACATACCATATATTTGTGTTCTGCTCAGTGCACTTTCACATTGCAATCAAGCAGTTGTAATTTATGAAGCACTTCTAAACACAGCACTCAGTAACAGAAGAACATCAAACTGAAAGGTACTGTAACTGCCCCACTTTCCTTCATCCACCTCTCTTCATTTAATCCTACTTTTTCAGTAATTGCAAACGAAATCTAATATCAAACTTCAAAAGAACATCTAACTGACGGTAAATATGAAACGTAATCAGCTATTAGAACTTAGCATTACAGGCTTGTCCAATCAAAGTATTAATCTACTTTTCCCTGGTCCACTTATTGACATTAGCTTCAAACATTTGCAACAAACAACAACAATATATAAATGTCATGCGAATGGGAGATGAACATACAGTTTTTTTCCCTTTCCAACATGAATCCAAACATATAAACTGTGCAGATAAACCAAAGCCAAGAAATACCAAACCAAAATACACAAAAAGTACCATCAAATGTAAGAGAGACAATTGCGCCTGCCTATACTTCCATGCCACCGTGGATGAGAGGGAGAAAGAAAAAACCAATTAGACATGGAAATGATTTCCTTACCAACTGTTATCTTCCCCTTTTCTTTTCTTTTTTTTTTCCCCGGAAAAATTCGCGCTAATGATAATCTGAAACTATTGTTACCTGATTAAACACCTGTTAGCTACTGCACAGGCCTGCTTGCACGCACTGTAATGTCACTTGCAGAAAAGCGTGAATGTTGCCCATCAGAAAATTGTGCATGACTGAGACAAGAATTCACATGGACAAGCTCCAAATTCCACACTGAAGTAAAATTTCTGCAACGTTTATAGAGAACTTCCCATATAATGAACACCATTTTCTTCCCATGGAAAGGTTCAATTAAGCATTTAGGACTATATACCTGCACAAAAAGGAGAAAACGATCAGGCATGAGAAATTACAAAATGATTCCTTCACATTCATATACTACGATGGAACTAGCAATAAAATATAAAATATAAAATATAAAATATAAAATATAAAATATAAAATATAATAATAATAATAATGTTACGATCCTAGTTATGAACCTTCCCCTCCTGGACAGCTCGGGCTTTTGGGAGAATTGGTTGGTTCATAACAATTGGTATCAGAGCCAAACCCCACATCCAAGGTTCGAATCCCGGCAGGAGCGACCTATAGGCTGGATTAAAATAATTTAGCATTATGTATGGGCATAGTGCTAAGTTGTTGAATACTGGATGGGCGGGCCCAGTGTCAATAGAGTGGGCCAACGAGGACGTCAGCTTTGGAAGCGTGGGGCAATGTTACGATCCTAGTTATGAACCTTCCCCTCCTGAACAGCTCGGGCTTTTGGGAGAATTGGTTGGTTCATAACAAATAATAATAATAATAATAATAATAATAATAATAATAATAATAAAGAAATATAAATAAATTACAGAGCAACATAGTAGTAAACTTACTACTTTGCTAATTTTAGCTTTTCTCAAGTAATACATTATTATTGATAATAACACCATATAAATGATAATTTTAGCTTTTCTACCAAATTCCAGTGTTCACCCAATAAATAGTAATTCAACCACAGAAGAACCAGAACCAATAAATCAAGTTGTATAGCATGAGTATGATTTCAAGCATTGTTACCTATCCTTCCTATTGGTGCATTTTGTCCGGAAGACTTCAGCAAGAATAGGTAATCCCTAGTTCTGTCACTCTATAATGTCTCATGTTCAAAAAAGTAGTTTCTATCAAATAAGGTTGTGTTTGGTTGAGAAAAACAATTTTACTGAAAACTAGTAACCAAAAACAGAGAAGATAGGATGAACTTGTGACCTCCAAGTACACGTTTCCCTTTCAAACATACCCTAAGCCTTTTCTTGGTATAAAACTGTTCACTGAATGTTCTTACCAGATTTCCATCTATCTATATTTCTTGATCCAGTAAGAAGCCATTGAATAAGTTCATTTTCTACCTTTGTCTTATCGTTTCCGTAGTTGATTTTTAATCAGCTTTTGACAACCATAACCGTTTCTGTGCAGTACTGAATGATTACGTATAATGTATGAAACAAATACAGATATTTTATGTAGTAATTAACAAAACATACGCAAAGTACACATACTGTCTAGTATAGTCAAGAACAACAAATAACCTGAATAGCATAATAGAAGGGCGAATGTACGTGAGCTTGCCTCATTGAATTCAAAACGGGGCCTCAAGAGTCTCATCCCAAACTTCTGCACTACCATTTGACGCATCTTCACCATCCTCTTCCATCGAAAGCCTAATATATTCTCTGTGTGCAAATCGATCCCATTCTGTTAAAGTTGGATCTTCACGTTCCTGCCCACAATACAGAACCACAGTGTTGTCAGTAATATTCATATCGACACTCGGAGCCTCATTGATTACTCAGGTGAAGATCCGCTAAGAACAACTGTAAAGTATGACACTTACCTGACGAATGAGGAAGGGATCACGTGTTTCAAAAGCCATAAACTTGTTAAGATTGAAGAGAATGTTGAAAACATTTCCTGATAATTTGCACCCTTTCAAATCACGCAGTGTTAAGTAGCAATCATTCTGCAAGCAAACAGAACATTAGTTGGTAAAGACATTTCTCCCAGAAACACTAGAACCCAAGAAAAAAGATAACAAGAAATGGGTTACATTTAGTATAGATACAAAACACAGGGACTACCTCAGGTCCAATCATGTCTATCATCTGGCACAAGATGTCCTCAAACAGCACCGGCTCTTGAGCCATGCATTCCATTCGATGCAACTGCTCCTCGTAGAAAAATTGCATTTCATTGGGCGTAAGCACTCCATTTCCATCCAAATCAATGCACTTAAACCTGCAACCCACAATTTGAAGAGATAAATTTTTTTTTCTAATGAAACCTCAGGAATTTTGATGCCAACAAATCACACTGACTAAATTCCAATTTTTTTTTCAAATGAAACCTTAGGGATTTTGATGCCAACAAATCACACGGACTAGATTCCATGTAGTGCTTACCAACACATAAGTACGCACATGATGCTCCCAACAGATTCCAAAATTCCTATATATAAGGCACGCATGTCTCCTTGTTGTCTCAGGGATGTGGATATCCACCAGTTGTGATTAAAAGTGAACTTAACAGTACAGAATTGTTGCTAAAATTGTTTTACTCGTTTGGCATAAACTTAAGAGCCTGCTAGAGTATTTTCAACAACTCTTCCACAATCTTCTCTCGCCTACAATTTCCTCTTCATATTTTTTCTCAGTGCTCAGTGTCACAACTATCTTGCTTAGCCAAGTGAGGTTAGCAAGTGTAAATAATGTAGAGTATTCCACATTGTTCTAGAGAGTTCTCTAGAACATTCCATAAAGTTCCATAGTGTTCCATAGGATTCTAGTCCATCAGGCATCTCCCACCCCACCTCTCTCAACTCCCACTTCTCTCGATTTCTCTCTCATGTATCTTCATTTGCACTTCCCATAAGGGCCATAACTTCCTCTTTTCTAATAGAGCACAACAAAAATGTGAAACTGCTTACCATTTGTTTCCATTCTCTTACAACATTCTAAACTTTTGTTTAATTTTTTATAAATTTATTTTTTTTTGTGCGTGTTCAGGTCAAAAGTGTTATTTAATAATATATTTTGTGTGTGTTCAGGTAAAACGTGTTCTTTAATAATAAAATTTTGAATTTCGCGATTGCTCGAAATTTTAGGGCTTTTATCCATTCGAAAATTTGTGATTACTGAGGATTCATCTCATTTTGTTACTCTGCTTAATTTACCAGCAAAATCAAGCTTCATATATTGTTAAAGGCAACACAAATACCACCTTAAACCCTTGACCACTTTGGACTATTAAAAAAACCTACTATCAAACCAGTTACAAGCAAGGAAAATTTCGCCAAAATTTTCAATTTTTTGAAATTACGAAAAGAAAAAAGTACACTTTTTCAGAGGGTTTTTTCAAAAAAAATTTAGGTTTTTCGTAAATTTCGGATTTTTTTTCATAAATTTCATTTTTTCGATAAAAATACAAAAATCAGTTACTAAAAATACATTTTTCAAAACATTTTGGGATTTTTTCATAAATTTTGAGCTTTTTTTTTAATTATCATTTATTGATTTTTTAAACCACCCATAATTTCCTAATTATCACTTCTTCTACTTATATATTAATTTTTTAACTACCCATTGATTTTCTAATTATAAGTGTTCGGTATCATTTAATGTGTTTTATACACTTATTTAATTGCATATTATTTTTTTCACATATTTAATATACCCTCGAAATTCATTATATATTTCTTGTATCCTCGAAATTTTTACCTTTTTCTTTACACACCGAAATATTTCTTAAAATTAGAAGACCGAAATTAACTCAAAAAACGAAATCATAATCCTTGGTTACAAGGAAGCGAATTCACAAACTCAAGCTTCCGCCAGATCCAGGAGTCCCCCCCCCCCAAAAAAAAAAAAACTCAGAATAAAACCCATCCAAGTCACCATCAAATCCAAATAAGACAAGAACAAGTCAATCTTGGTCTTCCAAATCATAGTAGTAGGGATGCCAATATACCACCATTTATCTTTATCCATGATCCCCATTTGATTTGATCGCCACACCACAGAAAGTCACCAAATCCAGAAGTGAAGCTTCCTAAGGAACTGATACCTTTCACCAAGTACACCTGAGACAACTGCACAACCCTTCGAATATTGCCTACCAACAATCTGTAAGTGCCAATCTCCTAGAACCTGCTAAAGATTTCATAAGGAATATCCCTCAATACCATGATCCTCCCTCACCAACATCACACCTTTTCTTCTTATCAAAGAAACGACCCACCGAGGGTTGTTTGCTCTACTTGTCAAATCTTATAATGCACATGTTCTCGTGTACATGCTAAAACTTCTTCAAGTTGAAGCTGAACATTAATGTTAGATCAAAACACTTGTAGTAGCTTTCCTCAGGTTATTGTATATTTTGCTTCCTTCTACAACACATGATTTTGTTTTCCTAGGATGTTAATATTGATTGGCCAAAACATACAATTGACCTTTGTTATTTCTCCTTGCCACCTAAGGATTATTTTCTACATGAAAGCAGGTCACAATATATCTTAAGAGGTAAAGCAAGGATTCAAAATGTTTGGTGTGGGGTGTGTGTGTGAGGGGAGGGGGGGGGGGGGGGGGGGGGGGGGGGTGTTAAAACGAGATACTCGATTCAAGTGCAAGAACTGGACAGATCAAGAAAAATAAGAAACCCTAATCTATGTAAAATTGAACATTTAATTAAGTATAAAGTAATCGAGACTATAGAGTTTATCTCAATCACTGAAACCAAATAAGCTCCAAATGTGATCTGAAGCTGTATTTTTTTAAAGAAAAGTGTAAGAGACGATTAGGAAGGCATTTATTAAAAGGTGAAACCCTCATATGCATGCCAAAGGCGTAAACCTTGAACCCATAAGTAACCTCCCCTTTGAGGTGTATGCCTAGAATGATTTTTCAAACATTTCATAATCACTCATCATTCATCAAGCATCAGGTTGTACCAACTTCAAGCAAACAAAAGCCACTAGGTATGTTCATCGTCTTTCCCATGTAAATAAAAAATAAAAAAAGCTGTCAATTCCTTTGCTCTATCATTTCCACAAGCTGAGTGCATATATTCATATCGTAACTGATAAATTTTATACTTGATATAAAACCAACTAGCCAAATGTCTATAACAATTCATAAATTGGGAAATGAGTACAATAGTGAAGGCATTTAATTGGCACTTTTACAAGGCATTTCCTTGTATTCAAAGAAAAATAAACGCATACCAATATTCAAGACTAGGTTCAGATGATTTATCCTCTTCCGAGAGCATGAAGTAAACAAAATCTTCATACCCCATTTTCCCTTCAACCTTGCTGGTAAACTTTCTGGGGATCTGAGATATATTAAACAAGCCAAATTCATGATTTAAGATCTCTCACTGAGAAAAGGCAGAACCGCAAGACATAGGCATGATAAGCTATTAACCACAAACCTGTGAAAAAATTCTATCAACAATCCTGTAAGTAAGAGCATGGTTGCCATATCTTATAAGGTTTTCTTTATCGATGAAGAAATCATGATCTGTATCCAACTCCCAAAACTTGCAATATATCACATAGAAGTGTTCGTACGAGAAGTATCTGCATGAAATACAATAAATAAATGATTTGTTGTCTTCAAAATGTTGCATTTGGCCCAGTCATCAAAGCACAATGAACAAACAAACGTTGTAGCAGCTACATTACAGTGCTTTTTTTTTTAAGCAAGCTTTTAATTACTCCTTTTGCTGTGCGACATATTTTATATTGCCACTTTGAGTGTTAGACCTACTACCCAATCGCAGGGCAAAGGCAGTCTTTTTTTTTAATCAGAAAAACAAATATTGTATTAACTCAAAGGAGGGGGGACATGCAAAAAGGCACGTCCTGGACAGAAGATATGAGTAACATTATATCCTAAGGATTGCCCTCTACTGAAGCTTGGGCTGAATGATCAAAGGAAAAATCATCTAACAGTTACAAATATAAATGTGGCTGAATCTATACAACCACATTCAAATCTTACTGCTATGGAGACTTGATACATGGATTGGCTAGCATCAATTAGCGTACACACCTTGTAAGATATTAAATTCAGACTCACCTCAAGACTTTGTTAATATCTTCCTCTTCGTCAGCATGTTGCATCGCATCAATCAGATTTGCACGCTTTAGCTCTCTCAGGGTAAGACGGCCATTTCCGGATCTATTTACATGGTAAAATATTCTGTATATCACAGTTTCGGCTGGTTCATTTCAAGAAGTTGAATAGGATGTATTAGTAATGCAGAAATTCCAAGCTCAACGTTATTATGAAAGCAGCATTCAGGGCCATGTAACAAGTACTTTAATCTAAAAGCGGGATAATGAACAGTGAGGATAAATGTAAGTTGAAATGGTTGCATTGAATGCTACTGATTACATTCAAGCCAAATGACCTACAAAGAACATACATATCTTATATACATTGCAAGGAAGTCACAAATTAGGCTGAGACACCAAAATATACAATAACTTCTAATGCAAAAAAAAAAAAAAAAAATGGTCAGCCACTTTGCATACACGAGTTCTCTCAGTCAAATGACCCACGACTCTCGTGTCAAGCATCTATGAATGGCAAATTGTGTATACACGGCAAAAGTAACCCTTCCAATTCTTAAAGCATCATAAGTCCAGGGCGCATACCATATCTCTCTTGAAACTCAGGCGTGCTATGTAAGAACTCTAACCCTGGATGAGTCGCCAAAAGTTCCCGAAGGACGGGTTTGAAATCATCCTGTAGTCAAGTTGCATATATTAAAACATAGATAAGTTACCAACCAGCTTTCAATTCTTGTGGAATTTAGCAGATAGTTTTATACGCCATCTTTTTTTTACTAAGATATTAGAACCAAGCTAAGCATATGAAAAAGAGGAATTGAAAAGAAAACAATATTGGAGCTTTTGTAGACAGAAATCTTACCTGTGTAAGGTGTCTGTTATCCCGTTGCTTCAAAATCTTAAATATTTGAGTCGCTATATCCATTGTCAACATATTGCCATTGACCCAATAATCAATGAATGCATTTCTATAGCAACAAATAGCAAACAAAACACGTTCGGTATCAAGTATCAATGTCTTTGTCAAGTAGTATCAACAAAGCTATGAATCACTTATTAATTGACAGCCCAATAGAACAGCAGTAAGCTACTAGTCCTATAAATAATATAATTTATCTGCAATTTCGCCACACTTAAGTGAGAATTGAACAACAAAACATTTATATATGACGTGGTATGAGTGCCCATGGACCTACATAATATTAGTAACAATGAAAATGAAATAATTGGGTATTAATTAAATATGTTAGTAGTGGGCTGGATCCGTAAAGGCTTATATTAAAGTTAGGGCATTAGCGATATTACGGTTAGATTACATTAGTTGCTTGCCAAACAATCCAATAGGCTCTATAAATAAGGCATGAAGTCTGTAGTTGGCTTTTGATGAAATATGAAAATTGAGTTATTTTATTTATCTTTTCCTTCGTAAATTTAGTTCTAGTTTAGGTTAGAGTCATAACCAGGCATTTAAGCCAAAGCTGCTCATGATTGTATATCGCCACAAACCAAAATCATAAAATACGCAGAAGAGAAAGCTTGGAAGACGACTAAAGAATAGAGATCACGAGCAATTGAAACCATGGAAGGATGGAAGATGGCGAGAGAAGCTATGGAGATAAAATGGGCAAGATAGAAGGAAGATTGGCAAATCAGGTTAAACATGGAGCATGTGTTTGCCTACAAGAGAGAGAAGCGCCATAGAGAAGAGAAGTGTGCTAAACAAGCAGGGTTGCAACAATGGCTTTAGAAGAGAATGCGCAGGTTGTACAAGCAGAGATGAAGAAATCCAGCAACCAATGCCTACAAAGACCCCGCCAACCAACCACGTGACAATCAAACCGCTCTCAACAGCACTCGATAGCCCCGTGGGGCTAGATACTGTCATCGAGGCCCATGACCAACCGAACGTGGTCGTCACCCCCTCCACACGCCGTAGAGCCCTCCCCACTTCTCGTTCCACCCCACCACCGCCACACCCCTCTTTACCCATCTCTTTGGGTAGATTCCTTCCAAAGCACACCCCTTTCACGCACCCCCATCCCCATATCCTCGTCCGAAAATCCTCTCTCAAACCCTATGTCATCCCAGTGCCTACCCATCTTCGCCAAGCATTGGGGCAATTTTTTATCCTACGTCGAGTAGTTGGGTGAACCAAGTTGTATACCAAATTACCAACTTCCTCGTCAAGCCACGTTTCCTACAAATCATCCTAACCCTCCACAGATAACCCTACTGATTCCCAGGAATACACGTAGGAACGTTTTGGCATCTCTCCGCAGCAATAAGTTGCAGATCCAGCTATCCACATGAACATGTCAGCTGAATATCCACAAGAACATGTCATGTCAGACATTGGGGAGAAGATCAACTGAGAGACCCACACCCACCATGGATGGATAGGGGACAAGCCATACCATCTTGGGGTCGCGATCGAGGTGCAAGAGCATAAATAAGCCCTTTCATCCTCCTTTCGGTGACTAGCTTTTGGAGTGACCCCTTTGAGGAGACCAACCAATTTGCAAGATTGTTGGCTAATATGGAACGACAGGATGACATTAGATTGAAGTTGGATGACATTAGATTGAAGTTGGATGTCCCCTGTGTATGATGGTGCTAAATTGGACTCCTTGAAGATAGATTGCATTTTACATTTTAAAAACATGGGGAGTAAAAGCGGTAAAGTTGGTAGCCACAAAGCTAAAAGGAACAAGAAACCTTTAGTGGCAGGAGGAATGTTTTCGGCGCTCTGCTATGCATTTACCCTCTGTGATGATATGGGATAATTTACATGACTTGATGCATTTTTCCTTTGTACCACTGGATTACGAATGTGACCTTTTTGGCATATTGATGTCATTAATCAAGGGGGAAGCATAGTTGATGATTATGCAACAAAGTTTTGAACCTTGAACATGCGCGCGAAGCCTCAGCAATCAGAACGCCAAACAGCTTATTGTTTTACCATAGTTTGGATACACAAAATTAAATCTATTTTGGCTTTAAAAGAATTTTATCGTCAATTTGTCTTCGGAGAACATGGCTAAGCGAGCGGAAAAATAAGCTTCGGCTTTAGGGTCGGATGAAGAAAAACCTTACGTGAATCTGGTGCATACACTACCTTTCCGCAATGACCAACCTCTGATGCTTCACTTAAGTGTTTTGGATGTGGCCAACCAAGCCATGTTCGAAGTAATTGTCCAAAAGAGAAGTTTGTCCTTTAAACCGATGAGTTGGAAGAGCAAAAAGGCATGGAACAAGGTGTAACTTGGACTGATCGTGAAGGAAAACTAATATTGAAGGCACGACATGTATCCCTAAAGCTTATGAAAAAGCTTTTTTAAGCCTAGGAGGGTGATGTATATGGGTATTAATTAAATATGTTAGTAAGTGGGTTGGACCTGTTAAGGCCCATATTAAAAATAGGGGACTAGAAGGATAGGTTAGATTGCTTGCTTGTCAAACAAGCCACTAGGCTTTATAAATAAGGCATGAAGTTTGTACTTGGTTTCTGATGAAATATGAAAATTGAGTTATTTTATTTTTATTTTCTTTCGTAGATTTAGTTCTAGTTTAGGTTAGTAAATAAGAGATCCTATCTCATTTATGATTTTTTTCCTATGCCTAGGCCATGGTCAAAAAGTTGCGGTAGCGTAACATGTTAGTTAAAATAAGTAAATAAATAAATTAAAACACTTGTCCGGAGGAATTTTTTTCATTTTTCTTTCTCGAGCAAAACCACTAAAAATGCATAAAATATTTACACTGATACTAGCTGCACAAGAAACACTAATAAAATTTCTTTAGAATATCAAGAGTTTAATATAACAACAAAATAGAATAAATGAGATTACATGATACATCACAACTTCAATAGGAAAGTTTGCTACTATATCCAATTCCACACACAAAGTATTGCAACTAACTGTGAAGATGTATATGCACAGTTTCATAGGTCAATCCGACAAATGGCAAGCGAAATCTTCTCATAAGGATATCAGCCCTTTATGACACATGGTATGAGTGAGAGTATGACAGCAAGTTCGCCCTTATCAGAAATGCATCTCACTGCATCCTGCTACCAGATATATAATAGAGTCTTGTTACACTGTACCAAGGAAAAGTATATCCAGAAGCAGTTCTGTAATCCCCAAATCCTGAGGGTGATGAATGGAAAGGACTCTAGCCAAAATGAGTAATCATACTTGCCTATGTGACACACCAAGTTAATTGCTATTCTCTTAGGAAATTGGACCAGATGGGGAGAGGGGGGAAGAGGAGGAGTGGAGTTAACCACCACTATGTGAACACGAGATACAGTAAGAGATATGAAATTGATCTAATTGATGCTTAATTCGGAACATTAAATATCCTAGATGAAATGGAGGAACAGTTGGAGATAACTAGTAATCACAAATTTGCAGGTAACTATTTTCATTGAAAAGAATAAGTAAATGAATACAATGTATAGTTCTAAACTACTGTAAATCAATGATCTCATGGTTATGGAACTTTCAAGTAAAAAAAATTTCACACCTTCTGACTCTCCCGATGCAGTCTACATCAATCTTTCTGAAAAGGGCGCTGGAGAAAAACGAAGGCAACTTGCATATTTCCTTCGTAACTAATTTAAAATCTGAAAAAATGGGCAATTTCCAACCCAAGATGTAGAAGCAAAACCGTCAAACCTAAAGATACAGTGGACATAAATAATAACCAACAAACTGTAATTTAAATAAATTAAGATGAGCATGCAGGATCTCTCTGACCATTAACTTGCATGCCATCCATGTGTCCAAAGAAGAGCTGATCAGTCCTAGCCAAACATTGCTCTTTCAATTCATTTGGAGGAGGACGACCATTTTTAAAGTAGAACTGCAACCATTAAATACTCTATAAAAATTGTATTGACAGATGGCATAAATATATAAAATTGACTTTATAAATAAATAAAAATAAAGGTACCGGAGGTATGACTTCTCTCACTGGCTCACTGACTAATTTTAGGGGTGAACCTAAAGCAGAAGGACCAACCCCATGGCGTTTCATAAGTCGTGGAGAACCAGATGAACTTCTCGGTGAAAGTGGAGGTGCACTGCCAGCTGGAAACATAGAAGGAATCGAATTGCTGACAGCAGCATTTCCACTAGGAGAGCCTCCAGCAACATTTAAAGGGCCACCAGCCTTTGCGTCATCAAGCAAAGACTTCACCTGCATATTATAACAATGAGAAACTCTCTTATGATAGAAGCAATCCACAAATGTAGTGGGTCTATGAATTTTTACAGAATCTAATATAAGAAACTTACAAGAATTTCAAGTGATGTTTCAAGTTGAAGCCATCATCGTCTACTTGTCAAGTTCAGGTATGCCTTTTAAGACTAAGGGTTACTTCACTACTTGTGACTTTCATTGGAAAATTGATGTCCAGGTGGGTCCTAATAAAGCTGCAACCAACTTCCCTAATTCCTTGGAAATGAAAGAGCTAATTCATCTACATATTTTTTCTATGTAGCAATGTTTTTAGGATCATTTACCAACAAGTATGCATTGACACGGATACAACATGCCGACTCAACAATTTTCAAAAAAATAGGAGTCAAGAACATGTCAACACGGCATACTATATTTTTCTAAATAAGTCATATAAACATAAACAATAATTTAATAAAGTGTCTTCCTAAAGTATCAAGCGGAGAAGAAAAAGAAGATGACACTCTGTTGTAAGAAAAAAAAAACAAAGTAGAAAAAAATATAGTAGAGAAGAAGTAAAGGAGAGAAGAAGCATAGATTGTCTCTATGCTTTAGTGGGTCTTTGCCTATTTATCTTGAATTGCAATTTAAAGAGTCAATCACTTCAGATGGATCAACCATTAAATAAGTGATTATTTGCACACATCTAAAAGTAAAAAAAAATAAAACAAAATCGGTTGTCGAGTCTTGACTATGTCCTAACCAAGTTCTGAGTATATCGGAGGCGCGTCTGACATGTTGACCACATTGACCATGTGTTTGACACCTGCCGACACGTTGACCACGTGTCCAATGCGTGTCGGAGTTGTGTGAGCGAGTGTCGATATCGGATACATGTAGGACACGGATACTCTTTTTGGCGAGGCAAATGAGTATTAATTGATCTTGTGTGTAGGGATGGCAACGGGGCAGATTTGGGCAAATCCATCCCCGCCCGCCAGAGATTGCGGATCCCCAAATCCGCCCCGAATAACCCTATAAATATTTTTTTTTAAAACCATCCCCGCTTCGCACTGATCGGAGGATATCCGCTCCTTCAGTTTAACTGCTGCGGGTTCAACGGGTAGCGGATATCCGCCCCGTTCCCTTTCTTTTTCTCTGCGCCCACCCCTCCCTCATTTCCTCCTCTCTCTAGAATTGTTGACAAATTGTTCTATGTGTGTGGGAACTAATGAAGAAAGCAAAGGACAGAGAGAGTATGGTTGAAGGTTGAATTGAAGAGAATCTTTGAAGGTTTAAGAATTTAAAGTGGGGCCTCTATGTTGAGTTTATTTGAAGGTTGAAGGTTGGATTGAAGAAAATATCTTTGTGTTGCACCTCATCTCTTTGCAGTACCCCAACCCCCACCTTATCCCCTCCCTTCCTCCTCTTTCTCTCCAGTACGCCACCTACCCGCCCCAATCCCTGCCTCATTTCCCTTTCCCTTTCCCTTTCTCTTTCTCAATCAAGGCTCCCACAACCAATTCAACAACTCAGGCTGAGCCAACCAGTGGACGACCACCCCCTCCCTTCTTCCCCCTCTCTCTATGCGCCCCACCCACCCCATCCTCTCATTTGTGGTCTTGAAGAAGAAGAAATGAAGGGACGCCTAGACGATGTCGATGGGAACCGTTGCGAGGCGGTGCAAGCTGGAGCCGTGGAGACACTTGAGCGTTGGATGTGATATGAGATGGAGACTAGAAAGAAAGTAGAGTGGGGAGGGATTTAGGGCCTTTTTTTATATAAAGAGCAGGCTATATTACCAATAAAATATTAATAAGTTTTAAATAAAAATATTATATATAAACTGATATTCGTGGGGGCGAATATGGCCAAATCCGTATCCGTCCCGAATCCTTGGCGAAATCCATTTGGATTCCCGAATCTGCCCCGAAATTCGTTTAGATAAATCCAAATCCGCCCCATTCGGGGTGGGTGAGCAGATATTCGTAAAAATTCGCCCCACTGCCAACCCTACTTGTGTGAGATGTGTAGTAGTAGTGGAAGAATCTTTTTGACATTGCTTATTAGCTTTTGGGGATTGGAACTTTTTTCACAAAAAATTTGAGAATCCTTGGGCTTTTCGAGCTTCATGCTTGGAAGTGTGGTGGAAATTTGTTTGGAAGCTCACTCCTTAACACATTTTTGGACTCTAAAGGAGTGTACTTCGGAAGAAAGGCGAAGGGTTTATGAATTAACTACTTGGGGCGATTTGAATTTTGCGAGGTTGTGGCCAAATTGGAATGTAGTCATTTTCTTATTTCTTCTAAGAGGTTACGTTTTTCTATTTCTCTTATTAATGAGATTGATCCTTTAATGAAATTTTGTAATGAATAAAATCTTGTTTGACCTTCTTATTTATGAGATTGATCCTTTAATGAAATTTTGTAATGAATAAAATCTTGTTTGACCTTCCAAAAAAAATTAGATGTATGAAAATTTGATTTCCAAATTATATTTCTTTGTTTTAAGGTTCCATATTTATTCCAATAAACTCTTCCACCCCAAATGGAGCCAGCAGGGTTTGAACCTAAGGCATAGGGTCAAACCCTTACCGAGCTGGCTACTATTATATTTATATATACACTTTCACCTAATTTCTCCTCCCCCTGTACCGTTCTTTTTTATTTTTTGTCTATTTAGAAAGAGGGTTTTGCCCAGTGGGGGTTTCATATTGTTGTGAAGGATAACTATTATGCTCCCTCAAGAAGTAGATCGAGGTTACTGAACTGTCTTTGCCACCCCTACTCTCTTTCGATGCACTTCTTTTTCTGCCCTTCTACTTCCTTCCTCTTCATAGTTTCTTCCTTTTTCCACTTATATTTTTCAAGGGTGATTATGTGAAGCTTATGCGGTACATCCGGAATATTTTAGTATTGGTGTAGCATGTAGGTTTTTTTTTTTTTTTTTTTTAATTAGTAAAAATATTTGTGGTTTCATTAACATCAATATATATGAAAAGTTCAAAAGGTTATTTATGTTTTAGATTGGTATGCATTAAAAGTTATTTTTTATCAGTCAAAAAAACTGAAAAGCGGTATGCCAAATTACATGCTAAATAAGCTGGCGAAATCAAACATGCACACATGGAACTCCATACCAGAAATTACTGATAAAGTCACAAAGGCAAAGAAAAATAGTATACAAAAATACATAGACTGCATATCTTCACTATAATGAATCATATCTTATGTAAATTATCCACTGTCGTGATTTTCCCATGGCCAAAAGCCCAAAAAGTTGACCCTCGGAAATGCCCAAACTACCTTTCCATCTCCAACCATCAAGAGTCAGGAACATCATTCTACAGTGTGTTTCAGAGTATCAATCAGTTGCAATGAGAATGGATCTCATAGTCTCTTATGCCTCTTATAAAAGCAAGAAAGAATGGGGTCTCAGAGTCTCTTATGCCTCTCCTATAAGCGCCTCTCCAAAAGCAAGGTCCCAAATAGCTGAATCACCCTATCCCAAGACGAATTGAAATAGTACTCTTGTCCTTTGAAGAGATATTTTGTAAATCACTCTAATCTGATCTTTGAGGGGCTCTCCCCACACCAAATGTACTCTAGTAATATTGACCGCCATGTAAGGAACCTCCCCTTCAAACTAAGTTTTGAAGTTCATGATTGCTTTCCACCAAATAGAGTTGTATCCCCCCCCCAACCATCTTGCTAACAGTGTTTGGTTGAAGTGCTTCTTTGAAGATCACCAATCTCTTTTGATTTGGCTTACACACATCTGCCAATTGACAGAATTGAAATCTTCAGAAGTGCCATCCATGCCCCAAAGAAAGTATTTGCAAATTTTTCTACCTCACACACAATAGAGGAAGGGCGGGCGGTAGTAGACATCATAAAAATTGGGATGTCAGGTTAAGTGCTATTTGGATGTCGGGTAAAGTGATTTTGAATAGTGTAACTCTACCTGCCTTTTGTCAATAGTAAGTTACCAGCCGTGTTTACTCCTAATTTTTTTCCTCCAAAGGTATGCCTAAATATGTTTTAGTGCCTCCTATGTAGTTCTCCAATGTGATCCACTTGACCCACTAGAAAAGAGTAGTTAATTGGCAGCTTTTCCCAAAGTAGCCATCTATATATATCTGCATTGGCATTCCTTCTATACGGATTAACGACCTCCATGACAGTTACAGATCAGTCAGGACTCCCAATTCCATGCCAAGTCTTCTCCACATCTTACCTTTAAGAATAACCAAAGTTTGGTTCTTTGAAAAAAAAAAATAACCATAGCCACCATGCAAAAAGTTTCGTTCTTGTGGAGCTACACCAAAGTAGCTTCATCCATTCTGACTAGAGCATTTCTTCATTCCTTCATATCAACGTCAACCTCCATGCTTTTTGAGTGGCCAAATGAGCCACCATGCTTCTTCAAGGTCCAAATATTGCAAAGCAATTGCGTTTGAAAAAAAAAAAATTCCAGCAAAAGAAAAGAGTCTTATATTGTACTAAAATGGAAAAGGGAAAGGGCAAGGATCCTGAACACTGCCACCAAAAGTGTACATGTGCTTTTCTTTAACTGTTACGTATAAGAGACTCCAACTGAACATACATTTAGAGAGGGCGTAACATTAATCTTAGGAACATCATCAATGGCACACAACTGGGACTTGGCAAAGTTGACTTTCAGACCAGAGCACGCTTCAAATCAAAAGAGGGTGTCTCCGATCACTAGCACTTCGGAAAGGGAAGCATCAATAAAGATAACAGTATATATTCCAATGGGGTACGGAAGGAGAGGTTTGAGAAGCCTGAAATCCACTTACGAACCTTGGTAATCATTACAGTCAATCGTTCAGCAGCTAAGGATAGCACCAGGGTCAAATAGGGGTGGGTGTCATTATAACTGACATCGAGAAGGATGTCGTAGACAGAAAAGTGTGTATCCAGTTTATTTCTGACCAAACTCAAAGTTACTGAACAACTTCTGTAACAAGAAGGCCCATGCAACATGGGTTATCCAGTCTACTTCAGAGTCCAAGATCTCATTGGCAATAAGCAACGTCATCAAACAATTGACTGTTATCTACACCACACCAACTGATTGATGGGGAAAATGGGGAAAGGAGCACCTTGTTCAACCTTGCTAATAAGACACTAGAAATAATTTTGTAGACTGAAGACAGAATACTGATTAGTATGAACTCCTCAATAGATTTAGGTTATTTAGTCTTAGGAATGAGAGTCACCAAGGTGGTGTTCAATCTCCATTCTAAGAATTGCCCGAGATTGAAATCAAAACCTACACCCATGGGCATGAAGTCAGCCTTAATGAAGTCCCAAGTTCTGAGAAACAGATCCACTGGAAAACCATCCAGGCCATGAGCTACATCATGAGACAGATTTTTCATTGCCCAAATGATGTCCTGTGCAGTCATATCTAATTGCAACTGGTCAATAGATTCAGAATCTAAATGATTGAACAGTCCAGAATCCAGATAAAGCCTCCAATCCTCAGATTCAGTATATAATAGATTATAGAATTGAAATATCTAAGCAAAAATCTCAATGTGGTCCTCCCAGAGATTGAAAGAGGACAGATTGAATCGTAAACCTTTCTATAGTTGGCCATCTTGTGGAAAAGCTAGGAGCAGAGATCTCCATACTTACCCCAAGAAGCCCCAGCTTTCCGTTTCGAATGAGAATGCTCCCTTTTGAGAAATTTAGGAAGGCCAGCTCTCAAAGCCAACCCTATGCTCCCAATCATCATCATTGAGGTCTCTTTCTTCTTCATTCAGATCAAGGTTATGAATGGCAGTTTCTGTGCTATCAATGAGGAACTGCAACTTCCCAAAGACTTTAGAGTTCCAAGTTTTCAAAAAACTTTCAGGAAATTTCAACCTGGATGAAGAAGTTTCCGACTTTGTTCAGAACCAGCTTAGATTGCTACCTCACCCTCTTTATGGTTCAGAGTTCAGAACTGATCACCTTTTCTTATTGAAACCTGATTGGAGCAACTATTGTATTGTTGTCCAATTTAGCTATTTCATAAGAAGAATGCATCCCACCAACACTGGCAAACATGCCCTATTCCCGCCGGCCCCCCATACTCGCATCCACAAAACAAAACTATCGAAATGTACGACTGGGGAAAATCCAGCAAAATATCAGATTCTGCGATCTTTCTTTCTTATTGACAAATCAAATAGGCATATATTCCAATAAAAAGAGAGTGACTGAGGAAGCCACATTACATAAGGACACAAATTAAAAAACTCCAACTATAGAATTATTATTTTCAGCTAATGAACTTGCAGGTATGAGTCAAAGAAAAATTGAACTTCCAAAAATAAAATGAAATATCAATATGCTGAAGTTAACAAAACAAACAAAGTACCTACGGAAACAAAATTAAGCATAAACAACGAGACCCACAAAAGAAACTCAAACTTCAAACACAAAAGCACAATCTTTTCACTAAAACAAAAGGAGCAGCACAAAGGATTCAAATTACCAGTTTACCCGTATCGGGCAACGAAAGCCACTGTGAGAAGAGCTCCTGAGCAATGTTGGGGTTCGATTTCACTGCCAAAGGAGACACTTCAGGAAGCTGCAAGAGTTCTGGATCAAGGGACGTGACATCGTCCCCAGCTACTTCAATATCCATCATAACCCAATTATATATCTCATGCACACCAAGAACCTAACAGAAACCCTAGATCTCACCAACAACTCCCTCCCTTATATCTTCAAAACCCAAAACACTTTCTCCAACTCAACAACTGCAACCCCAAAAACCCCACCACGATTTCATCATCTTCTTCCAATTCAAGTCACCGAATTGACAATCGCATAAAAAAATGCTTCTTTTCGATGAATACAAACGAAACTCCTCAAAAACCCGAGATTTTGAGCTTCTGAAGTTGAAAGGAGACTTCGAGATCAAGAATTGAGAACCCCTTTTGTTCGATTATGCAATTAGGCTTGAAAACCAAAACCCAAAGCTCTGAATCGAATGAAAGAGACGAAACAGAGAGAGTCGATGGAGAAACTCAGAGAAATGGATTGGGAAACTGAAGAGGAATATGAGGAGATCAGATGCGTTGCTTGAAAGGGTTCTTTGGTTGTAGAAATTCGAGACCTCGAAACCCTTAAAGGAGAGAGAGAGAAGAGAAGAATAGATGGTAAACAATACAAAATGAATGCTTACCAATCTAAAGGAGCGAAGAACAACCGAAACCTGCCTAAAGATGAGCCGAGAGTCATTCGCGTGTCTGTGAGTGATGTAAGAATTTTTTTTCTCTTCTCGAGATGATCTACTTTTTCCATTTGTTGAAAGATTTTGAGAATTTTTGTTTACGACCTCTTATAGTATACTCGATTAAAGTGTTTCTTTTAAAGCAGGGTTTGCTGGATACAGTTACTTGAGACATTATTTAGACTATTTTTTTTATTAGGGATTTTTGTTAAACACGTATGTCGACTTTAGCATATTTTTTGCATTAGTTTAGGTTATTCAATGTTTTAATCTTGTCGACTCCATACCCTATTTTGGATCTCTGCCCTTTCTGTGGCAATCATTCGGAGGAGGTTCTCCATCTTTTTTTTTTCTTTTATCGGATCATCCTTTGGTTTTGGCGAGTGTCACTTATCCCTATTGACTGAAAAGCGAACCATTTCACTACACCAAGCACTTCCACCTTTTTTAACTTTATGTGGTTCTCAACTAAACAACACCTTGCGACTAAAGATGAAATGTTTTCACAGATCGCACTTCCTTACCACCATCTGACGCACTAGGAATAATTAGGGCTGAACAAAAAACCGATCAAACCGATCAAACCGACCGAACCGATCAAAACCGAACCGATTGATTCGGTTTAAATTCGGTTCGGATCGGTTTCGGTTTTAAAAAATGCAAAACCGAAGTGGTCGGTTCGGTTTTCGGTTTCTATGTGATTTTAACCGACCAAACCGAACCGAACCGAATATTTAAATATATTATATTATTTATATATAAAAATAAAATATATTTTATATATAAATAATATAATATGTTTAAATATTCGGTTCGGTTCGGTTTTATTTCGGTTTTGGTTCGATTTTAGTCGGTTCGGTTCGGTTACGGTTTGCATAAATTAGAATCGGTTCGGTTTCGGATCGGTTTTGTTAATGGTCGGTTCGGTTTTGGTTTGAAAATTTTAAAACCGACCTAAGTCGGTTCGGTTCACGGTTTAGGTGAAAAACCGAACCGTCGATTCGGTTTTCAGCCCTAGGAATAATTGTGTTTTCAATAAACATGTTTTTTGCCCAAACAGATTTAATGTTGACCTACACCATACCTAGATGACTTGGCACCCGACTTGGTTCTCTACTCCTCTCTTTCCTTCATCGGATCCCGTATCCACTCATCAACTCATTGAAAATGCTATCACGAAAAATCATCATTGCCATAATAGTGCCCCTTCAGGTTTTCCTTGTTTCCCACAATTTGGCCCTCTCACCCAATCTGCCCCTCTTGTGTTTTGAACGCTTCAAAACCCAGATTTTGTGTGCCCAAACTCATGCCATAAATAATTCTCCCAATCCTGCCACTCATTTTCCTTCCCCTATTCCACATGATTTCATTATTGTTACTTATAATGCTAGCTTTTTAACAATATTCAAACATGGAGCGATTGGGGTGCAGGCAGCAAATATTTACAGCAAGGTGATCGCTACTGTGACCATTTATATTATAGGTATAGTACTGGATAACACTATGGCTAAAGGATATGCAGCGGAGGCGGCTTTACTTCTTATCCAGGCAAAACAATGGCGGATATGAATATTGTTGGGAGATTCAGGGACTTTGATTTTCATTTTGCAAGACCCTATGACACCTACTCATTGGGTTTGGCGTCCTATTATTAATAATATTAGACGTTTGCTATCTTTCCACTCCTTTTGGTATTGTAAGTTTATCGATAGAGCATTTAATTTCATTGCTCATGACTTGGCTACTTCTGCAATACAAAGGTACTCTAATAATAATAGTTCCTTTTAATGCATATTACATTTAAAAAAAAAAAAAAAAGTTTTACATTATAAGAGGAGTAATATCTTGTAGACAAAAGGAGGTTGGCTACTTATGAAAAAATGACACAGCTCTTGAGCATGTTTTGGGAGCGATACTCAAGAGCAATTATTTGTCACTAGTGAGTGAGTGAGTGGTTTTCTCATGCAAGCCTATGAGGAAAAGCTTTAAAAGCTCATAGAGATCCTTTCACCATGCTCGAGTATCATATGCAATTTAATCTCGACTTCACAAGCATTTAAAATCTATTTTAGGAGCTCGAATATACCACGAGAACCACTAAACTAGTCTATAGAAAATTATATCCATGGAAGATTTAATTCATTGATTCATCATTGATTCAAATTAATGACAAGTTAAGTGATTGTGTTTAGTTAGTTAAAAATGTTGGTTTAGATACTAACTTATATCTTATACGTAAAAATAAATATAATATGAATATCTCTATATTTTATTTATAATGCACAAATTATAGTAATGAAAAAAGAAATTCATTGTGAGATTATTAAAAAAAATAAAAATAGTGATAGTGAGATTACTCGCTAAACTCTATAGTGCTTCTTTTGAATTACTCATATCCTTTTGCGTCTTTTTTTGTGTATTTTTTCCTTTTGCTGATGAAGTTTTGGAGTTTTATTTTGGGCTTTCTTTTCATTTAAACTGTTAGGTTCATTCTTCAATTAACTATCTAGATGTTTGATTGATTAAGAAGTTTTAAGCTTATACTGTTTAAATATTTTTTACTAATAAATTTCATGGTTTTTTCTTCTTCGAAAAAATAGCAACTCCCTTTACAGGGTTTGAATATGATTAGATTTATGAAGATTGTTTTCCTTTACATGTGCGTGTGTTTTCTCTAACATGCATCTAAGGAGGGGAGAGCTCATGTTTGATTTGAAAGAGTTGCATTAAAAGAATAGAAGTGATGCATGCAATGTATAATAACTATATAGTTGTAGTTCGCCATGCAAAATACTTAAATGTCCTTCGACTTTTTGGTTCAATAAACACAATCTTTTCTATGCACTTATTAAATTTCTGTATAAAATACATAATCACTTTATTTTAGACATTATAATTGGTGTAATATGCATGGTAAGGTATAAATAAAGAACAAAAGTAAGAGATTTTGGGTTAGAACGTGTGTATAAACCAAGAAAATAAGGTGACAAACGCATACACACATTAGCAGATCGAGTAAGAAATAGAAAAAGCTAATTTAGAAAGTTCACCTTAATTACCATCTATCTTCATCCACATTAGCAGAGTCTGAGTCTAGGCCCGATACGAGTTCTCTCATAAAGAAGATAAACGTTGCACCAAAAAGGAGCTGTGGAGGGAGTTACGCCTTCTTAAACGCATCTTCATTAAGGAGGAGACTTGTGGATGCAAATTTTCACCGGATCACGTGCTAATCTCGCGGAGCAATCTGCATATGATAGAGAATAATTCTTAACACCGGTGTGGTGCCTGCTACAGGGACTCCGATGCTAAAGTTAAAACAATGTCTTTAGGAAAATATTTATTTTTCTATATTTGAAAAGAGAATTATGAATCAAGAAAAAAGTTATTTCCAGATGACTTTGCGTTTGGCTATTTACAGAGGCTGGATGAGTAATATGCTGGCAAATGAGTGAGTCATCTGCTTGCAGGCGATTGTAACTTCTCTTAGGTAGTTTTAACTTCTCTCATGTAGTTGTAACCTCCCGTTGGCGGTTGTAATTTCATGTTTGGAGACACCTCTCCTGCAAGCTTGTGCGTCATGCTGATGGTCAGCGTTGAACACTACTCCTCTGCTGAGAAAAGAGTGTTATGCTGAGTTGTACTGGGCCCAGACTTGGGCTTTCTCTATTTGTAACTTTCATGGGTAATTTTCGGGCTTCTCGTGAACAACACAAATCTTTAGGCTTCCTTATTCTGTTGGGCCAACGATTATTTTAGCTCCCACAAGACTGTTACGAGACACATCTCCTTCCGTTGCGCCTCACATGCTTAAATCACGCAGAGAGTTAACCACGACCATTATAAAAGGCAAAGAGAACATGCGACACATGTATGCAACTTTTAACTGAGTTTTGTCCAGATTTATTTTCTTCTTCCAACAGAGTTATTGACTTAAGCATCATAGTGCCTTCGGCCACCAAAAAGGTGGTCATTGGCAGTCTAACGATTATTTTGCAGGTCAAACTCACAAGAAAACGATTTTTTTATGCATTAGTTTGGCGCAGTCCGTGGGGAACGACGAGTTTTCTTTCTAAAAATGAACTACATAGTGACAAAACTCATCATAATCTGACAAAATATCAACAAACCATCAGAGAAAATAATGCAGTATGCAGATCCTCAATCCAGTAATGATCACAACAACTCTCCCATCAATGCATCGCTGACAGCTCGGGAGTAGAAGCAACCCGGATCACCGAACCAATAACATTCGAGAATGCAGATCCACAACACGCACTAGTCCAGACAACCCAAGCATCTGGCGGCATTGCCACGGAAACTCGGGTGGATTTGCTCATGGCCCAGATGAACTACATGCCAAAGATGCTGGAAAAAATCACTCATGAACGTGTTTAGCCAGCCGACCCTGTTTCGGCACTGCCCTAACAAAATTCCACCGACCGAACTCAAGGAAGCGACGAAGCCCTGGCTGAACCCCAATAGGGAAACTTCCAGAGCAACGAGCTCCCCCAAGACATGACTCTGCAGTGCGACAGAACGATTGCTGACATCCCGTTCAGGATTGGAGTCACGGATCCCAATGTACTGTACGAGTTAGCCAAGCTGCCATTTTTCGACGTACTTATGAAAAAGGCAATGCCAAAAAAGTTCACTCCGCCAAAGTTCGAAGTGTACGATGGTACTAATGACCCAACAAATAACCTGAGACATTTCCACCACATGATGACTCTACAGGAAACCACGGAGTCAATCCTGTGCAAAATGTTCCCAACCAACCTCACTTCCACATTGATGAATTGGTTCAATAGCCTACCTCCGAGGTCGATAGACTCTTTTCAAGCTTTAGCCACCGTTTTTATTTCTAGATTCATTGGGAGCCAGTGGATGAGGAAAAATACCCCACTACCTCCTACACATCAGATAGAAGCCAGAATAAACAATACGGGAATATGTCACTTGCTTCACCAACGAGTTAACAATGATTGATGGATGTAGCAACGACACAGCCGCTGCAACTTTCGTCGCCGGACTAAAGAGATGTATTTTCTTCGATGCCCTTAATCTAGAGCCTCGAAAAGGCATGGTGGTCCTGCTGAAAATAACGCAGAAACATATCTCCCTTGAAGAAATGAAAGTTGCAAGGATGAATAATGAGCAGAAAATGGAGAACCATTCGAGGAAACGAGAAATGAAAGACGAAATAAGGCAAGATGATGGATCATGAGGGGATAACAGTCATTCAAAGAGACATCGAAACGACGGACGTATTGAGTCCAACCAGCAGGAATCCAGGAAAACGTAATCAGCACGACCCAGTCATGAGCGAATAACCAGTGTGATGAAGGAATACAAATCGTACACAACCCTAAAAACAAGCCGAACCGACATCTTAAAACACATATCAAATTGGGATAACGTCAACTGACCACCCAGGATGAAAGGAGACATGGAAGGACGAGACAAAATCATGTATTGCTCTTTTCACAAGGATCACAGATATGATACTGAGGACTACTACAATATAAAAGAAGAAATCGAGCATTGGATCTAAAGAGGACGACTGGACGAATTCATCGGCATACTAGACAAACAGTTCAAAGGAAAATAAAATGCAGATACTGCAGCCACGGTATCAAAAGAACGATCCAGGGAATTGATATATGCTCTACACTACTACATCCGTCCCAATAAAAAAATGTCTTTCACCCAAGAAGATTTATATCGGAGCAGAAAAGTCAACGCCCTGAAGACGGTTGCTCTGACCAAGTTGAAGACTCTGACAGCGGATACAAATCTAACCAAGGCTACTAACAAAGGAATTAACAACAACAAATTCTATCAAGCCTTAACAAACAATACCAAACGGGGAGCAATAACAGTCCAAGCAAAAGAGGTCATAAATTAAAAGGAACGAAAAAGGCACGAAACACCAACTCGGGGATAGACATCAGCCATGCAATGATAAAATAAGAAACACTGTACAATGTAACGAAACCACTCTAGAAAAATGACAGCTAGAAATGGTCAAAGAATCAATAAAGTTTCAATTTTAAAATTGACATCCCACAAAGATGAACAACTTCAAAGCAAAACTATGCGAAACAATCAGTGTATAAAGCCCAAAAGGAATCAAGACGCAAGTCGGATATTTACAATAAACTTCTGGTCTGATCAACCAAATAATTAAAGATTCGACACCCGAGTCAACTAAACACAAAAATTTCGAGTCGACCGAGATGCCGAGTTAACGAAGTAAAAATTGGACGAATGAGTCAATTAAGTAAAACGACTTCGGGTCGACTAGAGTGTCACAGCAACGAAGTAAAAGTTAGACGAACGAATCAACTAAGTAAAACGACTTCGGGTCGACTAGAGTGTCGAACCAACGAAGTAAAAGTTTGACGAATGAGTCAACTAAGTAAAACGACTTCGAGTCGACTGAAACGTCGAGTTAACGAAGTAAAAGTTGAACAAACGAGTCAACTAAACACAAAAACTTCGAGTCGGCTGAGATGTAAAGTTAACGAAGTAAAAATTGGACGAACGAGTCAATTAAGTAAAATGACTTCGGATCGACTAAAGTGTCGACCAATAAAGTAAAAGTTGGACGAACGACGAGTCAACTGAGTAAAACGACTTCGAGTCAACTGAAACGTCGAGTTAACAAAGTAAAAGCTGAACAAATGAGTCAACTAAGTAAAACAACTTCGAGTCAGTTGACACATCGAGTTAACGAAGTAAAAGTTGAACAAATGAGTCAACTAAGTAAAACAACTTCGAGTCAGTTGACATATCGAATTAACGAAGTAAAAGTTGAACGAACAATTCAACCTAGTAAAAACTTTGAGTCGACTGAAACGTCGAATTAATGCAATAGAAACTAGAAAAACAAGTCAAACGACTTTGGGTCAACTAGAGTGTCGAACCAATGAAGTAGAGGCAACCTTGAGACCACTGAATCAACAAAACAACTCGAAGGAAACAAACTTTGTGGTTGATCAAACGAATAGAGTGAACAAAATGGAGGAGCAAGTTAGCACAGCCCGAGAGAACAATGGATTAACTAACATACCAAATCACCAAAGTAAAAGACAAACAAACAAAACAGCTCTCCAAAAATATTCAGAGATGACAAACACAAGATCAAGGCATGCGTGCTAAAGCATAGGAATATTCAAATCACCAAATGATTGCTACGGATATAGCTGTAAAACATCAAATCTCAAATACGACTCGTCATGACAACAACGGACGAACGAAGTCAACAAGAAGAAAAATAAAGGAAAAAAATTCCTGCCATTCATTCAAAATCTATTCAGTTACATTCGAAGGTAGCAATGGAAGACTAAGGGGGAAAATCTATAGCATCCTCAACAATGCCATCTACAGGAACCAGATCGTCGACATGAACTCTTTCTTCAAGAGGAGGAGGAGGCGACTCTTCAGCTATTGGATCGCCCGGAGGATCTTCAACACCCTCGTCATCCTCGAGGGTCCGATAAATATAATGACGATACTGAGACAAGTCGACATTGAGACCCTCAATATAATTCAAAAGCTCAGTTCGACCATAAACAACGCGCTACCAATCTGCCACCTCCATCACACAAAGTCCATCCTTAACAGAAACTAGGGTTGAAAAAACCCGATCAAACCGATTAATCCGATCGAACCGATCTAAACCGAACCGATTGGATCGGTTCGGATCGGTTTCGGGTTTAAAAAATTCAAAACCGAAGTGGTCGGTTCAGTTTTCGATTTCTATGTGATTTTAACCGACCAAACCGAATATATATAATAAATAATATATATATTTTATATATAAATAATACAATATGTTTAAAATAGTTGGTCGGTTCGGTTTTATTTCGGTTTTGGTTCGATTTTAGTCGGTTCGGTTATGATTTGCATAAATTAGAATCGATTCGGTTTCAGATCGGTTTTTTTAATGGTCGGTTCGATTTTGGTTTGAAAATTTTGAAACCGACCTAAGTTGTAATACCCGCCTAATTAAATAAATATAAAAAAAAAATTATTTATTAATTATGGCATATATTGTAATCTCAATTATTTGGAAAAAGATTTTTGTTTATCATGGCTAAATAGGATAAAGTGTGTGTATTTAGCCAAAAAAATTGTAAACCCTAATGTTGATGGGTTGCTACTAAATTGTATTTGGGCTTGGTTTTGGGCTTTCATAAACTAATGATTAGGGTTTTATTTTGTGAAAGAGGGTAGATGCATTCGAAAGTTTGGTGGGGGGCGAATAGCCACCCACCTTATAAAGAGAATAACCCTATATATATATATATATATTTCTCTTTTCTCCTTCCTTCTCTTTTCTTCTTCGTTGGCGGCTGAGGGTGATGAAGATGGGAAGAAGATGAAGGCGAGAGAAGTCATGAGGGAGACAGTGAGGAGAGCGAAGAGAGAGAAACAATATCTCTGCAACACCTTCTCTCTCTTGTATGCTTCCAAGGTTTCTTCTTCTGTTTACGACCCAACACAAAGAGAGTGAAAGAGAGGAGAAGCGAAGGCGTGAGAAGATCTTCAATTCCTTCTATGTCCATACACCCAGAGACCACCTGTGTTAAATAAGCAAGAAAAAGAGAGATTTGCAAAAACTCAGGTTTTTGTGACGAAGAGTACTGTAATTACTGCTTGCAAGGAAGGTTTTGTGGGTTTTGGAGATGGTTGTTGACTAATGAAGGTTGACGAAGCAGTGTCGGTGGTTTAGTTTAGTTTTGCTTTGCTTTGGGGACAACATAGACATGGATAGTGAACTGAACCCGGTGCCGATCGAGCCCGTTGTTGGTGGCCTGGAAGGATAATGGATTTGCATGAATTGCCCCAAAGTTGCTTGCTATCGCCACGATCTGGAACCCAGTCAAGCTTCTGGGCAGAGAAGATGCCAGCTTGGACTGGTATAATCTTGAAAAGTCCAGGCGGGTGAAAGCATTTCGTTGTGGGGAGTATCACCAAAAATAAAATTCAGCATGTGTATTGACTATGAAGGGTTATTGCGTGGATCCCTTGCGAAATCCTTTACGGTTTGCGATCTCTCCGGTGAGTTCTCTTTTACCCCTTTCAGTTTGTTTTATGTGATGGTTTTGATAGTTATGTGTTGTGTGGTTAATCTATTTTGATTAAACCCTCATTTTCTTTCTTCCTGATTTTTGCCCTTAATTTGGTAGATTAGTAGATTACATTGATGGGATTTGATTACTTATTTAACTGATTTAAATGAATGAATGATTACCCATTGTAGTTCACATAGATTTTAGGCAATTGTCAAGACATTTGGGGTATTCCAGGTCATCATCATCATTAGGAAAGCATTGTATTGAACATTGTTAGGTATCTGTATAGTTAGTGGTTGTGAACTACCTTAGCATGTCTTCTCTTTTGATAGTTCATCCAACAAATTCATATGAATTGTTTGCCTAAAGAGTTTTTTTCCATGTTGCATCCTGGAATATACCTAGCTGCCAAGGTTCCATCATAGTTTCATCGTTTGTAACCAACTGGGGTACGATATAAAAACTGTTGTTTTCTCATTTGATTATGTAGTAGGAAATATCTACGAAAACTTTGATATGGCTATCTAAACTTCAACTTGACATTGTAAGCAGTGTTTTACCCTTTTGCTAGCGCTCATAAGCTCAACATTTCATTCTAAGACAGTATCTGTTGCCCCTGTCATTCTCTGCAACTTGTTAGAAGTGTTAGCTTATGGGATAATGTCTTGTCTGTATCAGTTTTAGGTATGATTAAACTCTTATTTAGTTTAGGGCTAGAAGAAAATTTTCTAGTAATAGATATTGGCTGGAATTTAACTAAGCACTTGTTTTAGCTTGAGTATTTGTATTGTTATGCGAAGTGGTATGTATATTGTTTTTCATATGATGCAAATAGATGAGATATGTGAATTGACAATGTGTCAAATATTACTTGTTCCCCAAAAGAATGGTGGATACCGTGGTTGATTTACTTATGGTTGACAAAGTGTCACCATAAAAGAGTTTTGAGTTTTAGTTGATATTTTTTTAATGCTCTTTTCCACAACTCCGAAAAAAAAATGTGAAAAATGTGATTTGTATACAGACTTGTTTGTATACGTGTGATAGAATTATGGGTATGCAGACTTGCTTGCATATCGGTGCACCGTTCCATGTGAGTTCGGTTGTACGTGTAGATTTAGGAAGAATACTTGTCAGTGATCGAACTTCGGGTGAGATGACATGTTCCTCGAGGTGGCACCCCACTTGGAACATGTACGCTCTGAGTGGTTTCGATGGCAAGGGAGGCACACTTGGGTGAGGTGTGTTCGGCACATGGAGGATAATGCGATTGTGGAAAAGAAGCGAGATTTCTTTTTTTGTGTATGTGCATGATTACCTTAAAGGAAGAAACTAAATGCTCATTCAACCATTGAATGAGAACTACATGTCTTCCTAAAGGTAGAAAAATGTGTTTTGTTAATAATAGTCTAATATGACTATGAATTGTATCATTGTTTGGAAATAAATCACCTTTGTGATGACTGATAACTTAGAAATATTATCCGGTTGCATTTATGAGGATTGATAACTCATAAAATTTATTTATTAGTAATAAATAATGCATATTTATTTATTAGGATGATGACACATTTGCCTCGTTGAGGAACTACCTGATGTGTGGTTGTTTATTGTTTTTTTTTGTTTATTTTGATGTTGTCATGTGCGGATTTATTGATTTTGGGATGAAGATTTCTCACACCAGCTTTATTGCTGACCCAAGTGAGCTTTTGCTTCTTGGGTACATTCCTTTTGGAATGTAGCCGATTAGCCTTTCAGGTTTAGAGACTTTTGAGCTGCGTTATTGGAGTTCCGCTAGTGAGCTAGCAACGTCAAAGTCTTTCCGGGTTAGAGTTTTTATTTGTTTTAGTAATTTAATCATGTTTAGTTGTTGCTGCTATTTGTTTCTGTTGTTATTGAATTTTCACGTCCCGAGTTTTGGGGAAACAGATAATCCTACGTGGATTTTGGGATTTTCATTTTCTTCGAAAATCAGGGCGTGACAGTTTGGTATTAGAGCATTTGGTTAGCCTAGGCTGGGGTAGAGTCTAGGTGATCCTCGAAATGTGGATATGGGAGAGTAGTAGTGTGAATGTTTAGAGACAAAGTGACAAGGGTGAACCTTGAACTTTTACTATTGTTTCTTTTTCTTCGTGAATCTCGAGATGAGATTTATGTTATTAACTTATTTTAATGTCAATAGTGGATGACATTATTCCGTGTCGTTTTCTTGTAGCGGTTTGTTATCTTGAATTTTTAGTTAACCCTTTTCGCGAATCTCGGGACGAGATTCTTTTGAGTTGTATATATTGTAACACCCCTACTTTTTCAATGACAATTAAAATTTATGCAACTATAGAGGTCCAGACGAGGACCACCACTGAGGAGACATAAACATGGCCCGAATCCAGGCCCAAACAAATCAGAACCCGAGTCCAGGCTCGACACGAGTTCTCTCATAAAGAAGAGGAACGTTGCACAAAAAAAGAGTCGTGGAGGGAGTTACACTTCCTCGAACGCATCTCCATTAAGGAGAAGATTGTTACAAGAAACATCTCCTTCCGTTGCGTCTCACATGCTTAAGTCACGCAGAGAGTTAACCACAACAATTATAAAAGGTAAAGAGAACATGCGACACGGGTATGCAACTTTTAACTGAGTTTTGTCCAGATTTACTTCATTCTTCCAACAAAATTATTGATTTAAGCATCGGAGTGTCTTCGACCACCAAAAAAATGGTCATTGGCAACCTAACGATTGTTTTGTAAGTCATCATTGAAATTATTCTCAACAATATTGGTATTCTCGAGATATTTTTTTCAACTGGTCCAAATATGGCTTGGTATGATCATTGTTTCCAGCAGTCCCACTATCTTGAACATGACTATCCTAATGGTGCAACATCATAGAGGATTTTCCCACTTTAGGTAGTTGTTTGAGTTGCTCTATAATTATTTCATCGAATTAACATATTTGTTGTTGAGTTTTCATTTATAATATCTCGCACTTTTACATCCTTCAAAAGTAACATTTGTAACAAAAAAAAGGGTGAGACCATCTATATGTATTCCTTGCTTATGCGACATTGAGAACAACGCAAAAGATACATATGTTCTACTTTGATAACATTTATAAACACTAATAAATAGCATTTATAAACATAACAAATACATTACTAAAAAGGTTGACTTGGAAATTATGAGCTTTATAAATATTGTACAAGAAAACTATATACTCAAACGTTGTCGAAACTCCTCATCATTCCAAGTTAGAAGTTATTGGTAATTCAGAGTTCATTATCGTTGTTTCGAAACTTAGGGTCAAAGTTCAATTCAAATTATTATTTCTATTAGAAATGCAATTTGAATAGAGTGTCATGTAAGTCATAGGTCAAATTCAGCTATTACAATTTGACTTTGTAAATTATTAATAACACTAAACTCGTGGGAACCTAAGTCGTTTCTCCCCTTGCCTATAACAGTCAAATAATGCCATCTATGTCTAGCACACTATAATTGATATATTTATTTTCTTAATTTGTAGCCTTTGTGGCACTTTGACTCAATTACATGCATGCCAACGTTATAAAACATGAGTTGTACGTGGCTTGCCCCCATTGACTTCAAAATTTTTTTTAATATATATTTTTATGGTCACCCTTGCTGACGAATCCGTCCTGCCCCACTATTTTCTCTCTATCTGTTCCCCCTCTCTGCTCTGCCCCTCTGTTCTCATTTGCTTCCTCTATCTGTTTACTGCAACACCAGCAATCACCTCTTTTTGCTTGACTTAGTTGTTTTCCCCACCATTGCCATCAACAACCAGCAACCACAACCTCTTTCCTTCTTTGAGGAAGAAGTTTAAAAAAAAATGTATTTTCTCGATGAATTCGTATTTCGAGATCTAGTTTTGTATTTTATTCATAGGATTTTTCTGGATATACATGAAAATTTTAATCCATTAAATTTTTTCTCAAGATACATGTTTGTATCTCGAGGTTCATCTGTGGGTTATTGTTTGAAGGACATTTTGGTAATCAATGTGAGTATTTTGACAGTCAATGCACGTTGATTGCTAGTTCTGAGGGGAGATTGTAATAGTGTTCAATGATAGGGTAATCTATAATTAGCTATTTATGATAGGTGGCAAATTGCTATAACCCAATTTTTTTGTCCACATCTAATTTTACATTTGAAATTAATTTTTACCAATTAATTTTATATACCAATTTGATTTGTCTCCTATATATTTATCTTTTGTGCTCCTACAAAGTAACTTGTTGGATTCATTTTCTTCCCCGTAGATTAGATGGAGTTTTGTTTAGCAATTGATGTTTTGTGCTCCTATATGTATTGTTCAAATTAATTTTTTTTGTTAAAATAATTAATTACTATATTATCATTAATTAATTATGACTCATTACTCCGTCCCCCTTCAACATAAATCCTGGCTCCATCACTGTTTCTAAACCAATTGTCATCATATATATAAGGAGAAGTTTCTTGTCTAACAACCAAAAAAAACAAATGGACAAACCATGCATGAAAAGTTAAAAATGCAAATTATATTATGGATGACACGTTCTACTTCTCCTTATATTATGGATTTGACACATTATATTATGGATGACACGTTCTACTTCTCCTTTCTCCCTTTCTACTTTCTCACTTTTCCTTTTGAATGACCGTGTTGGGTTTTCAGGATTTCATAATCTATTAAAGATGATAAACATGTTGCCGATTGGATTTAGACCCATGACATAGTGGTACCATCCGTCAAGCTCTAACCACTAAACGAGTTCATGGGGCATAAAAGTAAATGTAGTTCCATGAGTTCCCTAGAAAAGAGGGGAGTACGATTCTCAGATGGAGATCAAATAATCTAGATTAGGCGAAAGTAAATAACATAGTTTCACTTTTGTTTCCTAAAAGGTCACGCCCCCGCACACATTTCTCTATATATATTTTGAAAGTTAAAAAAAACAATGAAAACCCATTTAAATTTCTCAAAACCCAATGATTTCCCTAATTTTTGTGGAAACACATCTCTGAATAAACACAACCTTAGAGCATTTGGAGATGATCATCATTTATAGGAAAGCATGAAGAACAATTACTAGCTAGCTAGTAGTAATAATAATAACATAAATGATCCAAATGATATCAGAAATAACAAATGAAATAACTAATAAGCTTTTCAATCGACCTAGTCCCACAATATATATCCAAGCAAAACTCTTTCCTCTCCACCTTTGTACAAGTGAACTCTCTTAGAGCATATAAAATATACCTTGTGCTATAGCAAACATCTTATTGCAGAGCATTCAGTGGCCAGTTAAATATTTTTATTCCGAATTCCGAATTCGGAAAGCTTTTTTATATTATTTAGTAGATAAAATGATTGCTACAATTATTTTAAGCACGTGACTATAACATTTAGTAGTTGGATCAAATGTGGATGCATGTTTTTAGACATTTCTTAGTTTTATTAAATAACCTATATCCAAAGTACCAAGAAGTTCTCTCACACTTTTCTTCTTCTTCTTCTTCGTTAAAGTGAGCGTCGTTTGTAAGTGTCTCATTAGTGGAAGAGCATGGAGAATACTATTTGCTAAAATACATATAGAATCATGACCAATACATTTTCCCCTAAATGATTAATTTGGCAACCATTTATTTATAAAGAGTTTTTCAATATGTTAATTTTCAATTATTATGATGTGAAGCTTTCTACGTAGCCTGGGGAGAGAGCATTGACTAGTGCCTGGGGAGGCTGTTCAGCATGTGAGTGTCAACTCTATCCCTCTCTCCATCTTCTCCAAACCCATGGAGAAAGGGGTAAAGTTGGCACTCCCATGTTGGACACCCTCCACGGACACTAACCAGACACAAGGACCAAGCTGAGTTAATTTTTTCTTATGATATTGAGAAAGAAAAACAGTATAACAGTAACTAAAATTGCATATATGCTCATTCAATTGCCAGAAGATTTGATTAATTAAGCATCAAAGAAGCCCAACATAATCGTAAATAGAGTGTTCAACGTTAATTCTATTATTTCAGTTTTCTATTAGTAGATTTATAATCCTAGCTCTATTTATTGATTGATAGTTACTACATTTGAAAGAATGAACGAGTTAATTAAAGCATGATGACTACTATTCCGAGGACACATGAACCTTCCCATCAAACAAGTCTAGCAATCCTTTACGTTTTTTCTAGTATTCAAGTAAGATTGAAAACATTTACAGCCATCATGCAAGAAAATTGTTCCCCATTAATTAATGAAATTATACCGCAACAATAGTGGTGAAATATATATATTTTCTGACACCGGACAAATGAAAGGATGTTATGGTGTAATTTTGCTGATGCGAAATGATAAGGAATACTTGCCATTCAAGGAATCCACCAAGAGATAAGAGTAAGAAGATGATAAATACCTCGCCACTCTGAGGAATCCATCAAAAAGATAAGAGATAGAAACTCGTCATTCTATGGAATCCACCAAAGAGATAAGAGTGGTGAATTAGGAAGAATACTCTTCACTAACAATATATTCTAAATTTGCAACCTTAGTTGCTATTTCATTCATACGGACTAGCTTATATAGGAATCATGGAACATCCCTCCATGTATAGGTTCATCCCTAATTAAGACTAATACATGTATCTTAATTAATGACATTAATAAATAAATGTATGCACCAAGTTTCAAGGTGAATGCATTAAGCCATTCACATAACCAAATGAAGTTCAAACCCGTTCATAGGGTCAGAATGGATTTGGTGTCATACGCTTCTGCTTCGCATGAACTCGTCTCTGAGTTATCGTCGCACTTGTCATTGACGAATGGAGAAAGATCGGCGACATTGAATGTTGCATACACACCATAATCTCCTGGAAGCTCAATCTTATAAGCATTTTCTCCGATCCGATTAAGTACCTTGAAAGGACCGTCTTCTCGAGGTTTTAACTTTGCATGCTTGCCTCGAGGAAATCGTTCCCGGCGAAGATGAATCCACACTAAATCTCCTTTTTTGAATGTAGCCGGTTTTCTGTGCTTGTTAGCTTGCCGTTGGTACATTTCATTTTGCTTCATGATGTGACTTCGCACCTGCTCATGCAGTTTCTTGATGTGGTTGGTTTGTTCAGCGACATCTCCACTTAATTGATAGTTTGCAGCAAGTGGAGCTAAGTCGAGCAAACTCAAAGGATTCCTACCATAGACTATTAGGAAAGGACTCATCCCAGTTGTTTGGCTTGCAGATCGATTATAGGCAAATTCTGCTTGAGGCAGAGTGAGATCCCACTAACGGATGTTCTTGCCTACCAAACTTCGGAGACGATTTCCTAGGCTACAACTTTGGTCTGTCCATCAGTCTGAGGATGATGTGAGGAACTGAATTGTAGCTTAGTTCCCATCTTTCGCCATAAGGTCCTCCAAAAGTGTCCTACGAATTTAGGGTCTCAATCTGATGTGATAGTTCTAGGAATGCCATGCAGCTTGACAATTTCCTTAAAGTATAGATCAACAATGCATGTAGCATCTATAGTCTTTTCTAATGGCACAAAACGAGTCATCTTTGAAAATCTATCTACAACAACCATAACAGAGTCTTTGTGTCTCTATGTTCGTGGTAGTCCAACCACAAAGTCAATACTCACATCTTCCCAGGGAGCCACTGAAACTGGAAGTGAAGTGTACAATCTGGTGTTTTGACCATGAGTTTTGGCAATATGACAAACTCTACACCTTTCCACATGTTTTGCAACGTCGCGAGACATTTGCAGCCAATAAAAATGTTCCTCAATCAGCAACAAAGTTTTGTCTCTGCCAAAGTGTCATGCTAAACCACCATCATGAGCCTCTACAATAATAACTTCCCTCAACGAACATTCTGAAATGCAGAGTCGTATTCCTTTGAAGATAAATCCTTCTTACAAAACATAAGAGTCACAAGATCCATCCGAGCAGTCAATCCAGATCTTTTTAAAGAAATGATCATCTTGATACAATTCTTTCAACACTTCAAGCCCCAATACTTTCACTTGCATAGTGTTTAGGAAAACATGTCGCCTGCTCAAAGCATTTGTTACTTGATTCAGCTTGCCTGACTTGTGTTTGATGTGAAAAGTATAAGCTTGCAAGAATTCAACCCATTTTGCATGCCTGTTGTTCAACTTGTGTTGTCCATTAATAAATCGCAATGCCTCATGAGCAGAAAAGAGAATGATTCTTTATAAATGAGATAATGCCTCCAGTGATTCAAGGCTCGAACAATAGCATAAAATTCTTTGTCATAGGTAAAATACCTTGAGCGAGCATGATTTAATTTTTCACTGAAAAAGGCAATAGGTTTACCTTCTTGACTAAGCACACCACCTATCCCGACATTCGATGCATCACAATCCACTTCGAACACTTTGTTGAAATCGGGAAGTACAAGAATAAGAGCTTCAATCATCTTCTTTTTTATCAATTCAAAACTCTTTTATGCTTCTGGATTCCACTGAAAACTTCATCCTTTTAAGCACTCTGTAATTGGAGTGATAATAGTACTGAATCCTCTGATGAAACGTCAATAGAAAGAAGCCAAGCCATGGAAACTTCGAATGTCATGAAGTGTTGTGGGAATTGGCCAACTCGTAATAGCTTCAACCTTATTAGGGTCCAACATAATTCCATCTCCAGAAACAACATAACCCAAAAAAGGTTAACTTAATTGTTGGTTAGAAATTCACACTTCTTCAGGTTCGCAAATAACTTATGCTCTCGTAACACCTGAAACACTTGGTGTAAATGCTCCAAATGGGACTTCTGATCCTTGTTGAAGATGAGGATGTCGTCGAAGTACACGACCACAAACTTCCCAATAAAAGATTTGAAAATATGATTCATGAGCCGCATAAAAGTATTAGGAGCATTAGATAATCCAAAGGGTATTACCATCCATTCATATAAACCATATCTAGTTTTGAAAGCAGTCTTCCATTCATCTCTAGGTCTCATGTGAATTTGATGATATCCACTTCGCAAGTCAATTTTTGAGAAAATTGTTGCTCCATGGAGTTGATCAAGGAGATCATCAAGTCGAGGAATGGGAAATCGGTACTTGATGGTGATTTTGTTCAATGCCCTGCTATCTACACACATTCTCCACGAACCATCTTTCTTGGGCACAAACAATGCGGGCACAACACAAGGACTCATATTTTATCTAATAAATCATTTGGCCAACAATTTATCCACTTGCCCATGCAACTCCTCAAACTCCTTGGGATTCATTCAATAAGCTACCTTATTGGGAATAATAGCACCAGGAATAAAATCAATATGATGTTGAATACCTCTTATTGGGGGCAACCCTCCTGGAATGTCATCTGTAACAACATATTGGAATTCTTCAAATAGTCTCCGCAACATGGGTGCGACTTTGGTAGCATTTTGATTTGACTCCAACATCACCAGAATCAAAACCATGGTCTGCTCTTGCATCTTTCCAAGGAATTCAGACTTAGTTAATAAGTTATTTTTCTTTCTTTGAGTTGCTTTTCACTTTTCTTTGCTTCTATAGACCCTAGAATGATCTTCGTACCATCATTCTCAAAAGAATGTGTTTTATAAGCCATCATGGATGACTCTTCGATCATACTGTCATGGTCTTCCAAGTAGTAGTTGACAAGCGTCCATAGGGACAACGTCGCACCACACTTCATCTTTATAAGTCTTTCCAATGGAAAACTGAACTAAACTTCTTTTATCAACTCATACCTCATTTCCTTTTCGTAGCCAAGAAAGCTTGTACGGTTGCGGGTATTTTTCAGTCTTCAGATTCAGTTTCTCCACCATGGTGGTAGCAACTATGTTTTCGCAGCTTCCCCTATCAATGATGACATCACAAACTCTTCCATGGAAGGTACACCTCGTATGGAAAATATTGTTTCGCTGGGGATCACCTTCTTCAACTGGAGTTGACTTCAAACTACAGCGAATGACCAGGCTTTCTCCTTCATCGCCATACATAATCTCGTCATCATACTTCATACTTCCATCTTCTTGGAAAAACTCTTCTTCACCAGGTTCTTCTTCTACCTCCTCAATAAGTAAAACTATTTTCCGATTCAGACACTCTGAAGCAATGTGACCCAACCCTTGGCATTTAAAACATCGGACAATAGTTGAACGACTAAAACTTGCCGTTGCATCTGGTCTCCGAAATGACTTTGACACCATATCTGACTTCACACTGACTCGCGAAGTAGGAGTTCCCTTTGCAGCACTGGTAGTGTTAGAAGAAACACCCTTTGCACTGCCCTCTTTGGTCCACGACCTACTTCCACTTTGCGACCTTCCTTCAATTGTTTTTCCATCTTCAATAAAAGCTTTACCACGTCATTGAAGGTCCAAAATTGTTGCAACTGAACTGTATTGCATATGTCACTTCGCAAACCTCCCAAGTAACGTGCACTAGTTTGCTCTTCAGACCACAGAGCATTATGAGATTTTCAAATTCTGTAGTGAACTCCTCTATAGATAAATCTCTTTGCTTGAAATTATGAACCTTCAAGAAAGAGTCTTGAAGATCTTTTTCTTCGTCCCACGTCTTGATTCGTTTATTTCCTTCGCGAATTCCCTGTTTCTTCAAATGTTCCCACCAATGTGAAGCGTGTTTTTTTTTTTTTTTTTTTTTAACTTAATAGCCAGTAACTTCACCTTTTGTTCATCCGCGATGTCTTTGTAGTAAAAAACTCGTTCCACTGTATGAAGCCAATCAACAAATTAACTCTTCGGCTTGCATCTTTCCTTCAAATTCTAGAATGTGTTTCATGTCGGGAACTCGATGTTGATAATGATGATTTCTCCCTTGATGCCTTGGACGATCATCTTCACTAGATCCATGGTCATGTGCATAATAAAAAGGATTAACATCTTCCTTTTTCGAAGATTCTTCTTTAGAATCATGATGAGATTCTTCCTGCTCCCGAGTTTCAACCCGAGCAAGTCGCTCCTGAAGCTGCTGCACTAGCCTTCTTAATTCCTCAACCTCAATATCGCGAAGCTCCTTTTCGCGTACTGGAGGTTCTTCATTGTCATGTTCACCATGACCACCACGAGCACCACGACTAGCCATTTGTAGAGAATGACCCGAGTCTGCTCTGATACCAAAACTGACACAGGACAAATGAAATGATGTAATATCGTTGATGCGAAATGATAAGGAATACTGGCCACTCAAGGAATCCACCAAGACAAGAGTAAGAAGATGATAGATATCTCGCCACTCTGAGGAATCCACCAAAGAGATAAGAGATATAAACTCGCCACTCTATGGAATCCACCAAAGAGATAAGAATAGTGAATTAGGAAGAACACTCTTCATTAACAATATATTCTGAATTTGTAATCTTAGTTGCTATTTCATTCATACGGACTAGCTTATATAGAAATCATGGAACATCCCTCCATGTATAGGTTCATCTTTAATTAATACTAATACATGTATCTTAATTAATGACATTCATTTATTGATGAATGCACCAAGTTTCAAGGTGAATGCATCAAGCCATTCACATAACCAAATGAAGTTCAAACCCGTTCATATGGCCGGACTGGATTCGGTGCCATTTCCCATTCGTTCCCTTTCAGGATCAGTCGTGGTCTTACAAACTCAACCAACGGTATGGACGAATTCGTTCCTTCATCCAAATGTGTAAAAGGTTCTAGCCGCACTTAAAAGCTGAGTACTCTACTGTTGAGTAAGCAACCCGAATTAATGTAATTTTGGTGTGTAGATACGATCGGAATCAAAATAACGAGATTGGATTGCGCGACCCCATTAAAACAATAAAATAGAAACACAAGAAAAAAAATTTAGATTTCTATAAGTAAAAGAAAAAATAAATTTTTTTTTATGGTTATATATATATATTTTGCCAAATCATAAGCAAGGAGTTAGCAAACCCTACACCCATTGCATAACTTTCAGTGCGTCCCACAATTTTGTAAGCAAATCAAAATTTGGAATGCTAAGGGAATATTCAACACACTTCTAGAAAATTTGGAAGTAAATCAAAATATATTATTTGATCCTTTTTAAAATCAGGACTAATTTAGAAAGTATTTAAAATGTGACTAACTTAGAAAGTATGATTTCCAATATTTTGGAAAACAAATTGGACCCTGACTGTAACAAAAGCAAGGTCTTAACTTCATCCAAAATAAGAAAAGTTTGTAATTTCAGATGATTCAAACAGAGCAAATTAGTACTGATATCTCTACACTTTCCTTTTAAAACCATAAAAAAAATATAATCTTACCAAATCAGTCAATGGTTTTCCCTGATTGTATATTTGAAAATTAAAGTGACTACAACAATATCTCTATATAAACCCAGGCCATTTAGAATTTCTGATAAGTATGATAGGCAAATCATTCAAAATTGTTCTTTTGTTTCTCTCTGGGTTTACTTAATTGAGGTTGAAGAGAGATGGCTAATTACAGACTGAGGAGAAACATAAACTCACGCCAAGAAGCCCAAAGTTGGTCGAGGAGACTGGCTTCTTGGGAGAAGACGTTCTATACCAAGGTTTGCAGGATTAGATGGAAGACTGTATTGGAAAGACAAAACCATGAATCCATGAGGTTTTGTTACAAGAATGTAATGGAATGGGATGATTCTGCTGCCGAAGAGGCCTTCTTGACAGCAAAAACTCATTACTGGGCACAGTTGAGTAGGGCTAGGTGTGAACTGCCATTGCCTGATCCAGACTTATATACTCAAAACATTGTTTGGGATGCGGAAGATGATGAGAAGGTGATGATGTTGCTGGATGATATGGAAGATGACTACGAAGAGTTTTATCTCAAAGTGGAGAAAACACTTGCAGAAAAGGAGGCACATCTAAGGAGCCTGCCTGTGGTGGCCACTGGATGGGATGATAATTCTTATGATGGGGAATATGTCAAACCGAAGATTCCAGTCATAGTTGGAGAAGGGACGAAGGAGAATCCATGGGGTGACGATGTAAAAGTACCCACTAGATGGGGTACTGATGATGAGAATTTTCATCAAGTCACAATGGTAAACAAGCCTTCTTCTTCCAAGGCTGTATTCAGAGATTCTAAGATGAAAAACCATGGCAAAAACATTAATGCATGGAAGACTCTCAAGTCCAGAACATATTGGTCTGGAAATCATAAGATGGGAAGTAAAGTTTGGTATGGAAGTAACCAACGTAAGGCTGGTGGTGGTACGTGGGTTTGGAGGAAGAAGCAAACTGCGCAAGCAGATGCATGAAAGTGAAGGTCATTTTGTTGCTTTAGTTGTTTGTAATGCAAAAGCTGACTACGTGAAACAACTCAGTTTATGTTTGTAATTGTTGTACTTTAATTTCTATGACTGTAAATGCCAAAGGTTATATTTGTTTTCATAATTAACTTGGCAACCTGAACTTTAAGCCAGTATTTTTTGCTGATACGGATGAAGTAGCACATTCCTCGATCGAGGTATCTTCGAGAAAACAATGTAAAACCACCAATACATCTTACCGGGCAAATGAATTTTCCCAACTAGTTTGTCCTATCAAGTGTTCTATCAATAATTAAAAAAAATTGTGTTCTATCATTTGAATTACTGAAAGCTAATTAACAATTTATTTTTTTAACGATTAATTTTTGAACTTCTTATGATAGTGATCTATACCCGATACTAGAAAACAGATCGACGCAGGGTGAGCAGAAAATCCTTAAGGGGACATTACCCAGTTACTTAAACTGGATGTTTTCGCATCCTAACATGTGCCATACCCAATAATGTTTAAAAGTTCTAATGGTTGTAGACGTGGGTTAAAAAATCCAGGACTAACACACTTAAACCCAACACAAACAGGAATTTAAAGACCACAGTATTTTAACGCTACCATTGTATGACACGGCTTGCAGGGTCTTGGTGTGGACTAGTATTGTCCTAGGTTGTTGAAATATTTCCATAATATATATGTATATACTTATGTAGAGTTCGGCAATATGAAAGGCTGGGTTGGTTGCAAGCTTTCAGAATGGGTGCATTTGTTCAAATGGTTGCAAACTTTCAGAATGTGTGTACCTTTAAGTCTATGAATAGCTTGCATTTGCAATTAGTTAAGAATATCTGAAATTGTTTAATTAAAAGACAATTTCAAACTCTTTCTTCTTTCTCATTACAATCATACAATTTTCTTATAGAAGTTTCTAATAGGGAGTACTTCGAATTCACTTTTTGCAGTATCCAGGCTTTGTTGTATCCCGAAAGTGATTTACCAAGAACCCTTTAGCAAATTCAATTGAGTGGGGGCAAATAACACTTCAAGGAAACAATTCAAATAGTACCTCAAAGTCGTATTTGATTTGTTTTCTAACTCCAATAGAGGTTGTATGAATAGTAATCAGAAATCAGAAACCACATGTTTTCCTTGTGGATCTAGCTAGTTATCGTTGGCTGGCTCACACACCCATCCATATACATGCACCATGTGCTTGATTAACATCATCAGTGTGTCAATCCTCATGAACTGACAAAACTTTTATTACCGAGTCTGCATCTGTTATAATATATTACATGTTTAGCGAATAAAATCTTACAGTTAACTGGTACGGTTGCCTGATCATCTGAACTTGTATATATTGATCATAATGAATATGGAGCTATGCTGAACTTGATTAGTGTGTTACCACTTACAAGGCGGCCTGGTATGTGGAAGGTGACTGCTTTCATTACCAACACAAGGAGAAAGTACTTGAGCAGATCAGTCATCAGTGATGATGATGATGTTCAAGTCACCATTATGAAATTTAGTAGGTTTGAATATGATTACATTTATGAAGAAATTTGTTTTCTTTTCTTTCATTTGCGGGGTGTTTTTCCCAGCGTGTGCAAATTACAAAGTCATTGCATTATTCTCATTATTAATCAAAGAATACAAAAATAACTCATCCATTGGTTGAAAAAAAATAACTATGAGGTATGGACGGAGTGTACGAGGTCCAAAAGACATCATCATAACTCATTTGTTAGTGTTCATTTGTTAGTGTGTCACACATGTACTAAAACATCCATTAGTGAAACCCTAAACCTTTAATAAAGTGCAAAGTGAAGAAAAAATAAAATAAAAAGGCAGAAGGGAGAAGGGAGAGGAAAGTATTAAACAATTATAATTATCAATTGTAATGATTAAACATATACAATTGTAATGCCTACTTATACAATTGATTAAACATATAATTATTACGTATTTGTCATTTGACATGTAAACTAGGCAGCTTTCCTTTTGTCATTTTAGTTCATAAACATGCAAGCATAACGATTTGAATCACAGTGTTTCCTATGAAAGACGAAAGTATAATTCGCTGGGGGACAAAAGGATTTATTTCCTAATTTTTTAAAGTCAAACAAACATTAGAAACCCACTTAAATTCCTCAGAACCGAGATACTTCCATTTCTATGGAAACACCCCTGAATCAAACACAACCTTATTTCTTGGTCTTCACTGAGCATTGTCATTCTCTAATATATATTTTTTCCAATTGATCCAAAAATGACTTATTGTAGTCACCATTTTCATTACTCTCATTGTTTTATCCATAATGATCTCGACAGTGTAGCACTATCAAGGGTATTCCTAGTACTTTTTTTTTATTTGAATAAAACCTCTAGATGGAGGGCAACTATAAGATGCCATACCTATATCATTAATGTCCCAAAATGGCTAAAGTATGAACTGCTGAAGGTGTACATTACGACTTACCCTTTGAAAAAAACCAAGGCTAAAACTTTCTAACTTAAAGATATGCAGTTTATGATATGTCTAACTCTAGCAACACTTTGGAGCGCTCAGGGGGAGATGATTTATTATACAACTTTGTTTCTCGATCCACTTGTGCTTGTCTTGCTAGGCTATCTACTACCGCATTCACTTCCCTAAAAACATGAAATAATATACACTGGAGTTGATTTTTAAATGCCAAAAAAACCAAAAAAGAGCTATGCTCTGAGGCAATTTCAGGGGCAAAACTGGAAAAAAAAATTCAATTTTTTCCTTTCACTCTTAACCGTTCCAAGATCTTGGGAGGCCATCTCCACCGTTGATTAGCACTAAACCTACAGCTGCCGCCGCCGCCATCCCTAGGTCGACCGGCCGCCTCCTGCGTCGCCGACGTCCTTCTGGCCGACGAGTGGCTGGGCGGTTTGGTTCCTGGACGATTTGGTTCCTGGGTCTGTTTCCTGGACGATTTGGTTCCTGGTCGGTCTGTTCCTGGATTGTTGATTCCTGGTTGAGTTGCTGGACGGATTGTCCAGGACGAGTTGTTTCCTGGACGGCTTAAAGATTTTGGTCGATTGCTTCCTGGTTTTACTGGACTTCGATTTGATCTTTGTAATCAAGGGCTGGCTGGGTTTGTCGGTTTGGCCTCTTCTCATCTCTGCTGTCCATTCATCCAGGGCGTAGATCTAGTCCGTTAGTGAAGGCGGATAGATCTTCATGGAGGCGACACAGCCAGCCAAGGGGGCTGCCCCTGCGGCTGGCAAGGAGGACGATGGATCTGCTAGGCGTTCTTTTGCGTAGGTTCTAGGAAAGGAGATGAAGGATGACCTTGATGACAAGCCGACGGATTCCACGACCTTTAGGAAAGACGGAAGTCCGGCTTTGAGGCTATCTGATTCAGATGTTGCAAGAGGTGAGTCTCATGTTTCAAATCATATTGTCGTTATGAAGTTCTCCAGTTTTAGGCCTTCGCTAGACTCGATAAGAGATTCCATTCATAGATCTTGGGGGATATCCGGAGATTTCATAATGGGTCTAATTGATCCTAGGCATGTGATGGTTTATTTACAATCTGAAGAAGAAGTCAAGAAAGTTTTATCCAAGGAATCCTTTACGATTTGGGGAGTTCGATATAAAATGTTTCGTTGGCATCGAGGATTTAGTCTACGGGCGGATCCGGAACTGCTCCACTTTGGATTGAACTCCCTAATCTTCCTTTCGCCTTTTTTCTCCCGGCAACCATGAAGGCGATTGGAGATTCCGTTTGTAACTTTCTTCGGATTGATGATGGGACAAGATACTTTGCTCGTCCAAAGGTCGCACGTATGTGTGTTGAGATGGAAGTCTCAAAACCTCTCCCACATAAGATATGACTTGAGAGTTCAAAATATGGAGGATATTGGCAAAAACTTGAGTATCCAGGATTCAAATACTGTGCCCATTGCTCCCTAATTGGGCATGAGAAGGATTACTGTAGAAAATTGGTCAGAAAGAAGAGCGAACAACCTAAATCTGTGGGAGAATCCTATAAAGAATTTAAATCTCAAGACAAGGCAAAGCAAAGACAAACTTCGGTGCAAGAGAAACAAGATCCTCAAGTCCCAAAACAAATGTATGTCCCGGTGGCCAAAAAAGCGATGAAAGATAATGGAATGATAGGAACTAGCGGAGCCAAAAATTCGCAAGTAGTTGAGGTTAGTAGTGCACATGAAAAAGAAATCAGGGAGAAAACAAGGGGAGAGGAATCCGACAATGTGATATCGTCTAACAAATTCGGGGTTCTTGCGGAAGAAAATTCGGAAGGAGTTGGGGAGGATTATGAAGGAAAACAAAAAACCCAGAAAGTACGCAAGACGGCGGAACAAAATACAAGGGTGACTAAGAATAGCGCTGATAATACACAAGATATATTAAAGGGGGGCTGGTTACACAACCAGTGAGATCAAAATTGCAATGTTGAAGGAGCCATGTGATGAAGCAAAATCTGAAGAAGGCGATGCTACCGCAGCCCCGCTGTGGATGGTTCCTTTTGTGGCGAAAAGTAGTTCAGATACTTCACAAGATCAGGCTACAATTGCTGAAACAGAGGACCAGCAATTGACTAATTCAGGGGAGCTACATAAGGTCGGCGAGGGACACAAAACAGGGGATACAAACAGGGCCGAGGGGCAGCACAGAACAGAGGACAGACCGGTACATTCTGATTCAGGAGGACACCAAACAGGGGATATAAACAGGGCTGAGGGGCAGAACAGACCAGGGGACAACACGACACATTCTGCTTCAGGAATACACAACCAAGTTTCGATGGATTCAGGGGCAAATGCTTTGGACAACACCAGACAGCAGGAGATTTATTCAATGCTGAAACAGAGTGCTCAATTCCTGCAACAGCCGCAGGGAGCTAGAAAATACCAGTCCAAGAATTTGCAGGCCGACACTAAACAAGAACAGGAAGTAGCAGTTAATGCACAGACTTTGCAGGTGCAGGTAGGAGGCAACAAGTCAGGAATTCATGCATTGTCGGATGATGAGTCGGATGCACATACGTCTTCTAATAACATGGTAGAGTCAGGTCATCATTCTGACGAAGATAAGGTGAAAGGCAAAAAGAAGGGTTTAAAGAATGGACCCACGGGAGGGAGCCGGAGAGTGACACGAAACATGACTACCCCAGGTATCCATAATGATAGATAATATTATGTTCTGGAATGCACGGGGAGTTGGTAACCGGGCGACCCGAAACAGATTAAAAAAGATGGTTAAAGAAAACAATGTTAAGCTGCTTGCCATTGCGGAACCCATGATTCAAGCTACAAGACACATGGAGATTGCAGGCAAGGTGAGTCTGTCTTGCTTTGCAACGAATGAGGATGTTGGTGGAAAAATATGGCTCTTCTGGGATAATAACCCTACAAGTGAATGTTTTAATTTGCACCGACCAATTGATTCACTGTAAGGTTACTATCCTCTTTTCCTATATCGTTTTCTACACTTCTTTCGTATATGCAAAATGCTCAGTACAGAAGAGACGAAGATTATGGGAGGACATGGAGCACATTGCAATGGGTATGAATGAATCCTGGATCATTGGAGGTGACTTCAATGTCATTGTTGAAGGTGGAGAAAAATTAGGCGGACGCCCACCTAATCAACAGGCAATGTCGGAATTTTCTAGTTGTATCTCGAGTTGCGGGCTTACAGATTGTGGATTTGAAGGACCTAAATATACTTGGTGTAACAACCAAAGAGGAGATGACAGAACCTGGGGTCGACTGGATCATTTTTTGGGGAATTCAGACTGGATTACTCGTATGCAGCATTCTCGGATCGATCATCTACTGAGAGCATGCTCTGATCACGCTCCATTGCTTCTTTCTTTGCCTTTGTCACAGAGGGAAGGTATGTCCCCATTCAGATTTCAAAGTATGTGGCTTACTCATGATGATTTTTTGGGATTTGTGGACAGCAACTGGAATTCTCCGGTAAATGGTACTGAGGCTATGTATATAGTGGCAATTAAACTCAAGCGCCTCAGGGGAGCCCTGAAAATATGGAATAGAGAAACTTTCGGTAATATTTTCAGTATATTAATTAGAGGATTGGAGGATGATATTGCTAGATTGGAATTCAGTTTAATGCAGGGTTGGGATACAAATGATATGGTTAATCTGAATAGATGTCAGGCTGAACTCAAAATGGCGCTGATAAGAGAATAAATTTACTGGAAACAAAAATCAGGTGAAAAGGAATTCAAAGAAGGAGATGCTTGCACTAAATTTTTCTTTGCTTCCGTCAAATCCAAACAAAAAAGAAGGGCGATCACAAAAATCCATGATAGGGCTGGGAATTTACTCACTGATCCGAGAGATATTATGTTGGAAGAGAATAATTTTTTTGGATCCTTGCTTTCATCAGAAGGATACAAAGAGGATCTAGAACTCATGGAGTGCATTCCGAGCTTGATAAGGGAGGAGGACCGTGATTCACTCATGAAGTCTCCTGATTTAGAGGAAGTCAGAAAAGCAGCTCTTAGCATTCCACATGATAGTGCACCGGCCCCGGATGGTTTTACAGCTGGCTTCTTTCATAGATGTTGGGACATTATTGGGTTGGATATATGGAAAGCCGCGAAGGAATTCTTTGATTGCCAAGCGATGCCAGGTAGTTTCTCTTCCATTTTTTTTGGCACTTATTCCTAAAATTGATGAGCCTGCATCTAATTCAGATTTTAGGCCTATTAGTCTGTGCAACGTGGTCTATAAAATCTTTAGTAAAATTCTTAGTTTGAGATTGGGTAAGATACTCCCAAATATTATATCTTTAGAGCAGGGGGCTTTCGTACAGGGGAGACTTATCTCAGAAAACATTGGATTGGCACAAGAACTTATGAGAGAGATTGGCAAAAAAGTGATTGGGAACAACGTCATGTTCAAGTTGGATATGGAAAAGGCGTATGACAGAATTGAATGGGGATATCTCTTGGCGGTTCTTCGTAAATTTGGTTTTAATAACAGAATATGTCATCTGATCTCAAATTGCGTAACTCATTGTGGATTCTCGGTGTTGATGCAAGGCAGGTATGACGGGTATTTCAGATCTTCTAGGGGTTTTAGACAAGGTGACCCTCTCTCCCCCCTACTATTTGTTATAGCAGCAGAGGTACTAAGTAGAGGACTCACTCGAGCTTTTCGTAGAGGGGAAATTGGATTTTATCACACGCCTATGGCGGCATCCCCGATCACTCACTTCTTATATGCTGACGATTCACTGGTTTTTTTGAATGGCAGGAAAAAATCCATTACAGGATGTATGAAGTTCATAGATAGATATTGTCGGGCTTCAGGAGAGAAAATTAATACTGTGAAAAGTTCGTTCATGATTGATGAGAAAGTCAGTGCCGAAAAAATAATTTTGATCAAATTATGGACAGGCTTCTCTTACAAGCAATCCCCATTCACATATCTTGGAATTCCCATTTACCAAGGCAGATGCAAAATTACTTTCTATGATGATTTGGTTAAGAAAATCCAGAATAGAATTCAAGTCTAGAAATCCCGACAGTTGTTGCCAGGGGGCAAATTGACTTTGATCCGTCATGTCTTATTGTCTATGCTGATTTACACTATAGCAGCTACTGTGGTACCAATGAAGGTCCTACAATCTATTCAGAAAATGATTGCAGATTTCTTCTGGGGAGATCATGAAGGGCGACATAAACGGAAATGGATTGCATGGCATAAAATCAGTGTGACTAAGGAGGAAGGTGGCTTAAATGTTAGAAGTCTAGATGATACTATAAAAGCCTTTTGAGTTAAGTCATTATGGAATCTGATAAACACTAACTCTTTATGGGAAAAGTTCTTAAGGAAAAAATATTTGAAGGCAGGGGTTCCAATCCGAAAACAAGAGCTTAAAGCTACGGCTTCCCCGTTTATGAAAGAGTTGATCGATGGTGCATAAAATTTTTATAGTGGAACATTCCACTTGGAGGATCACTCGAGGTAGCGTTAGCTTCTTTGAGGAACACTGGGCTAAGGATGAAATCTTTCTTAGACATGGGGAAGAGGAGACAAATGATACTTGGCCTTCCCTAAGGCAAATGTGCAGGGATAATTTCAGAAGTTTAACCCCGAAAATGCAAAGAAAAGCTCAAGAGGCGTACAAAACAATTGTGAAATGTGATGATGGTAATCGAGACACTATAATATGGATACCTAATAATGATGGTATGTTCTCTATTAGCTCTGTATGTGCAATTTTAGGTGGTAGGGGGACACCTGATGACTTCTGGAATTGGCTCTGGCACCCTCTTCTGCCTTCTAAAATTTCTGTTTTCACATGGAAGATTATTAAAAGGGCTATACCCATAGATGGAGAACTTAGAAGAATTGGATTCCAATTGGCTTCTAAATGTGGATGTTGTATTCAATCTGCGGAGGAAACCACAAAACACCTCTTCTTGGAGGGTGAGTTAGCAAGCAGGGTGTGGAGACATTTTGAATTGGTTTTTGATATACATTTACATAGACCGGTTGAAGTCTATAGCGTGCTAAAGGCGTGGTTTAGGAAGGCGAAGAAATCCTCATTATCAGGTATACTCCTTCATCTCACTCCTCTTTTTATTCTATGGGAGATATGGATTCAGAGAAACAGAAAACTTTATGACGGAAAGGAGTGTTCGTCAAGCTATGTGATCATTAAAGTGTATTACTGGATAAAATGTGTTGCAAAATTTTTTAATCCTAAATCAAAGGAAACCAATGGGGCGTTGCTCGATAGATTGGGTATATAGGAAAAGAAAGTAGCAATGATTCCTCCCCGGGCGGTGTATTGGAAGTTTCCTCCTATGGGATGGTATGTGCTTAATGTAGATGGATCTTGTCGGGAGAAGAATACTTCTGGAGGATTTGTTATTATAAATGAAGAGGGTAACTTTGTGGCGGCCAAACAATGTTTTTTTGGGGAAAGAACAAACAATTTAGCAGAAATGAGGGCCTTGCTTGAAGGCTTGAGATTTTGTAGGGTATCCGTAAATGTGTCATTCAGACAGACTCAATGTTGGTCAAACAATGGATCTTCCAAGAAACAAAGATTCCTTGGTCTCTTAGCAATTGGTGGAGGGAGATAAGAGAGATGAATAAGGCTTTGGGGTGGCATTGTATCTACGTGTTCAAGGAGACTAATTCAGTGGCGGACGCTTTGGCAAGATTGGCTCAAGTGGAGAATATGTCTCGAACTTATTCGTGGGGATCGCTCCCTAAAAGAATAAAGTCCTTAATTATTCTTGACAAGAATAAGACGGAATATCTTAGACTTCCGGAGGTTATATGAGTATGTTTATCTCTAGTACAATTCGTTTATGGCAGTCTGAGGGTCGCCGGAAACAATTCGGCGAGAGTGCTGCAGCTTTGGTGAGGAATTGGAGGAGCATTTTTCTGGACCAACAGGGAAAAACTCTGTTTCAGACTGGACAGAGTGCAGCTCTTTGTCTTCAGCTCAATGCAGAGATACGGGTCATACGGAGTGGTCGCTGGGGAAGGAACGCCTGTGGTTGCTGAATTGGGTGCGGTCTCTTGACAATTTGATTGGTCTGGAACCTGGACAGAGTGCCCTGTCTCGCTGGACAGAGTGCTCTGTCTCGCTGGACAGAGTGTGCTTTTTTGGGGACGTGCTTTACACTAATCAGGGGTGCGGCCTGGATGGACAGCGAGCCTGTTCTAGCGGAATTTGCTACTGCTCAGGCAGCGTTCAGTTGTGATGATTTACTGATGTCTTGTGAGTCAGCAAAATATGCGTGTGCTGTTTCGAATAATGTTGCAATGGTGCTGTTCTGTTTTCGCAGGAATTGGATTGCAATGTACAAAGTTGGTTTGTGGTTGAAGGCAAGTTGCAATTTTATTGCAAGTTGTTTTTGTAGGTTGCAAACTTGCTTATTATGCAATTGCAAGTTTTTGTAGGATGTTTCAATGATCAAGTGGCAAGCAGAATTTTGAGTACAAGAAGTGAAAGTGGAAATTATGTGCAAGGTTTCTTGGAGATTTTCGGATTTTTGTTTCAAGGCCATTTTCATGCGGCTCTGACCTTCGGTAAGATCTTCTAAGGTTTATATTTTGTTTTAGGCAGGATTTGTCAAGTTTTCTTTTGTTTCGCATGGGCTAGTCCTATTGGTTTTTCTTACTCGGGTAAAGTCGTAATGTACCCCCGAAATGTGTAAAAAATCTTTTGGTATAATAAAGGTCTGGCATCCCATAGTTGCCCCTCCCCTCTAGAGGTTTAATTTGAAAAAAAAAATGCCAAAATATCTTATAAGTAGTTCTCTAAATACAAGTAATTAATTTGTTAAGCACCCCGAAACCAGTTTACCACTAATTCGGAGTCTGAGTGAACATTGCCTTATTACAATTCACTTGCTTGCAAAGTTTCAGTCCTTCAAGCAGCGCTCTTGACTCTACCAGATTAATGGATCCTTCACCAAAGAAACATTCCTTAGCTTGTATACAAACTCTCATCTCGTTGAAAGTACTGAATGGTATACTTTGATAATGAAAGTGTAGTGCTAACTCACGAATATACTAAGATTAACGAGCAAGGCTAGAGGGGTGAGTAGTCGCTTTTCGAAAATCATATTTTCTTTGAAAAACTTTTGCAAATGAAGCAAAGGTTAGTAGGTTATATAAACACTTTCTATTAACTCCGTGTTCAAAATAATTCCCTAGACTTTAGCACCAATAAAACAATCAAATAGGATAAGAGAATGGAATGATTCACCTCTTGGTCTAGGTGGTTTCACAAGTCTTGAAATCGAAAACACAATTTTGTGGGTAAGCAATGGGGTTTAGTTATTTTCATATATAAAAAAGTTGATGTCTAATTGAATTGGTCTTTGGCCCTAATGTAGTGAATTTGGTTACATTTTTTTGTTTAGAGCTGGAAGATGCTTTATATATGCATAAGATATTTGAATGACCAGAGCTAGTGTACTTCCAAGACTAAAAAAAAAAAAATGAACTGAAACTTAAACACCTTATTTGAATGAATAGAGCTAGTGTACTTCCAAGACAAAAAAAAAAGAACTGAAATTTAAACACCTTATTTTGGGCGTTAATATGCACATTTCCTCCAAAATTCAGCTCATATGGGTAGTGAAGTGATGCACATTAATTCTTACAGTTCACAAAATTCCAGCTATAACAGAATGACATAAGACATAAAAGATTTGGATCCAGATTCTTGAAGTACCCGTTCGACACCAATAAATTGCCATGGTAGGAAATATTTAAAATTTTGAACTGTATGCACATTTACCTTTTCGAGTTTAAACTGATATCCTCGGATTAGGATTGTGATCAGTTCCAATGGATTGGATAGTAATTACTTTGAACAACATATACAAGGGATGTCATGATGCAGAATGTTCAACAATACACGATGCATGTCATCCCAGTTTAATTACTAAAGGAAATATAACATGCATTGTCCGAGAAAGGAAGACACAAATTGCACAAAGTGAACCATTCCATACAAATTTGTCCTTGAACAAATGCATTAAAATCATGCTATGTCCTGTTTGTTAATTTGGTGAGTCCTCCAAGCTCATTGCCCCCTAAAACAATAATTAACATGGGTGTGTGGGTAGATTTTGATGCTTTTGAATACTATCAACAATAACAAGTATGGATTATACTCTCAATCATTGACGCCTAAGGTGGAATTAATTAGGAAAGTAGGACTTGGAAACAAAAAGGGTATCAAATTGTTAATTTCATCCAAATAAGGAAAGTTTGCAAACTTGAGGTCCAGGGCCCTTCTAGGGAGCGAGGGAAGGAGTGAGGGTAAGGGGCGAGGGATGGGTAACCACCCATCCACCTCGAGATAAGCGACGCCACCCATTCCTCGCTCCCTAGAATTTCTGTTCTAACACTTTCCTTTACAGGCTAGGAATTGTTTTTTGCCAAAGTATCTATCGTTAGTTGTTCTACAACACCTATTTTTACTTGAGCAAAATTGCAAGCAAAACCACTGATTTGTTCATGTTAAATTTATCTATATAACATTATTTCTTCTGGAATTGACATGGCTTGGGGAGAGCTGAGTTATTACTGGAGAAGAAATTGAAACCAATACCATCAATTACATTCAGAATAACCACCAAAGTTAAGTGAAATGCATTTGTGGGAGAAGACATTCTACACAGGAATGCATTATTGAACCGAGGAATGCCTAGCACAAGAATGTGATGTTCTGGGATGATTCCGCTGCTAAAGATGTTTTCTTGATCTCAAAAATTTGTTATTAGATCAAGTTGAACAATGTTGCAGTTGAGATACCATTGCCTGATCCGTACTTGTATTAATTCATATAACATTGAGTGGGACGATTGTCAAACTTGGTTGATGGTAGTGTTACCAGCAGTGGGTATGGAATTTTATCACACTCATTGCCAACAGGAGAAGGAGAAACTACCTGAGCAGGCATCAAACAGGGGGACGATGATGCTCAATTCACCACAAAGAACAATTTAAAGGGAAGAGTGGAATGCAAGGGAAATAACTGCCAATGCAAATAATTTCAACACAAGTCCTAGACCTAGTTGGTGATTGTGAATTGATATGCAAGTAAGAAGCAAACAAGCAGCAATATGCAGAAAATAAAGATGACATCGAGATTTACGTAGTTCGGCTTTGCCTATTCCACGGACGATGACTCTAAAACTATCTTATTGATATGGAAAAACTTACTTGAAGATTACAATGTTGTCAAACAACGATCTTTGAGATTACTCAATCTCAAGCCAACAATATCACCAAGTAACAAGAGTTTCTTCCCAATCTTCCTCCCTACAATATTGGAAGTAGAACCCCAAAAGGAACCCCGAAGATTTGACGAAACTCGCAAACGAAGAACACCAAAAATCACCCGATTCCAATCCTTCTGCTTGGCTACTGTTTCATGTTACACACACACCAAATCACGCCGAACTCGCAGGCTATTTCACGCCCTTATTGCAGCCCGTTTCACGCCGCATTGCTGCTCTGTTTCAGCGTTGTATTTGCTACCAATTTGTCGTTGTGTTGCTGCTGCGTTGCACGTTGTATTTTCTTGTATTTATCAAGTTGTATGTGCTGTATTTTAAAGAGAGAATAAAGAGTTTGAGTCCTTGTTCCCTTAAAATTGGGAGTCAGCCCATGTTGATATAAAAAATGACTTTGAGTCAATGTCCAACAAAGGACTTTGAATCCTTTCCAACAAAGGATTTTGAGTCCTTGTCTCACAATCTCCACATTGGCAAACAATTTCAGGCCACCGTACAAGCATCACAAACAACCACATAAACATCTCCACCTTGGCATGAAAAACCGTCAAGACTCATTTCTCGGTTAGAGAATCGTTATCATGCCCCTAAGGGCCCTGCCCCATGGGGTGTCAACTCCGAGAGAGCTTGTTCAAATTGAAATAATGCTCAAACTTGATCCCTGAAACCACTTTTGTCAACATATCAACTGGATTGCCTTGAGTACTCACCTTTGCCAAGAAAACATCGCCATCCTTGATGACATCCCTTAGAAAACCATCCTCGGTGACATCCCTTAGAAAATGATACCGCACATCAATGTGCTTCGTCCGGGTATGATGAACCCGGCTCTTCGCCAAATGGATAACACTCTGACTGTCACATCATCCTGAGTAACACCCAAATCACTAACCAAGCTTCGAAGCCAAATGACTTCCTTCATCACCTTTGATAGAGCCATGTACTCTGCTTCAGTAGTAGACAAAACAACTGTAGACTGTAACTGAGACTTTCAGCTCACCAAACCCATCGCCAATGTAAAACAATAACCTGTAGTCGATCGGCGCCTATCAAGATCACTAGCATAAAGGACTCAGATAAAAGTGTGTTTTACCACCAAAGAGAATACTTCATTGTAGTCCACACCTTCTTGTTATGCATATCATTTAGCCATCAATCTTGCCTTGTATCGTATACATGTACAAGTACCTCTGGAATCTGGAATCCCTTCTTTCACTGTGAAAACTCACTTACACCCAATTGGCATCTTCCCTTTAGGGAGTGTCACAAGCTCCCATGTATGATTCTTCTGAAGAGATAACATCTCCTCATCCAAAGCCTCCTTCCACTCCTCTTTTTGAACACTTCGCAAAGTCTGCGTATATATGGTAGAAATATCATCATACCTGTCAAGAACTGAGAATGCGCAAGCTGCGCCATCCTCATAACCAAATTTAAGCGGTGCACGTCTGACTCAAGGTTATCTGCCCGCTGCTAAAGACGGTGTTTGTAACTGTTGAACCTGTTGTTGTGTAGGATCTATGTCCCCATCAGTAGGAACCTCATTTTCTGCCATTGTCTCATCAGGCATCATATCTGTATCACATCTTCCCTCAGTAGAAGGGAGATCATGCTCTGTATGAGATCTAGGAGCTCCAAGCGCCACCTGCAGAAAATCTCTAACATCCTCATCTTCATCATAGCTATCACCCCTCCAAATAGGGGAACCATCTTTGCATCTCTCACACTTTGCCTATAACAAAACTTTCTCATGGAACTTCACATCTCGACTGATCGCAAACTTCTACAAGTCAGGGCACCATAATCTATACCCTTTCACATTATCTGGATAATCGAGAAAAATAGTTTTTGTAGCCCTTACTCCAATTTCATTTTCCCTAACATGAAAATATGTTGGACAACCAAATACTTTCAAGTTAGAATAATCTGAAGAAATACTAGACCATATCTCCATAAGAATCTGAGGCTCAATAGCTGATGAAGGAAAGCGGTTAATGAGATAGCACATCATGTTCACTGCTTCAGCCCACCATATTCTGCCCAAACCTGCATTGGACAACATGCACCGTGCTCTCTCCAACAGGGTACAGTTCATCCGCTCTGCTACCCCGTTCTGTTGTGGTGTCGACTTCACTGTGAAGTATCTTCTAATGCCATGTTCCAAACAAAACTGCTTCAAAGGATCCTCGGTATACTCACCGTCATTGTCAGATCTCACTACTTTGATCACCCTTCCAGTTTGTTTCTCAATCATAGCTTTCCGCTTCTTGAAAATATTAGTAACTTCATTTTTATGTTTCATGGTATACACCAATACTCTCAGGCTGAAGTTATCGATAAAAGACACAAAATACCTGGAACCCCCCTTGGATGCAACTCTAAAGAGTCCCCAAACATCAGTGTGGATGTAATCCACAATCCCCCGGTGCTATGACTAACATCACTAAAATTGACTCTGCACTGCTTCCCATAGATGCAATGTTCACAGAAATCCAGTTTTGTCATTTTATCACCGCCTAGCAAGCCCCGCTTGGTTAAAGTTCTCAGTCCACTCTCACCTACATGCCTTAATCGCATGTGCAATAATTGTGTTCGCGTCATGCTTTTCTCATCAACAACTGTAAAAACCATAGTTCCACCTTCAACTATACTGCCTTGAAAGAAATACAAATTGACATGCCTAACCGCCGTAATATGCAACCTGTCACCAAAGTAAACATTGCAGTATCCATTCTCACCAATATACTTGTAGCTTGGGCTTCAAGCAACCCAAGAAAATCAACCCCTTTGAAATAGCTGGAACATGACATACATCGGTAAGATGTCTACATGATTCATCTGTAAACTGGAATTTGATTGTACCAACACTCATTGTCCTGCAAGGCCGAGAGTCAACCATTTTAACTGAACTGCCCTTAACCTCACAATAAGTGTTGAACCATTTCCTTACGGGACACATATGATACGAAGCCCCAGTATCCAACATCCAACCGTCATACAAATAGTCCTAAGATTTTGCCATCAGTGCATGTGCTAAGTCACCCCCGATTAAAATATCATCTACCACATCCGATGTCTCAACAACATTCACTACGCCCTTACTCTCATTCTCTTGCTTGTTGTGATTATCCTCCCAGTCTAGACAATTCCTCATGTAATGGCCATTGCGCTTACATCTGTGACATTCAACCTTAGACATATCTCTGCCTTTTGATTTAGACCGGTTGCTTCTATAGTTGTTCATTTTGTAATTTATTTCCCTTGTCATCGAAATACCACATGCTTGAACCTCCTCATTCGAAGCACTCTTTCTGAAAGCCTTTGCAAGTACACCTTGAACAATATCGCTATACACAAAATTTTCCTTTTTCAATGTTGTCATTTGATCAACAAACGGTTCACATTCTGGTAACAAAAGAAATTAACAAGAATAATGTTTTTTTGACTATCTTCAAATTTAGCTCCCAAGCTAACACAATCTGGGTATAAACATGAGTTTACCTGGCTGCAACCTGAAAGTGAAGAGCTTCTTCTGTAGGTACATCACACTCATCTGATCACTCTGAAGATACATAGTCTGAAGCTTATCCCAAATACCTTGAGCCGTTATCTCATTAGCGAAGTTGTAAGCCACATTGCGAGAAAGACACAAACGAATCATACTACATGCCTTCTGATCCATTTTACTTCATTTCTCGATAACTTCAATCGTCGCCTTATCTGATGATGGTTTTTTTCTCATCTAGTGCATCAATCTGATCCAAACTAACCAGAATATCTTTACAATCCATCTACCAAGCTTTAAAATTGTTCCTACCATTGAATCGAACAATGTCGAACCTATGGACTTTCACATAGCCATCATCACGCGATGAAGAAGACCTTTCAGCCATTTTATTTGACACCTTCAAAGCATAAACACCAACCAATTGACGCTCTGATACCACCTGTAAGGGAAATACATGCGAATGCAAATAATTTCAACACAAGTCCTAAACCTAGTTGATGACTGTGAATGACTAAAACCACTATGCAAGTAAGAAGCAAACAACAAACAATATGCAAAAAATAAAGATGACACCGAGATTTATGTGGTTTGGCTTTGCCTGCTCTACTGACGTCGACTCTAAAACTATCTTATTGATATGAAAACACTTACTTGAAGATTACAACATTGTCAAACAACTATCCTTGAGATTACTCAATCTCAAGCCAACAGTACCACCAAGTAACAAGAGTCTCTTCCCAATCTTCCTCCCTACAATGGAAGTAGAACCCCAAAAGGAACCCTGAAGATTTGTCGAAACTCGCAAACGAAGAACACCCAAAATCACCCAATTCCAATCCTTCTACTTGGCTATTGTTTCACGTTGCACATATAGCGAATCACGCCGAACTCGCAGCCTGTTTCACGCCCTTATCGCAACCTGTTTCATGCCACACTCATGCCGCATTGCTGCTTTGTTTCAACATTGTATTTGCTGCCAATTTGACGTTGTGCTGCTGCTGCATTGCACGTTGTATTTTCTTGTATTAATCACATTGTATGTGATGTATGTTAAAGAGGGAATAAAGACTTTGTCATTGTTCCCTTAAAATTGGGAGCCAATCCATTTTGATACAACAAATGACTTTGAGCCCATGTCCAACAAAGGATTTAGAGTCCTTGTCTCACATGGAAGATTAATCCAAAGTCAAGAAGTCAAAAGATGGACATGCATGTCGCAGGATGAAAGAAATTGTATACATGGACGGCCCTTTTAAATAGAGTTATTGATCACAATGTATGTCCTTGCCTTTTTTTTTTTTTTTTTTCCAACATGAAATCTGAAGTTATTTCTTGACAATGAATCCTGTATTCTATGGCTGCTGATACAGACAAAGCAATTGATTAGAAAAATAATAACAATTAGTGTTCGAGGTCAATGAAAAATCTCCAAAAGCCGCCAGTAAACCCAGTTTGCATGGCTCAAGTTTATACACCAAAAAATTTTCCTTTTTTTTAATAATAATAATAATTTTAACAAATTTGGTTTAAATGTTAAATTTACTGTTAAAGGGCGATCTATTGAAGACACACAAAAAGAGATAGAAGGGTTCCTCACTGATTATCATGAATGACAAAAGACTCACTAGATCAAATAATCTGGCTAGCTAACTCAAAATGGCTATAAATGATTTTTTTTTCCTGCTTGCACGTCATATGTGAAACTCTGCATGCATGACCATATTCATTCACTAAAGCATTTACACTGTGGTTAATTAATCCACCATTTACTAGGTGGTCTTGGCGCCAAGATATTCCTAGTGCAGAGACCGCAAGCTAAAATCCAATTGTCACTTGAAAAAAAAAAAAAAAACGGCCCCTGTAATTACTGGCCCCTTTAAAGAGGGAGGGTTGGGAGTAAAAAGGCTTGAAACGATAGAGTAGTATATAGAATTGGTTAACCATGTGAACGGGTTGATGGGGTGCTTTGAATTGATCATATCTGAAGCAAATAAAGTTGCAGATATGTTGGCCAGCCATGGGATGAAGTTGGTGACTTTGTTGCGGTCACTGGGCTTTATGATGTGAATATATATGAGTCAAGGATAAGAGGCGGATGCATCTAGAGATCTTTACAAAAGAAATTTATTGAAAAGGAGTAAGAACCATTGGATGCTGAACCCTATACATGATGTTTGTGGTTAGGCTACTCTGTCAAACAACCCCTAGAGTTGGCACCAGCAGCAACAACACATAGTGGTGTAGTTATACTTGTTGATGAATGCATGTGTAAAGTTTTAGGCTATATATGTTAGCATGATAAGGCAAATCAACTATGGTTATATATCAATAGATAGAATTATGTAACATGTTATTTACAGAGGTTAGACTAAATTTTTATCCTATGCTTATAAGAGTAATTAAAGTTAAAATAAGTGATAGGTCAAAATGGAATTGGAAAACCTTAATTAGAGTGGGAATGCAGTTCTAACTAGGGCTAGGCAGATTCAGTTAACCAGCCCTAATAATTAACCAAAATCGAGGACCGGACCGAGCTTTAAAAAAATGGATTTTCAGGGACGACTAGAGATGAAGACGCCATGGCTATGAAGAAGAAAAGAGGAAAAAGCTCTTCTGATAAGGTTTCGAATAAGAAGGAATGGGAGGGAGAAAATGTTGCGAGAGATTTTTTGGGTTATAGAGGGGAGTGTGGATAAGATTTGGATGTGGGAGTACCCTTTGGGTTTGGGGGTTAGATATTTTGAGAGGGTGGTGAGATTTTTTCTAGTTAATGCTAATATGTGGCCTGTGTGTATATATTGGGTTGGGGTTTTGATGTGGAGATAGAATCTACAAGTTAGAGGAAAAATGCTTGGATTGGGCTTTGGGGACAATGGTCATTTAGTTTTTTTTTAAATATTCGGGCCGGGCTGGTTATCCATCGGGCTTTGAGAATAGGAATCGATAACCGGACTGACGTATTAGGGGCGAGCCGGGCCTTGGGACCAGCTTATAAGATAACAATAGAAAATCGGACCAGACCGGCCGCTCAGTCCGGTTCCCGATCCGGGCCGAGTTTTCGGTCTCAAATGCCCACCCCTAGTTCTAACAGCCAGGTAGGTGGAATAACAGTTTTAGGCCGTTTTAGTAATTGTGATGGGAACTTGCTTGATGGTTTTATTCCACATTTATCAAGGCAAGTCTCTGGTCTCACAAGTAGATAACAATCCCTTTATTCCCATTGAATGAATGTTGAAAGTGTTGCAGTGACTGAAAGAACTTGCATTACTGATAATGTTGTTTATTGCAATGATTACAGGTTAATAACTGATTTTCGTATGAGTATATGTATGAGTATATGAAAGATCCATTTCATTACTAAAAGATAACAATATATACTTCTTAATGAAGTTTGTATTTGCATACATTTGATTTTGTATCTCCAAATATCTAAAGCAATTGCCAATATGGAGTATTAGTTTAGTTGGTAGACCTGTGACGGATGAAATTACAAATACATGATTCAAACCTTGCCAGAGTCACTTGATTGTTTTGGATCCAATGAAAGCTCTAGCCTTGCATAGTTCATAGTTTTGTGACATGATCCTAGCTAGCAAGCATGCACCCTCATACATTGGTAGCGTTAAGATGCGAAAATATCAGTTATTAGATGCGTTAGGACTGTTTGTTTGGTCATGGGCTCATGGCACAAGTTTAAGATGCGAAAATATCCATTTTGAGTAATCGGTTTAAGGATTTCTGATAATCTTTGTGGAATCATAGAGGTATTAACCTTTGTCATAGGAAATTAAACAATAAAATTTGTTAAAATATTAAAAATACAACAAACTTTACATGTTTTTATTTACTATAAGTTAACTATAATCCGTTACCGGGGTTATTTTCAGAGATAGGATTAAAGAATATGAAGAATCCCATATACAAACTGTCATAGATAAATTCAAAATGGGATGTGATTAGGACATAGAGGTGTTTGTAGCTGCTTCTTAAATATGCTTATTAATTAAGTTTTGGTTCAACTTCATTAATAAATTAAACCAACACATGGTAGAGAATCCTTGTGTAGGTAACATTACCAACTATGTATAATTTTTTATATTCAAAGTAGCCGTTGAGAATAAATTTTATAATAAGTTCTAATTAATAATGGCATAGCAGTTAGAGGAAATATCAATCAAGACAGGCACCAAAATACCATTAATATTTACACATACAATATATATATATATATATATATAAATCAACCTTCTAATTGGCCCCCTTGTTATTTTCATTGACGATTAGCTTTGATTGTTGATTTGTGCAAACAAATTGCGAAGAAGGAAGAAATTATATAAACTAAGAAAAGAGTGGTTGGAAAGACGAAGATAATGTGATTTTTGTTGAAATACAAAGAAAAATAGTTATATAATAACTTTCGTATCAAGTTCAGGATACAAACCTTTCCAGAGGCATTTCGTGGTTTTGGATCCAAATTGAAAAAACTAACAAAGAGTCGACTATACAATCACTATATTGCCGGAAGCTCTAATTCCCCTGTTAAAAAGGTTTTATTTTATTTATTTATTATTATTGTTTAATAAAGATTAATCCGCATCTATTTTGGCATAACTGCGAGTATGTGATTATGGACATCATATTTCAACTCTTCAAGATGGACTAATTGTTTAATATATATACCAATATATTACCCGTGGCATTGACACAATAAAAAGTGAATCGTGACATTAGGATTATATAAACTCAGTTTTAACCTAGTACATGAACTTTTTCTAGAACCATATTTATGTAACCCCACCCTTTTTCCTATATTCCAAAACCTTCCAATCCAAAAACCATAATTGGTATGATGCCAAACCCCACCCCTCGGATCCTTCCATTTTCGGCGCGATCCACAAAAATGACCAAAACACCCTCCAATTCACAAAAGAAAAAGTGCCCTCACACAGCCCGTTACAATTTGGTTGTTGTCTGGTTGCTTCACGTTTTGGTACAGTCGCTCAACGACATCATTTTCATTTCCTCGAGATTCCTTACTCTGTTTCTGGTCGGACCTCAAAACACAACACAATTTCACTCTCTTCCGCCATTAAATCACCTTTGACAAAGCTTCACCTTTTCGAACCCCACTGCTCCAAAATTTGAAACTTTACCGTTTCTACCTCCATTTCTCGATCTGTTTCTCTGTAAATGTTGAACCTTTACTCTCTAAATGTTGAATCTTTGTGTGCTTTTCTACGTCTTTGACCTCATTTGAAGGTGGTCTCTTCGAATCCAGAGTTTGGACTTGGTTGTGTTGGGTAATCAATGAAGTCGAAGAATCGGCTTGACTCTGCCGTCTTTCAACTTACACCCACTCGAACCAGGTTTGAGTTTTACCCACCACTTGATGGATCAGTTTCTCGACTGTATTAGGGGTTTTTAGATTAATGGGGTTTCTCATTTGACTTTGCGTAACATCAAAGAAACCTGCTTTATTTGATTTCTGAGTGGTGAATTTAATGGGTTTGATTAAATCATATAAAGTGTCTAGTATGTTTGGTGCATCTGTTAGTGTGGATGAAATTTGGGCATTTACTTTTTTTTTTCTGGGAATTTTTGTGAGTTGTGATGTTGATGTGTTTGATCTGAATCCTAGTGAATTACTAGTTTCAGTAAGAGGGAGTGTTTTTGTTTGTGTTCATGGAGAAGGATGAAGTGACAGTTTTGATTAGAGGATTATCTGTGTCGGATTATTAGATGTCGAAAATGTGATTGCGATGGTTGTTCTTGAGTCAATTTGATCGGGTTATTATTTTTGGATGTAATTTTATGCTTGTGTTTGGTCAGGTATGATTTGGTTATCATGGCGAATGGGAAAACGGAGAAAATTGGGTCGGGGTTGTTAAACCCTTTTCTCACCCATCTCAAGACTGCTCAAGATCAATTTGCCAAAGGTGGCTATTCAATAATGCTTCAACCTGATTCGGGTAGTGATGCCACTTGGTTCACAAAGGGCACTGTGGAGAGGTTTGCTCTTTTTTTTAGCTCATCATTCTTCTTTATTAGTGGAAGTCAAAAAAAAAACCTTATGAGTTTTAATTTTGATAGTAAATTATACTCGATATGTTATGTTATGAGTTACCCCCCTAGTAATTGTAGTACTAAAAGACTTCAAATTCATCGCATTAATTAAAACTTGATATTGTGTGTTTTGCATATATATGAGGTTATTAAATAATTTGGCATGTTCCATTGGTCGACTGTTTTTATTTTTTGCGTCTGTCTTTTATTTAGACTTGCTGAGCATATTATATAAATTTTAGTCAGACTTAGTAACTCTATCTTCTTTACCAACCAAAAAAGAAGAGAAAATTCATTGCACTTTGTCGTGGTGATTTCTACCTAAAAAAAATTAGCTTAGGGTTATGGCAATGGATGCTCCAAGCCTGTGACTGAGGAGGTTTTGATTAAATAGCCTTATGTGGAATATATGATTTTGGAACATATCTAGTGATTATGGTCCTTTACTTTCTATTTTTTCTTTTATTTATTATTTATTTGTTAATTATTATTATTTTTTTTTTTTGGGGGGGGGGGGGGGTGGGTCGTGAAGAGGTGTTTGACATTTAAGTTTGGCATGTTGGGATGTGTTGGCTCAAGTCGAGCCTAAGAAAATATTTTCACATTGGATAATAAGGGGGGAGTGGTCTGGGACATGGATAGTGTAGTGTATATCTCTAGGAACGAGACCTTTTGGGTTTAAGTTTTTGGGTGGATAAAATATTACATCATTTCTCCACCAGTTCTTAAGTTGGGGATGATATTGTTGCTACGAAATTGAGATATGTGTGTCTATGTGCATTAGATTAGTGGTTTCAAAGCTAGTGGTTTGTATAGGATCATGACCAGGCAAGTGGGATGAGCTGCGACATGCATATGATAATACGTGGCTCCAGGTGGAGTGGTAGCATAAGACCTAGACGGTGATCTACTAGGGTTCTCATTAGAACTTTACGACAATGATTCGAATGAGTTCATGACCAAGCAAGTTTTATGATCTGAGACATTTAGATGAGCTGGGACATGCATATGATAATACATGGCTCCAGGTGGAGTGTGTAGGTAAGACCCAAACAATGAATGCCACTATCAGCACCCCAGGTAGAGCGATGATGAACGCGCAATACCCTTGTGAGAATGCAATGGTGCTACAATGAGGCCCTTTGGATTTAAGAACCCCGTGGGTTAACCCCCCCACACCAAAACCCGGTTTTTGGGGTAATATCATTGCTCTGAGAGTGGGCTCATCATGTTTGTGTACACAACACCACCACAATTTTCCATGGTAATTTATATAGTGGTCTATTTGATTTGCCTAATTAATTGAGTGCCTTATACGCATTTTGACTGTTATCACAGTAGTTTCCTGAAATTTTCTTATTTAATAGGCGTTTTAAGAAATTTGCTTGGATTTGGGTAATGTGCTATATGAGTCAAATTGCTTTAGCAAACTTGGATAATGGTATGGGAAGCTAACTAGCTAAGGATTGAAGTTGATCTTTGATAGAATGGCTGGTTAGATAATGGGTTTAACCATTTCTTTACATTTCATAACTGCATGCGACTTTCTTCATGTCACTTCTATCACTTATTTGTTTCAGTTCAGAAATATGAAGGAATCATCCTCATGAAGGAATAGAAGGTATGGTAACTCTGCCTGCTACTTGCATACCATTTTCCATGAACACCCTAATAGCAAATACAAAGAGGATTGTGATTCCCAAATTGCAGTTTGAATTTTCTGAATACCGTGCAACCCAATTTTGTTCTGCATGAATCTTGGACTTATTATTTTTTTGTTCTGAATAGTGTTCCATCAATAATAATTTGCCTTCAAAAAATCTTGGATTCATTATTTTTTGTTTTGAATGGTTGTGTAACTCTATCTGCTTTTGTTGTAGATTTGTTCGCTTTGTTAGTACTCCAGAAGTCTTGGAACGAGTCGATACTGTAGAATCTGAGATCTTACAAATTGAGGAATCCATTGTCATTCAAAGCAATGACAGTCTAGGATTGACCACTGTAAGTATAGTGTTAAAGTATTGCATTGTCAATTTTTGGTTCAGAGTTATCCTTTTATCTTTATTTTCTGGAGCAGGCAGAAGTGTCTCAAAGAAGAGCCGAAGATTATTCAAAGGGCTCAAGGGAAAGCATCGAAGGTATTGGCCCAGATAACTAGAAAGAGAAAAGATACAAGTTTATTTGAAAATGTTATTCGATTCGTTTTATAATTGCGCATGGCGTTTCGGTTCGTCTTTAGTTATGCATGACATTTATGTATAAACTAACCTTCTGTTGGTTTTTATCTTTCCCAACGAATAATACATTTTAAATATCTATACTGAGCTTCTTAGGCGTAGTCTGTTTTGCATTACACCGTGGAAGATGAGATGGGACAGTAAAAAGAACCCAACTATTCTTCCCATTTGTTTAAATCTCAATTCAGGATTTCAAACCATGGAGTGCCAGGACTTAGTTGGATCTAAGGGATCCAAATTGAACTAGGATGGCACCTCAGCCATGAACAAAAATCCAATGGCCCTAACAAATAGCGAATTCCAGACTGAGGTTTCTGGTGTACTTGCAATAGCTCACAAGTTGTTGCTCATTATGAAAAAACAAATAAATTAGAAAAGCCTTAACAATTTTCTGCAAAATTTAGATATCATTTTTATATACAATGGATTGGAAGATATAAAAATAAAGAATGAAAGAGTAACATCCATGAATATGAGGTTTCATTCCTTGGGTAATGAGACTAGGATGTAATAATTGAGTAAAGTGGCTCTGGGCTTCAAAATCCAAAAGATTTTGCAATGTTTGAGGGATGTTTGGACAGTGAGAAATTGTGGTTCTTAAAGTACTATACTAAATCAGATCCTGTTGCACTGGACCACCAACATCCTATTTGTAACCATTTTCTTCAGACTCTTTCGCTGTGACAATGCTTACGCAACTATTTGTCTCTGCAAATCTTTTTGTCGCCAATTTTATCAAATTTCCACCTAATTTTTAATTTCTAGATCACATGTTATGATTCATAGGTTGTGAGATAGTTCTCGACGTCTTCTAATTTTCTTTTGAACTAATGAAATTTTACCCTATGTCAAAAAATAATAAGTAACCTACAGTCGTATTCCGCTTTGATCTATTACTTTAAGTGTTAATTTTTTGCTTTATCATCTCTTTTATGAGATAAATGCTCATCCTCTAATAGATATAACAGATGAGCATCAATCTGTTCATTAGTCATATCTCATATCTGTTGATTCTAGACTCCACCAAGATGCATTTGCAATTTGCATTGCGAACATGTGCAGAAAATGTTGATTATGCTGTCAATGTTTCAGTGGAAACATCTATATTCAGCTTCAAATTCATAGCAGTGTCAAGAAGACCCATGTATAGGATAACTCTATTCTGTTGAACATCTGGTCTCTCCTATGCAAAGCGTACCCTCTATGCATGATTTGGTTTTATCTTGTACATTTTGTGGTATGTTGATGTGGTCTGAAAAGAATGAGAGAAAATTTCCTGATCTCAGCTATAAAATTTTAAGCTGACTTTACTTCCTAAGTTTTATTGTTATCAATTAAGTAAAGATTGGGACTTGAATTGTTACCTTTCCAAGGCTAATAGATTCTTGAATGGTGGAATGCTGGCATCCGTTGAACCATTACCACTAAACTAGGGGTCGATTTTGCCTTTGCTGCAGTATTTTTAACACTTACCGCAGTCTATTTTTGACATGTGCGCGGGGTGGGGATTGGTGAATCTTCTTTCTGTGTAACTTTGTCTGGTTTATACTTGCTCTTCTATAATATTATATAGTTTTTTTTTTCTTGCTGTAATTGTTGCCTTTTTTGCTATCTTTTTTTAAGCACTAATACTCGACATGAAACCTGGACTTTTCGTTCATAAGTCTTAACTCGGTAACCCTACCTTTAATGTTTATTCTGGGCAGGTAGCAAGCCTGTATTTGTTGCTGACTCGGACAAAGCAATTGTACTATACACGGTATGTGCAAACCAAAAGTCTTTTATCATATTATGATTCTTTTACTTGTATCCTGATTTTCGTTTCTTTGGGTTTATGGCAGCCTGGAGCGCATCAATCTGAGTCTAATGGATCTACTTTGAAGGAGGAAAATTCAAAGTATGGACCACACTATAATTACGAAAGAATATAACAATTCCAACTTTAATTTTTGGTAACTCGAACTTCATTGTTTGTGTGTCTCACTTACTGGTTGGTAAAATTTTCTCTTTAAACTTTGCAATAAATAACATGATTTAATATCTACCTTCAGCTTCCTACTGATTTAGATTCCTTGGTATCCAGATGCTATTAAGTTCGAAACAACATATATAGTAGCAGTCACTGAACAACTGATCATGTAATAAAATTCATAAATCATACATAGGTGTAAGCAATTTGTAGCAGTGTTATTGATATAGATATTGCAACTTGAGTTACTTGTTTATTCAAGACCACTGAGGGGTCTTTGTCTTTGATAGGAAAATATAGCCTTGTTTGTACGTCCAAATTTTTTAGGGAACTAGTGTCTTTTTTATCATATGACTAGTGAATATCCATTGTTTTATCATCCCCATGTGAAATTCATTTATTGTGGGAGGTGTGAGAAAACAAGGTATGTTCCAGAGTCGTTATAGATTAATTTGCATGTACAATCATGCCTATATTTAAAGATTTTCCCGTGAAAACATTCCACAGTTACGGTGGAACCAAGTGTAGCCTAGGTGTCAAAAGTCACTCCCTGCGTTTATGAAGATGTCTCTTTGTGTATCTTTGCAACAAGGAAGTAAATTTTAAACATCTGCTCTTCTGTGGGGTCAGTGAAAACCATATCTATATAACTAAAATATGAAATCAATTAGATAGCCATAAACATGAAATCAAGTAGATATCTTTGTGTATACCTGCACACATTGTTTGTGCTACTGCTATCCATTGGAGATGCTCTTGGAAAGCAAGTATGGCGCCGGGGGCAACAATATTTAAGTTGTAATGTGATAATTCAAATGTGATATGTTCTTTGCTATACATGATGAGGCACTTTCATGGGGTTGTAAATCTTATTCAGTGTGCATTTATCTTGTTAGAGTTCAGCTGTTGAAAGTTTTAGAGACTCGCAAAATTGTACTACAGAAAGAGCAAGGCATGGCCTTTGCACGTGCTGTAGCTGCCAGTTTCGACATGGATCACATAGAGGACTTGATATCATTTGGTGAAAGTTTCGGGGCCACACGTCTAATGTAAGTTGTGCTCCTTTATGTTCTCTCTCTCTGTTTTTTTTTTTGGTCATCTTCACTGTTGTTTTAGATTTGATTTGGCCTTTACCTTTATGTTTTGAAATTTGTGAATCATCTGCTAAAAATTCTTCTTCGGTTCTGTTGCAACAGGGAAGCATGCTTGAGGTTTGTCCATCTGTGGAAGGTAAAACATGAAACTGGACAGTGGCTTGATATTGAGTCAGCTGAAGCAATGTCTAGTCGGTCAGATTTCTCTGCAATGAATGTTGAGACAAAGAATGATCTAAAGGAAGCATGGCCTGGGTCCATTTCTGAATTAGAAGTTGATGGTAATGGGAAGGCGGCCAATAATGGTAGCACAGGTATAAGCTCTGATCTTTGGAGGCACATAGTGATTATTTACATTTCTTTTACATGACCCATATTCCAACATGGACTAAACCTCTGAAAGCTCTGGGAAGCCCATAACAAAATGTCATTAGAAAATTATTAAAGTATTTCCTTTGGAGGAATTAGCTGGTAGAATAGAAGTTTTTTGTGTTAACAGTACGACAAGTTCTTAATCTCTTCGCCTTTAACATTTCTTAATTGATAGTCAATATTATTCTTTCTCGTCCCTCATTTAGAAACATATCCATGTTTAATACAACCATTGCATGTAGCACTCCCATTGGAGAAGTATGCCATGAAGGAAACAAATTATTGGTCTCTCCTTTAGTGGTATAGTACAAATTACACCATCACATCTTTGGCTTAGAAATATATCCATATTTTAAAACCATTGTACACTACATCTATAGAACACAAAGTATAATAATGTAACTTGGGCCATGCACTGTTTTTTTCTTTTCCTTGATTGAGATCGAGCAACTTCAATTATCCAGGGGGAAAAAAGATAATTAATTGCAACTAAGAACTTTATTTACTTTTTATATTTGGTTAGATGGAAAACCTCCATTGGATGCCCAAGTACCAGCAAGCAATCAGGACTATTTTCAAGGCCAATTTCCACAGCATCCAATGTATCCTCAATGGCCGCCTGGTGTGCCACCAGTCTATCATCCCTACCCTATGCAAGGCTTACCTTATTATCAGAATTATCCAACTGGTCCTTATTTTCAGCCACCCTATCCTCCAGTGGAAGATCCTAGGTTCAACTCAACACAAAGAATGGGTCTGAAGAGGCACTCCATGGATGGTAAAGATTACAACACTGAATCAGAAACTTCGGAACGGAGTATTTCCAGGAGAAGATCAAAAGATGTTTCTGAATCAGAGGAGGAAGGATCAGTGAATGGAGAACGACAAAGAAAGACTAATCGATCAGGTAAAAAAAAATCGGGCATGGTTGTCATTCGGAACATCAATTATATCACTTCAAAGAGGAAGAATTCATCAGGAAATGAATCAGAATCTGCTTCTGACCCAGACTCAAATGATGATTCTCAGAATTCACAGTCCGATTCTCAAGAGGTGAAGCCTAAGAACATTGCCAATTCTTTGAAAAGCGGTGGTAACCTTTCAAAATCTGCTGATATTGGGAAGTCACGTGTAAAGGACGATACTATTCATGGGCAGGAAGCAGATGGTGGAGACTGGCAAGCATTCCAGAAGTTTTTGTTGCGAGACGATAACAAAGAAACACGTGATGTTGATCAGGGTTTTTTCTCAATGGAAAAAGAGGCTCAAATGGTACGCCGGAAACACTCAACAGCATCAGATCCTATAGTTCCTCACGGACAACATTTTGATGAAAGTCATGATGGGAGGATGATAGAGTTTGACGCGATCGGTGGCAAGGTGTCGCGCACGCTGAAGGCATCAACTGATGAACTGTTGACTTCTGGAGGAGGCTTTGGGAAAGAGCCCAGTGACTGCAAGGTGGATGGACAGGTAGCAGAAATAGAAGGTGGAAGAGGAGGATACAGAAGAATGAGTAATGATGCATTTATGATTGCTAGAGGAGAAAATCAGTTGTCTAATGTAAGTTCACAATCAGATCCATTGGCTGGAAATGTGTATGAGCGTGGTCCTAATAGTTTGGATAGGAGCTCACTACATAAAGTAACTGATGAATCCTTTATAGTTCCATTAAGATCGAGCTCTCAAGATCAGGGTCGAACTGCTATTTACATGGATACTGAGTTCCCTTCAGATATGCAGAATGCAAAAGACGCATCCAATAGAGTTAAAAGTCAAACCAGATACGAACCAGATGATTTGAGCTTGATGCCAGAACGTGGACTGGAGTCTAATGATTATGATCTTGCTGTGGATTATGAAATGCAGCTAGGGTATGAAAATGTTGGTTCAGTTCAGAACAGAAATCAAGATGATGTTGTCACCGGTGGTACAGTGGGGGCCAAGAAATTAATTAAGAAGTCAAAAACTGCACAAGATAGTGCAGAGAAGAGGAAGACGGTAGCAGCAGCACGGAAAGGAAAGCCCTCAAAGTTCAGTCCATCCAACGATGCACAAGCACGGGCAGAAAAGCTGAGGGCCTTCAAGGCCGATCTTCAGAAAATAAAAAAAGAGAAGGTACTTCTCATTTTTTATTTTATTTTTGATAAATAAAACATTTGCATTAATAAAAAGGGAAAGCGTATACAAGATGAGCGAGGAGCTCAGAGAAAGAAAGGAATTCAAAGCAAATAAAGAAAAAAGGAAAAGTACAATCGACTATTTTTCGCAAATGAGATTATCCCATTGCTTCGGCAGTTCCGGAATGGACAGGGAGGAGGAAACCTTGCCCCATGCCAAAGCCCACTGGATTGATATGATCTTGATCATGTTCGATGACCCCTGCAACTCAATATTTTTGCTATTAAACAGCCAGCTGTTCCTTTCCTTCCATATTGTCCACAGAACAGTGAGGAGCCTGACCCAAAGCCATTTTTTAGAGAAGGAAGAGCTCTAGAGTTCCACTGTAAAACTTATTCATTTGTTGCAAAACTTTTCCTTCTGTTAAAAAATAACACAACTTCAACAAATGTAACTTGTAAAAGTAGCAGTGTATTATCAGTGTTTCTTTTTTACCTTATTTCATTGTTCAATTTCAGGAAGAAGAAGACGCAAAACGATTGGAAAATTTAAAGAGAGAACGGCAAAAACGAATTGCAGCAAGAGGCAATTCCAACTCTGCACAGTCACAGGTTTCCTCTCAGACTAGAACAAGGTTGCCAACAAAACTTTCCCCGAGCATACACCGAGGATCAAAGTTCAGTGACACAGAGCCTGCATCATCTTCACCTCTGCAAAGGTTGCCCATTAGAACTAGTTCTGTAGGATCCAACGGTTCAGAAAAGACCATTAAATCTAGCAAAGTCAATAATGCTGAGAAGTTAGCTACAAATGGATTAAGTCGGTCAGTATCATCATTGCCTGATTTGAAGAAGGAGAAAGATGGTATTACACCTGAACCAAAAGCAACAGCAGCACGAATCAGAAGACTATCAGAACCTAAAACAATTAACAGCCAACATGCGTCTTCGTCGAAATTGCGAAGCACTGATACAGTATCAAAATCGAAAGTATCAGATGGGCCTGAAATCAAGAAGATTTCTGCAATCATGACCCTTGACAAAACTAAAGCTGCTACTCTTCCAGAACTGAAAATTAGAACATCAAAAGGGCCTTCAGACATCGTCCAGAAGAAATCAGAGGCCAAGGATTCAGCAGTAAAAGCAAATGGAAGCAGGTCTTTAGTCATTCCTGGAACAACCAAAGTGAAGAGGAGTAATGGGGGAACCTCATATGACAGCAATGGAGATGACAACCCGGTTGTTGAGAAGACTGTTGTGATGCTAGAATGTGAAAAACCCCAACTTCCTGTTCTTCAAGGATCTGAAAAAAATTTGGAGACAAGGAAGGGCTCAAACCTTGAAGATAAAGCAGAACAGAGCACTGAGTTGGTTGCAAAACACTCCCCAGATCCCATGGGTGAAATTGGTCAAATTCGCAGGGAACACAAATTAGATGAGCAGTCCATTTCTTATGAGGTAACTAAACTGCTTTGAGCTGATTTGATCTTAAAGTTCACTTTGTACTATGATCTTTATCCTTTTTATAACTCCAAACAAGATTTTATGCTACAAACAAAGATATTTTATTTCTTTGAAAATTGTGTGTTTCTGATATTACTATATGTAGAATAGAAAACATATGAGCTTTTGTTCTTCTCAAAGTCATAAGCATGGTTGAGTTATGGAACCATCTTGCCTTGGTCCCGACAGGGCTATAGGTGTGTCATTTTCATTTTCCTTTTTTTAGTTTGTTGACTTGGTACTCATCAGTCAATGCCCCAAATAATCTCCTGCTGCACTGTCGATATGAACTTCTTCTATTTGCCTAAATATTTTCAGAAATTACTGGATGCTTCTAAACATAAATCACCATTTTCTCAACTTTCATTTATCTTAAACATCTGTATGTAATAACTGATCCAAAAAAAAAACTTGCTTATTTGTGGTTCTCTTCTGTCTTCACCCTTCAGGTAATAGGTGACAATGGAAGGGAAGAATCAACATCTGCAAGCATCAATGTTGCTGCAAAGAAATATCAGGCTCCTTACGCTAGGGCATCATCTTTGGAAGATCCAATTGTTAACTTAGGTTATGTGAATGCACCCCCAACAAGCACAAAGGTGGCAGCCAATATCGAAACTGCTAAAGTGTATATATCTGATTTTAGAGACACAAATTCTTTAGAAGAAAGTTCAGAGTCTTTGGAGAAGCCTAGGGGGAAGGAATCATCAAAGGGGTTTAGAAGGTTGTTGAAGTTTGGGAAGAAGAACCATAGTTCATCTGCTGGCGAGCGTGGTGTGGAATCAGACAAATTGAGCACCAATTCCTCCCATAATGATGACCATGCCCCAAGTTCCAGTTCTTTAGAAGGTAATAAGCAACTCCTAAACACTGATGGACCATATGCATGAAATTGTGCGTGAACTTTCAAGAACCTTTTGGTTCCTCAGTTCAACTTTACATACATTGTGCTTCTTTCTGATTCTTTAATGATAAATCTTTATTAGTGAAATCTAACATACAAATTGGTGAAACTTGAAACCATCAGTTGATATTTGGTCAGCTCAACCGTAGTCTCCATTTAGAACATTGGTAGCTAAATAAGTTTTAAGTAACAAGTTTAGATTTTGGAATCATATTGTTTTCCCAAATTTCATTTTCCACAATGATTTTCGAGCCCTGCCATGGGTAGAAACTCAACCTAAAATGGACTGTCAATTCACTGGATGTTGGTCAGTAGGTCGATGCAAATTATTTGAACCTACAAGTTGTACCAGAAGTAATCTGTTGACGTTACTTGTAGACTCATTTTTCTGTTATCAAGCTCATTATTTCCCAAGCTTATATGCAATATTAAGAACTTTGGTGATTAAGCTTTATATTCAAGCTCTTCGAAGTACTGCATTTCATTTGTGACCATTGCTGTTGTAACCATTACCGACAAGCTGACATGTCTCATTGGATTTGGATATCATCAGTTCATACTTTGAAGAATCTCATCTCTCAAGATGAAACCCCCACTGCAGCCACTCCACCAAAGGGTGAGTTTTCTGACTTCTACTTTTTCTGTGAATCACCATGTTTCTACTCACAATTGTTATTTTTTTCTACAGCTTCTCGACCGTTCTCATTGTTATCACCGTTCCGGAGTAAGACAAGTGAGAAAAAACTGGCTACTTGAATATGAAGGTGGATAGCGTTAACATTGTGTTTCGTTGTTTTTTCCCCCTTCTCCCCTTACTGTTTGCCTGCCCCTGCAAGTTATCTGATTTTTGTTTCCATGTGTCTTAATGTATAAGACAGATTTCATTGTAACAATCAAGTTGCTGTAAAAAGTGGATGTAGTTTATGAGTTGGTATTTTAAGCATCGATGTTTAACTGCTTTCACCAGTTTCGTTGATTTGTCACTGCCACTGTTGAGAAAACCAATTCTAGCAGTTACTTGGCATAGTGCTAATGTTGTAACTTTTAAGGAGAAAATAGGGGTAGGTTGCAGCAATGGCTGTCGATCTACAAGACCAACTTGATGGTCCACGCAGGCAATTCCTGGACCATGACTGTTTAATGAAACCATGACAGTTTCTCATGAATTCCGTCAGTAAATTTTGACCTTTCAGAAAAGTGCTCTGAACCCCATGGATGGTTCACCCTGAACATCGGGTTCATCTACTTTAGTGAACTTTGATTTCTAATGCAGGTAATGCAACAAAGCCATATACTCATTCTACTCCACTGTTAATGTTTTATCACTAATCAATGTCACACCTTAAATTAGCTGATGTTTTGTTCATCATATCTTTTTCTTTGTAAAGGATCCATTTGAAGTACTTTGCCAAAACTATATTGTATCAGTTAAAGCGAATGACTAAGCATGAAATGTTGCCTTTGGTCCTTCTCATCACTGCCTCTTTTGCTAAGCACTCCGAGGCTTCTTGTGGATCATCGATGTGTCTTATCAGGTTCACGGCCTCTTGATTCTTCATTGCCTACGCACACAGATGTGGAAAGATCAGTTGCAGGATTTATAGCATGTAAAACAATATGAAGAAGTTCAATTTTTTGTAAAATAAAGATTTCTTACCTCCCATATGCCATTACTTGCTAGGATCAAGAACTCAGTATCGGAATCAACCTTCTCAACAGCCACAACTGGTTCTAAGCTTTTTGTTTTTTGCTTATTCTTTGAGACCCGTCTGCGCAGTGCTTCTGTACACAATCATAAGGTTGAGTGAGGATTATTGTAGTAACATGCGATCATCAAATAAAAAATCGCAAACCATGAATTATTGAACTGAGATGATTGGCCAAATAAACTCTACTCCTAGCTATATAACTAGACAACACCTTGTTTTTCATACCTGCAAAGTGAATGAAGGACCAACGTGATTTGGACCTTCCATGACTCCTTAGACATATTTGATTAGCTTCACCATCCTTGCAGACTACAACTCTATAGCCACCCATGTCTGCTGCAACAATTTTCTTCCCATTGATCAGAATCACAGATGTGCATCCCACACTCTCTTCTTCATTTCCTTGTATCTTGGCTTTGGTCAATAGGTATGCCTTCTTCAGTGTCTCTCTGCATTTTCTCCTTATTTGACTCTGCCAAATATAACAGTTATGTAAAAGAAAAATTAATATATATGGTAATTGTATACACCTCTACCTAGACTTAAGTGGTCAAAATTTCTAAAAAAAGGCTGATATTGCGAAAATCAGTGTTCTAAAAATCGGCCTATGCGTTAGAGAAACGCCCAGATTAATGGCTGGGCGGGTTCTGGGCGGTCTAGGTGGGTCTAGGCGGGTCTGGGCAGGGTCTGGATGGTCTAGGCGGTCTGAGCGATTTTTTTTTTTTTTTAATAAGGCAGATTGTGTTCTTATTTTATTTTTCTTTCCTCTTTTTTAGAAATAAACAATTAAATTATTTTTTATTCAATATATGTCTGAATGTAGCAAATGATGATTACTTAATAAAATTCTCAAAGGATCTGCCGGTACCAATTTTAGTATTGTAAATTTTATCAAACATGATTAAGGTCATTCATGCAATTTGAAGAAAAATAAAAGAGTAAGTTTGGATATTTGTCAACAAATTCAACTTTGTATAAAGTACCCATTATGACCAACTTCAGTAATTTGAGTTTTAATAAATTTTGTTTATGATTCTTAATTTGTCATGTTTTTAAATTTTGCATATGTATCTTGGCATTAAATTGGATTTAATTGATAAGGTACTATGCTTAACTTTTTGTAAATTATTAAAGTTATAATACAAAACCTAAGACCGCGGGCCTAGGCACCTGCTCGCTGCCCGCCCATCGCCTAGCGCTTTTTAGAACACTGGCAAAAATATAAACAATTTTTCAGGGTCTAATTTGTAGAATAATGACTATTTATCTAAGAAACAAGTTCAACTTTGAAAATTTTCTATAATCTCTTAATGAGCCGCCATTTCCCATTTTTATCTCTAAAACGATTTTATGTCTGAAAAACTAGCAATATTGGCAAAATGGGTTTGTATCACTTAATCAAAATGGGTTTTTAACCACTTAATAAAGCAAACACATTACAATTAAATCTACTCCGAAGGTATAGTCTAATTTTAGTTTAATATATTCAAGGATAAGAAATCTACTCCAAACGTATAGTCTAATATTTACTTCTACCAAAAATAGAATCACTAGGAAATGTAGGCAAATCTAACAGTACGGAAACCCAAAGTTAGGCAACACTATAAGTGTCAAAGTTTAACCTTCAGACTAAAAGTTATTTTACATTTTTCGACTTGCTCCAATTTTAGTATGCCAAATATTGAATTTTGCCTAATCTAATGTTTGTCTGAGTTTAAAAATAAACCAATCCTTTGTGTACCATTGGAGATACTTTCAAGCCCCAAAAATCGAATGGGGAAGAAGAAGATAATTTGCTTGGAAATCCACAGAAATGGGTTGTTCGATTTTAGGTGAAGGAGTTGGTGGTGATAGTGATGATTGATGAACAAGTGTTCGATATTGAAAGAAATAGTGACTTGGTCGCAGAAAATGGAAGTGTTGGGCATACATAGTAGCTGAAGATGACACTTCTTATCTGAAGAATGACCATGTTTTTCGCCTAACCCAACTCCTTCAAACCATGATATCATCAAACAATGAAAAAAAAGTTATGAGGAAAAAAAAGTTCCCTCAAAACCTTGATATAATCAAACAATGAAAAAAAAGTTGGAAAAAAAAGAAAGAACGATGAAAATTTGAAAACTGATAAGTTCCCTCAAAACCTTAATATTATCAAGATGAAGTATGATTTTTTTTTCCGAAAGCGAGTAGGGGTTTTGAGGATCCTTAAACCTTATATTAATAATAATAAAGGATGGTAGAGATTACAATCGCTCAAATATTCACTCTTTACATCATCAACATAACATAGAATTGTTTCAAAATATCAACGAAGAACATAATTAGTTCATGAAGTAGGATTTAGTTAAAGGGTTTACGCATTATTACCTCCTTGAGCTCCATATCAAATAGCTGTGATTGCAAATACTTGGTGACCCCATCACCAATTTGTGCGTCAAATACTCCAAAGGACCACAATTCAACATTATTACGCACTTGTTCTCTTTGTGCCACCACAGAGTCCAGTTCACAGTCATCAGAGTCTCCAAACAAGCTCCTCCTACTCTGCACCACCTGAAATCCATGTGAGATTGATATAGGACTCATCCATGATGATGCCTCTTTGTAACTTGTTCTTTCATCTCTCCTCAGAAACCCAATCACCCCAAGTTCCTACAAACACAATAAAATGAATCAGTAATCTGAAATTCACTATGGGATTCTTTATAAAATAAATAAAAAAGGTTAAAAAATGAAAAATCACCTTGAACTTGTGATGGAGGTCCTTGAAAGCCATTGAACAAAGTGGTGTTGAAGAGTTGGAGAAGAGAAGGAAGAAGAGGAGAGATGTTTGAAGTCGATAAGGAGTCCAAAACTAAGACCAAACGATTGCTTTATTCTCTGTTTTTATGATGGCGTTTTATTGGCATTGAATTCCATGTGTTCAAAATTTTGACAAACGGTCGACTATTAGGTTGTTCTCCAACTAATGGTCAAGTTAATCCATTATTAGTTGCCATTTGGGTTTAGATTAACATAAATTTTGTTATAATGACCACCATCAATAATGCATCGAGATGTGCACATAGTTGAGTAGATGGTTGTATTTTGTGATTGCCATGCATTCCTCAACATATTTAGTATGTTGGACGACTCATGTATGGGTAGCATTCAAGATATATATATATATGATGAGTTGTCTTGCTCGAAATACATGGTTGTATTACTTAAATAGTAATTAATGAGTTGTTATCTTATATTGTATATAGTCATAGCACAACCCAAATAAGGTTAACATGCATGCACACGAGAAATAACCAAAATTAATCCTATCAAATAGGTAGGAAACTTAGTTTGTAACAAAAAAAAGGGAACTAACTCAGATGTTGGATGCAAAAATTCAAATTAATTGACAATTTGTATTGGCTTCATCAAATAGTCGAGGTTGAAATGATAAAAGAACTAAAACAAATTTTATTTTCAATGGGTATTTTATTCCATCGCAAAGATAAGTTTATGGATTCTAAAATCACACAAATATCAAATGGCTACTCTGAAAACAAAATAATGGAAAATCATAAACTACTAGATATAAGATAATCATTTTTACTCCACAATGGAAATTCAGTATTCCTAAATTGCCTCGAGAATTTTAGGTATTTTAGTCCTCAAATTAGTAAAAATAACTGTTAATTTGAATTGTTGCAGGCTACCTACCATTTTAAGAACAATGATTAATATCTTTATGTGTTCAAGTTGTTGTCATTTTTGTTAATTTAAGGATAAGCCTACTCGAGTTTTATTTTTGAAAATTAGCTATTCCTTGTAAACACTCGTTTTTTTTTTTTTTCATCCCTTGAAAAAGGAATCCTAAATTCCTAAAAAGGAATCCCCAATTGGCCACACTCTCCCATATATCTCATTAATATTCTTGCGGTCTTACCATTGTCACCAGTCAGTTAGTCACCACTGCATTTAGCAACAAAAATAGACGAAGAAAATAAAGATTACTGAAAAAAATGAGAAAAAAATATTTATCTTGCAAATCAGTTAGGTGTTTTAATGTTACTAATTAAGGGGTTATAGATAAAAGACAGTGAGGATTATCTCTCTCACACGCAAAGCTCTGACTATGAGCAGAGCGCTCTCTCACACTCGAGCACATGGCTATCTTTATCTTCTTTCACACAACAAACCTATCTTCTCTCACGATATGGGTTAGGGTTTTCTCTCGCGCCTCTCTTCTTTCTCACACAAAGGATTTCCATCCACTAGGTTAGTTTACGTTATGAAATTGAAAAGTTAAAGTGGGTTATCCTATTGAATTTCTCTTCTATTCAAGAATTTATCTTGGGTTGTCGATTCTCTTCGATTCAAGGATTAAAGTCTTTTGAGTGCTTGTTTGCAAGGCCAGTTGTTGATGGGAGAGTGCTCTTACACATTTCCATTTTCTCTCACACCATGTTCTATCGTTTTTGCCCTCCCTGAAGTGATATCTTCTTGCAATGTCTCTTGGTGCCTCTCATGCTAGGGGTTTCATTTTCTAGGTCAGTGTTTCATTTTTGTTTTCTCAAGTTTTGCATTATGTATGCAGTTTCTCTCATGACTAATTGATGGTCATAATCTCACACCCTTCTCTTTCTCAGCAATCCCTCCATACTACCGCACATAGAATCTCTACCGCAAGCATTTTCACCTCTCCCTCTTAGGTAAGTAATTCAATATTTATAAAATGGGCATCTTAAGACGCATTCACCTACAGACCCTGAACTCCATATTTTGCTTTATACATATAAATTTATAATTGGGTGCTTTTTGAGTATATGTCATTGTTTGCAATTTTAAATTTATTGGGCAACTATGAAATACATGAGTTTTTTGTGTGAAATGAGTGGCTTTGCATTGTAACTTTTATGTTTTCCCATTGATTTCTTGGGCAAAGTGAGTGTGTTCATGGTAATGTATGCACAGACGGGTTAGCATGTCACGAGGTTAACCCAAAAAATCATAACATGCCAACAACACGGGGGACACACTAGTATATATTAGAGGTGAACATTTCAGACCGAAAAATCTGGAACCAGATTGGACCAAAGTTCTCAGTCCGGACCTCGGTTCCAATTCCTAGAGCCCGCCGATTACCTGGTATTTTTACAAAATTAATTAATTTGTATATTAATTAAAAATTCATCCAAATTCACCTAATTAAGAACATAAGAGAAAATGAAGATAGAAGGTTTTTAGGTTAAAAATGGATCATCTCTAGCTCTGCAAATCAAGTATTCCTCCCCTCGTCTTCGTCCATCTATTCTTCTTCGTCGAGTACTGTTCCTCATCTCTCATCGTCAATAAACCAAACCAGATAGAAGAAGAAACTGAAAGAAAGAAAGAAAGTTTAGAGTTAATTAAAAAAAAAAAAAACATAAACCAATATAGATTAGACAAAGAGACAGTGAATGAGAGGGTGGCAAGGTGGGTTAGGGTTTTATGGCTCTTTTTCTTGTTATGTTGAGTGAATGCAAATTAAGGGTTTTTTTTTACTTGTTGCAGTCCAACTTACTTGTAGATTATCACTACAAGAGACAAACTGAATTCACCTACGGAGTTTCTAATTACCTTCGAAGACCAAAGAAGCATCAAACTCTATAAGCATTCTAGGTATGAATACTTTTTCTTTTTGTTTTTGTTTTACAGTATGTAGCTTTGGAGGGTCCAAATTTGGGGGAATTCCCACTCCAAAATTTGTCTTGATAAGTGAAAATACATAAAAACAACAATAACTTGCAGATTGGGAGAAGGCAGAATTGAAGGTAGAAAAGCTAGATAGAGAGAGGGTGAAGAGGACAAACCCATTGGGCTTGGCTTTGTCTAACTAACTAGGGCTAACTGACTTGGCCAATAGTTGTATTTCTTGACTTACTGGGTGTGCATATCCAATGTACAAGATTGTCACTGCTTTGCACTGGCCTCTTCACTTCCTCAGAGTTGTACTTCTTTCCCAAGTCTTTTCTCTTCCCGTCTTATTCTTTTTTTGTATTATGATGATGGCTTAGGTTTCCTGTAATTCTCAAAGTCCATTTTAAAATTTGCGAAAGAAAATTTGTGTGGTTGAGTTGAGTTTTTGAAAAAAAACAAAAAAAAAAAAAGTGAGAGAAGGGAGTAGAAGTTCGTTGTGGACAACGGAAGCTCTGATACCACTTGTTGCGCCTAGCGGAAGCTCTGATACTTGGGATTGTTAATCAATTTGGTCGGTTTAAAATGGGCCAGAACCAAACCGAACTAGGAATTCGATTTTTAGTTTGATTTTTTTTTCTTTTTTCCATCACAATCTGTAGAAGCAGGTTCTGCTGAGAAAGAACTCGAAGAAGAAAACAAACTGAGGAAGCTCATCATCACCCACTAAGGTTATGAAGCAGATATCTTCCTTCTTTATGAATATGCCATGAATTCATCTTCTTAATATCCTTCCAAGACCAATTTACTCTTAAATCCCCATGCTCTCTGAAAAGTAGTGACAATTTTCAAGAGTATCATGAGAGGTCATCATTGAGCAACTAAAAGATACCCCCTTCAAGATTTGGAGAATCTCATCTAACAACTGTACTTGCAAGCCCTCCAGTTCTAAAACAAATTATAAACAAACTCTTGCATGAGAAATACATTGATCAGTTGCACTGTCGAGAAGCTAGGAGAATGGCTGGATAGAAATGGAGAACCACTGCAAAAGATGAGGGTGACTTGCAGAACATGAATGTGGCAGTTGCAAGAAAGGCACTTGTTGCTTACGCAAGAGTTGTGATCAAGCAGTTTCGAGATCTCTGGACCCATTCCAATGTTGATGCTAGTGAGAGGAAGAAGACGAATAAAACTTATTTCTCACCAAAGAGGAAGTTTGGAATTCTAGTTCTACTGAACTTGAGTTGATGTGATGTCATTTGGAGTCTTGGAAATAGAGAAGGTGGGGGTTGGGTTGGGTGGGTGGATGGATGAGAATTAATAAAGAGAGAGACTAGGTGGGAGGGAATTAAAGAAAAGGGAGAGTGAGTGGGAATTACAGAAGAGAGATGCCACGCCCCGTTCATAAGGAAAAGCCCAATAGACTGAGATATTCCTCACAAAGAAACGACACATGACAAACAATCATGACCACATTCTCACATACAAATTTCTAAGGAAACAAAATTATATTATATTACACAAAAATTCCAAAATATTACAATCACTCAACTGACAACCTTTGCCCCCAAATTCACACACAAAACATAACTTATATATTGAACACCAAAAAACAAGATACAAAACATCTTACAACCCCTGAAAAGGACTAGGATCTACTTTCGCTCGGCTTGGTCAACAAAGTCACTTCTTATGTCTGCACTCCAATAAGAGTACACTCATTTGCTACAAAACAAAGCAAAATGGGTTAGCCTAAGTTGGTATGAGCATAATAAAAATCAACAAAAAATAAAACATAAATATAATGATTCACAATTCAGGATACGTCCATATCTGCCTTACATCATACAATACAACCTATTCATAATGCACCAACCATATGATCAACTATTCACATGCACAATCATATGATCAATAAAGTCATAACTTTTTAATAAACCATTCCTTTCAAATAGATGAAAATTTCCATAATCTATTGCACATATCATTTTTCTCAAATTCTCGCATACTCATTTTTAATTCAAAACATACTATTTTCATATCATGATTTTTATTGTTTCAAGACATATCATACCATTTTTATTTATGACATACTCTGTTTCAAGACACGCCCATTTCTATTGGTCCTTAGAAACTTCCCATTGTATCACGTGAGTTAAAACTCGTACAGTGGCTTAGTTTTCCTTTTGAAAAATAGGTTACTTAAAATTTTTAGACCATGAATACCCTATCGCACATATCCATGTGTTGAATGTGTCTCACTCTAACACACCTCCATACGTATACCAATACCCACTTTGAGTATGTATACATTTCAAACAAGGCGTCGTCTCTAAAATGCACACTTCAAAAGACTGGATACACGGGCCAAATCACAAATAAAACTGTGCGCTGGAAGAGGACTAAGTTCACACTCTTCCCCTGACCCCTCGGGAAACTCAACTCTATCATGCGAGTCATGACTTGTACAATCGCTTAGTTTTCCTTTTGGGACCAGGCTCAGTTCCTCAGGAACACTCCACTATATCACGCGAGTCATGACTCTAGTGACTTAGTTTTCCCTTTTTGAAATTAGGCACCATACAACTCACTCTGATGGGTTACACAAATATCAGAAACCAATGCCTCTATGACCATATTGTACTACTCTATACATTTCAAACGCCGGAGTAGGATATTCATGTCAAATTCAAGATTTCTCAATACTTATCCAATCACATCATTTCTATAGTTTCATTAGATGAAACGAAGTTCTAAAGATCACAATCACATATGATGCATAATGATTTAATAATAAACATCTACTTGAAAACACACATCTCGAGTATGATTGCTAGAATTAAAATATTTTAAAAGACAAAATAAATTTATTCTAAAATTAAAATTTGTCACAATGATCACAACGGTGAAAACGGTAGTAAAAACAAAGTTACGATTCAAATTCTAAGGTCAGTCAAAATTGGGTCAAACAAATGATGTCATGCTGACGTCATCATCTTCTTCCTCGGAGCAGATTTTCCAGAACATATGCACTCTAACAGACACAAGTCATATTTTTCAACCAAAAACTGCAATCTTTTTACCAATGGAAAACTCCTACCTTTTATTTTTTAAAGATGCAAGAGTTATACTTAATTTTTTTCAATAACAGAAAATACAACCAGATCTTTAAACTCTGCTCATCACGTTCTTAATTTAGACTTAAAATTTCAGCAAGTTACAATTCAACTAACCAACTTCAAACACCAAGAACTTCTTCAATACTTATCCAAATTTCACATATAAGCTACTTATAAAAAGCTTCCAGGTTCATTTTTCTAATGGAAACAATCTAACACAAAGGTATTGACTAAATCATAAAATCTTGTTATGGAAAGACACTCGGTTACTCATCTTAACCCAAAATAGCAAATGCCACAATTTACACAAAAATGGTAAACATAGACTCATAATAGGTTAAAACCTTCAAGAAGTGGTAGATCTACTCACCAGCTACAACTGTTGTAGTTTTCAAAGTACAAAACCTTATCCTCTACAACATGCACCAAGATCTTATATGTATTTCCTTTAAGAGCTTTTACTCTCAAGTTTTCTCTTCTTTAAGCTTAGTTTTGTTTCTCTTTGAGAAAATCACAAAAAATATCTAAGGAGAAGAATAAATAAAGGTTGAGAATTTTATGGAAACTTGTAGAAGAATGATGGTTATATGTTGCCATAAGTTTTTTAATCACTACCACAAGGTGGTATAGAGAAAGAAAAAAATTAGGTGTCATAAGAGATTGTGGGTTTGAATGGTTGGGAATTAAAAAAATGAAATGCTGGTTTCGATTCTTTCAAGTTTGTGAAAAACAAGGACCAAAACCGAACTAAAATACATTGGTTCGATTTTTACAATTTAGTTTTGGTTATTATTCGGTTCGGCTTTTTTTTGTTAAATTTCGGTTCGGTCGATTTTACGAAACCAATTAACAACCCTACTGATACTACTTGTTGGGAGTCACAAAAGTTTTGATACTAGTTGTGCACAACGGAAGCTCTGATACCACTTGTTGCACTCAACGATAGTATTTCGGTTGCACATCATCAAGTGACTAAAAGAAAGCTCAAGACATTAAAAGTAGAAATAAAATAAATTTTACCCCCATCTCTCTTCTTCCCACTCCTATATATATTTTTAATTTTGTGAGAGTGACCACTTTTATACTTTATTATTTTTTTTAATGCCTCGAAAAGTCAATTGCAACTTGTATTAATTGGAAGTTGTTTTAATTTTTTTATTTTTTTTGTAGATTATTAGCTTTAAGATACTATTAATTCACTTGCACAAAAAATAGTTATTTCCCATTTGGTTCCCATTTGTTTATGTATTCCCCTTTGACCCTCATTTGTTCTTGTATTTCAGTCTAACACCCATGATCGCCTGCTCAAGGGTTTGACTAACAAATTTCATTCAATTTTCTAAATAGACAAACTTATTCTAATTTGTATATATCCATTATCTCTACACTAATTATTTATTTGAAAGTCTAATCAATCTCTTTATCACGTCATTAACAATTTTATTAAAATCCAGAGAGTACGACCTCAATTATCCTAAATCCACAAAAATAGTTTGAATAATATGAAATTAAGCCTATTAAAATTTGTAATTTCTTAATTATAATTCACTATTATTACAATATTTGTGTTAATTAACAAAGAGAGTGTAGATTTATTGGGAAAGAGAGGTTAAAAAATGACATGGTTCATGTTGAGAGTGTGGTTTTGTGGGGGGAGAGAGATATAAAAAAAAGTGGGTGCGATGGTGGGATGAGAGAGATTAAAAAAAGACAGGAAGAAAGATTAAAAAATGAAAAAAAAAAAAAAAAAAAAGAGTGGAGATCGAGAGATATTTAAAAAAAAAAAGGAGAGATAGTGGGTTTGTGGATAGTGAGAAATTAAAAAAAAAAAGTGTGAGATTGTGGGAATAAAAAAGAAAATAAAAGTGTTTGATTTGGAAAATTATGTGAGGGCCGAGTAAGTTTGTCAATTTAAAAATTGGATGTAATTAGTTAGTCAACACCCTTGAACGACAGTCATGGGTGTTAGACTGAAATATAAAAAAAAGGGGGTCAAAGAGGAAATAGACATAAACAAATGGGAAATAACTAAAAAAAAATCAATTGGAAGTATATTGGAAGTCACATTTATTTTCGGTTTACACTATTTTTAATTGATTTATCGAAAAAAAAATCTGACTTTTTGCCCAAGACCAATTAATAAACTATCTTTGCATCTATAATTGTTTGATTGTGTGTTCGCACGTTGGAGATTCTCGAGAAGATAAACTCTAATGCATACCGGTTGAAGTTACCAAGTCACATTCGCACGTCTAATGTGTTTAATGTGAAGCACCTTATTTCGTACCATGGTGATAGTTCTGATGATGATTCTTTGAATTCGAGGGTGAATTCTCTTGATCCAGGGGAGAATGATGCAGTGCAACAAAGGGCAATAAATTATTTGATACGGTATGATCAAATGAAGTCCACGCGAAGAGGAAAACCCGGAATGAATAACAACGGGGCGGCATGGACTTGCCGTTTTTAAACCGGATTCCATCAAATCTCTTGTTGACATCTTTGCTAATAATTGTTTTAGCAGTTTTTGAATTCCGTTTCTTGTAGGATGTCTTTATTAATAAGTAAAAGAGTCTTAGGAGTATTTTGGTTAAAATAGGAACCTTACTATAGTTTAGAAAGTCATGTTTCAGGTAGGTTTAGTGTTCTTTTCTTTATAAATTGGTGATTGTAATAGGAGAAAGGCAGTTTTTTGATAATAAGAATTCTGGATCAGTTCTAGAGAATTTTTCTTGCTGCGTTTATTTCCCTATTGTTCTTGGTATTCTTCTTGGATAATCAACAAGTCAGTGGAAGGTTGTGTTAGTTGCCTAGCTGATTTTGGCCACTCAAAACGTTCCCTACATCAGTTGGTATCAGAGCCCGCGTCGTTTCCTACACCATGCCGCGTGGAAGATGTCCCGGTGTTCATGAAGTTCCTCTAGAAGAGGTAATCGAACGTGATGATATAGCGCGATTGGCACAACAGTTTGAAGCACGGTTTGAGGCACTGTCACAGCAGGTGGCTGCCTTGACTGTCCAACGACAGAATCACCCCCCAAACCCACGTTATGTGGAAGAGGAAGATGACGAGCTTGGAGAGCCTATGTATGACATTGATGAAGAGTTGGATATTGTGGATGCAGATGATTTGCAGAACAATATCACCGACAGCGGTAGCTCACCAGGGTCCAAGACTCAAAATCATGCATCACATACTGCAATGGATTTGATGATCTATGCAACTGCAGATGGTGCAGATTACGCCTCGTTTTGGTTACGCCCAATTGAAGAATTGGAGCCTTCCTACGTGTGTTTCCTCCTCTCTTTTTCAGCTACCACACCGTCCAATACCACTGCCATCACCGGAACCTCCTTTTTCTCTCTCTCGCACCCTGTTCTTCTTCTTCTTCTTCCATTCATCACCTCCTCACCCTATTTCGCACAACCACCGCCCCTGTTGCATCGCGCCCAACAGCCGCTACCACCTTGTTCCATCTCGCGACAGAACCAAAACAAAGCTCGCGCTATCTCGTCTACCTCTATTTCCTTTCCTCTCCTTCTTTTTGTTCCTCCATCACGCTAAACAGCCCACACACGACCACCATCCAGCCAGCCTCCACCTCGCTTTCTTTCCTCATCCATCCTCTCTCTCGCAGCCAGCAAATCACCTCCGACCACCACGACGGTTCATCACTTCCTCCTCACCATCTCTGTCTCTTACAGGTTCAGTGACGAAGAAGAAGGACCCAAGCAACGCAGGGAGCATCTCCTCTCGCGAAGCAGTAAATAGGTTTCGGAGCCGGTCGGTGGAAGAATAGGCTCGCGAGGAGCGACGAACCAGGCGGCGCAAAGTGAATCTCGCTGGAGACGAAGGTGCAGAGAATCTGGCGGGAGAAAACGGTTTTTCAAATATATTTGGCTATTCGCACCCTAGTCCATTACTCTGAGCCACCACAGTCCACCAACAGTCTTTTCTCGGGATTCATGTTCGTGCAGAGATGAATTCCGCCTACACCAGTGTTGTGATGTCATCCACTCTAATTTTATAGTCCCTGCAGACGTGAATTCAGATTTACCAGTAGAGGTGCAGCAGCTAGCAGAGTTTTCTGTCCTGATACCAAAGGATCTTCCTCCTGGATTGCCGCCAGAGGATTTCGATGACGCTGTTCTGAACTCGAGGACGAGTTCTTTCCAACCCAGCGACTGATGCAGGAGGATTTCTAGGGTTCCTAATTTGGTTTCTAGGATTCCTAATTTGCTCTCAAAGTTATTTACCAAATAACTTTTCATTTTCAGTTGGAGAGTATAACAAACTTGCTGCACGAAAGATTGGCCCGTTGGAGATTCTCGAGAAGATAAACTCTAATGCATACCGGTTGAAGTTACCAAGTCACATTTGCACGTCTAATGTGTTTAATGTGAAGCACCTTATTTTGTACCATGGTGATAGTTCTGATGATGATTCTTTGAATTCGAGGGTGAATTCTCTTGATCCAGGGGAGAATGATGCAATGCAACAAAGGGCAATAAATTATTTGATACGGTATGATCAAATGAAGTCCACGCAAAAAGGAAAACCTGGAATGAATAACAACGGGGCGCCATGGACTTGCCGTTTTTAAACCGGATTCCATCAAATCTCTTATTGACATCTTTGCTAATAATTGTTTTAGCAGTCTTTGAATTCCGTTTCTTGTAGGATGTCTTTATTAATAAGTAAAAGAGTTTTAGGAGTATTTTGCTTAAAATAGGAACCTTACTATAGTTTAGAAAGTCCTGTTTCAGGTAGGTTTAGTGTTCTTTTCTTTATAAATTGGTGATTGTAATAGGAGAAAGGCAGTTTTTTGATAATAAGAATTCTGGATCAGTTCTAGAGAATTTCTCTTGCTGCGTTTATTTTCCTATTGTTCTTGGTATTCTTCTTGGAGAATCAACAAGTCAATGGAAGGTTGTTGTCACGCCTCGATTTTTCGACAAAAATGAAAATCCCGAAATCCACGTAGGATTATCTGTTTCCCCAAAATTCGGGACATGAATTGTCATTCACTAAAAGTAACAGTTGGCATCTACGAGAAATAATCAATTGCACAATTTACCAAACTAGAGGAAAATAAAATAGCTGATCTAAAAGCCCATAAAAAGAAAGAAAAATTTAAAGCTCGTAGAGCCAACGCTAACAAGTTCATTAAATCACGAATGTATCTCTCTCAGGAAAATAATCAATAAACTCCAAGTTTTATTACACAGAATTAAACTGTCACCTACAAATAAAAATAAACAAATCTCTCGAACAACGCGCAACTCCCAGCAATGTTCGTCACGTACGAAACGAACTGCTCTAAGCTCGCCCGAGATTACTAAATCCTGAAAATAAGCTAGTCGGCTACATTCCCGAAGGAATGTACCCAAGAAGCCAAAGCCCACTTGGGTCAGCAAAAAGCTGGTGTGAAATGTCTTTATTTCCAAAAATCAATAAAGGAAATTGCATGGCATGACAGAAAAATGTGGTACGACAAAATTAGCCCAAAACAGACAGGTAGTTCCTCCACGAGACAATCATGTCATCAACCTAACATGCAAGTATGCATTTACTTGTACTTACCCTATAGGAGTTGACTATGGCAAGCCTGACCTGCAGAAATATTAGTGGACTTGTCATCCTGCATAAAAAAGGTTAGAAACAATATAAACCTAATTTTACTCATTTTTATTTAAATTTTGATTTATCTTTTAACGGATTGATCACTTAGATGATACTACATTCGCACCACCTCCGTGCCGAACATACATGCCCGTATGCCTCTCTCATATAAACGAGGACTTCTCCGTCATCCATGCCCAAGTGGGGACACATCACATACAAGCATACATCACCGGATACTCCTAACTATATGAGTAACAAAAAGCCACTATTGGGCTATCAATGCGCATAAACTCACGTCACATTTTTTACGGATAAATATCTAAGCCTATTTTAGGCATAAAAATTTACCTCATTTCCGCAAGACTAACCCGAAGGTTATTTTAGTTTCTCTATAAGAAATAGGCGCCCCACCTCCGCAAGACAACCTGTAGGTTATTTAGTTTCTCTATAAGAGATGGAAAATAATAGACAAAAGAGGTGTGGTAGTTATAAGTGATACAATTCCAGGTGATTTAAATTTTTGGGAATCAAAGTTTATTAATATCCTTTATTGTGACATTTTACTTTTCTTACACAATGACATTTTTTCATTTATCAACCCATTTTTTCGGGGAAACATAGCATATTCATATACCATACTTTATGACAACCATGGTGATCGAACCCATAAATATTTATGGTACTATGCACATGGGGAAATCATACTTTCAATAGTGGCTCCTTTTTTAGCCTAATAAAATCCATCAGGAAATATGTCTTTACTTTAAATATTGTTAACGTATAAAAGCCCACATATACTGTTACTTTTCCAGATACATCATGTGGCAATTGAGTTCCTAACAGTCTAATTTCTAGTGTATTCAAGGCATTTAACATACACATATTAGCCTTATAACAGTATCCTCCTCAAATAATATTTCTAGTGTATTCACAAGGAATTTAACATATAACATACACATATTTAACATATAACAATAGTATTTCTAGTATATTCTTGAGTAATATTTCTAGACATATAACAGTATCCTCAAGTAATATCTTAATCAAGTGAATGTCATTATAGGAAGGTTAAAGTAAATGGCAAATGAATTCTGACATGTGATCATTCACAGGTGATATCATATGACAAAGTATTGGAATTCTGACACATGGCAAAGAAATATCATTATCAAGTTGAAGTCCTCAAGTGGACGTCATTATCAAGGTGGAAATAGATATTGAAACAATATCCTCATTGAAACAATATTGAATGTCTTTTTCAAGGTATGTCACTATCAAGGTTGAGGAATATCCTCATTGAAACAGTATTGAGTGTCATTATCAAGATATGTTACTATCAAGGTTGAAATCCTCAAGTGGATGTCATTATCAAAGTTAAACAAAAATGGCATGAAGCTCAAATCCGAGCTGGATTTTTCAACAAGAAAAGGGTAAAGAGATGTGATTACTGATGCAAAAGAAAATAACACTCCTTCTTCTGACATAAACAGACACAACACAGCCATTTCAACCCTTATTCCCAAAAAGCATCCAAACAAAAGATAAACAAAAATAAAACAGTAAGATGAATCTAGGGAAACGAGGAAACTTACCTTTATGCTTTAATCTACATTTTCTTTTGTTCTTTCTCCCTTCTTGCTCATTCTCTTCTTATTCTTCCTCTCTCTCTCTCTCTCTCTTTTTGTGCGGCCGAGAAACAAAAAAAAAACCCCCCAAATCTCTATTTAATCCAACTAGAGACAAACCCTACAAGGTTAGGGTTTTGCTCAAGATTAATGACACCTTTTTTTTTTAGTTATAACTTGACTTAACCTCAAATTTTAATCAAGCCTAAAAAAAATAAAAAATTATAATGTGTTAAATTAGGGTCGTTACAGTTGTGTTAGTCGCTTAGTTGATTTCGGCCCCTCAAAACGTTCCCTACATCAATTTCAGACACATTGTTTTAGTGGATTGGGTGTTGAGTGAAATTTGATTGGATTTTTCTTTGTGTTTTTTTATGCATCTTAACGAACTGTGTGGTTACATACATTAATAAAATACCATAAACAAATAGGCAGACCTAAGAAAATCTCGTGACCCTATTGGATGCACTTCATCATAGCATAACAACTTTATTTCCCATTACTCACTAATGCAACCACCTTCGTCTCCACCTTTCAAGATAAATTGATGGATAGATTGAAGGAGAAAGATAAAACAAAAGTGTTATTGGGTCAAAAAACACAACACAAACAAAACATGATCTTTGTTTGTCTTCTTTTCCCCTTCACATGCGTTCTTTGTCTCGTATTTTACTTTAAAAAATAATTATTAAGTTCAAAACCTTATTATATATGCATAAGAGAAACTCTGATACCACTTGTTAGGCCTATCGAGCACAGCGAAAGCTTGATACCACTTATTTGAAAAAACAATAATTTTCCTATCAACCTGATTGCGAAAAACAAATTTTTGTGAATAATATATATCTCTCTTACAATTCAAATGGGTTTTTTACTGTTCATGAACAGTGTTCGGAGAGTGTTTGTCCTACGTGGCATGAATTGTCTTTTGGCAACATTTAAATAAAAACTTCCACCCCCGATACTTTCCTCACTCACTCCACACCTCCTCCCATATTTTTTTCACTTCACTTCTTTCTCTCTCCCTTCACTTCTTTCTCCCTCCCTTCAGAACCCAAAAAAAAAAAAATTCTTCGAGCGAAAGAGAGGGGCGGCTCAAGAACCCTATTCGATCAAATCCCTGCCATCGACAAGGTCTTCAAGAACCCTATGGGGAAGGAAAACCCCAGATCCGTCTCTGTCACCAAATGCATCCCCAAATCACTTCTTCTTCTTCTTCAGATCTAATTCAGCTAAAACAGATCGAACAGAGTACTGAGAGAAGTCTCGGATCAAGAAATCGATCGAATTGGGTAAACAGATCGAATTGAAAAATGTATCGATTCAACTCCACTGCAGAGATTCCATCAAAGGTATTCCCCTGATTCCCTTCTTATTAGATTGTTTTGTGTTGGTTGGTGTTTCTCTGTACGATTTGGTGTGTGGGTATTTTGATTTATGTGGTTTTAAGAGATGGGTCTGTAGAAATTCTGGCTTTTAGGTTTGGGTATGTTTTTGTTGAGTGAGCATCTCGATTTATGGTGTTCTCGGAGATGATTATGAAGAAATTTTGGGGTTTTTTGTGATGGGTTTGTTGATTTCTATTGTTTGGTGTTGATTTGGTTAAGTTTTATGAGATGGGTATCTCAGATTTCTAGATTAATTTCAAATACAACAAAATCTGTCAGAAGATATTCATGGTTCTCAACTCTCCTATACATAACTTACCAATTTCCTTTAGAATTTGCATATGTTTTACTTCAAATTTTTGCATTTCAGTATAGTTTATGATTTCTCTCTGATGTCTGTGATGTTCAATAATTTGGTTGAAATAATCACTTGCATTTGGAGGAATTGTTTGTGTTTGTATAACTTACTATGCAGTTTTGAATGTTATAGTTTCAATTGAATCACTAGCAATTTGATGGTAAATTTGTTCTCTTTACGTGGGTTTCTTTAATTGAGTGTTTTCCATAGTAGATTTTGATGATCCAGTCTTTCAAACCCAAGTTAGTTTACATTCCTATCCAGATTTATCAATTGAATAAGTGTTGTAGAAGGATCTATAGCTGCCTGGTTACAAAATTCATCTACTCATGATACCAATCATTAGACCCTGCTAAAGGTTCATGTTGACTTATTATTTAGAGACATAAATAGTCATATAAGAAAAAAATAATAGGAGTGCCGTAGGCACGGGTAATACACTAGTATAGTACATTACAGATAAATAGTATTGTACATGTGACCAATGTATAGTATATAGTAAATTCGTCATCTCGTATATACATATGGTACATTATCAGAGATTCTGCTACGTCCAACTAGTAGTATCAGAGCTTTCGTTAGGCCTAAGTGGTATAAGAGTTTTTTTTACACCCATTAAGTAGTATAAAGCTTCCACTAGGCGCAACAGGTGGTATCAAAGCTTCCGCTGTGCGCAACACTTACACTAAAAAATATGTGTTTTAAAATGATATAGATTGTTGCACTGGCAAATTTGATGCCGATAAATGATTTCGTTAATGAATTGGGTAGCTACATGTATCTATTGTAAGTTATCTCTTTCAAATATATGAATTTAGTACCTTGTTTTTCTAAAACCTATTAAATATCTTAGACATGACAATAACCCACCCAAAGGTAGGAATGTTGTGAATCATAGAATTGGCCAATAATTCTTAATGATTTCGTCCGTGAATCCGAGTGTGGTAGTGCTCGGGTGCGCTTGGGATGTTTGCATATTAATCTATGTAGCAAGGATACTCTATTTAAAACAATAAAAATTATTTCGATATGCATAGATACTCCAATCGGGCACTTTATATAATCAAAATTTTGACGTATTTTTGAAAATTTTCAGTTTTTTACAAATGTAACAATTTACAAGCATACAATGGGAAGTTAGTAATACAGGTATAAGAAATATTGACTACAAGTGAATGAATATGAGTAATTAATAATCCAAAACTATTATTGAAAAAATAAAAAATAATACTTAAATGTACATGTGTGTTCTCATTATGTCCCATGTGTTTTTTTGGCCGACGTGTTCGACACGTCATATCTATGTCGAACACTAATAACCCGCGTCCATGTCATTGTTACATAGATCTCGATCAATTAAGAAGTTTGGAACTGAGTTTGACTTGTCTGGGCCACTTGTAATTCATTCTTTGTATTTGATTTTGTTCATATTTGCTTGACTTTCAACTTTGTTCTTATTTTTTTAGTCCTAATCTTCAACAAATATGTGAATAAATTAACTATGTCTAACTTAGCTCGGTGAAAATGATTGTTTTAATTGGCAAATATAACATCGTTGAATAACTAATACAATTTGATCTATTTTGACGTGGAACAATATGTGAACACACTATTTTGAAGGTTTACCGATCACGGGTGAGATTTCATTCCTAGACTAGATGAGGGCGTGTAACACATTTTCAATGAGCTGCTAGCTTAACCCACTAGCTCACATTAGCACCTTCAACCAATAGCTTGCTAGTATTGAGGTTTTTAATTTTTAATGTATATTATTGGCTTTTATGTGGCGAGGAAATAAAATCTTTTATCCACCATTTCAAGCCGAAATATGAAGGTTGGGTTGTTTTCTCTTATTTTTAAGTGATAACCTGTCTCAAATTTGATAAACTATCCATTTTCGGATTCGAGAATGCATGAGCTTGCCATTATTCCTTAAATGAATACATGGATCTATGAGGCAAGCACTTCACCTACATCTACTTCGCCTGAAACACCTTTCTTCTTTTTCTCTTAAAAGTTGTTTTACTTTGTCCAGAAGCATGTGCTTTATATATTTTTTGTTATTATTCTCACCAAAGCCTTTGACTGCCATAGAGTTCCCAAATACATTTTGAATTGAAATAAGAATATATGGATTTAAGAGGCTAAGTTTATCCGAAAAAGATATTGATAATAGGACTTAACTGAGAATTTACCTAGTTGTTTTTGTCCTAGATGCAACATGAGCTTGATGCAGGTCCCCGGTCAAGTCCAGGACAAAAGCAAGGCTATCAAACTTCAAATCATTCAGATTTCTTTGAAATTACTAAAGTTCCAGAGATGATCTCGTGCAGCCTAGTTATAATTTCCTGAATCAACAACTGCTTATGATTCAAAACAAAGTACAAAGCTGAGAAAGACACGCATAAGGGCTTTGTTCCACACCAAAGATCTTCCAAAAATTTGTCCTTATTCCCACTTCCAATCTCAAAATGAGTAATTATCTTGAATTGTTGTATCCCACTTAGGGGTGTGCACGGTTCGGATCGATTCTAAATTTTGAGGAACCTAACTTGGACCATTTAAATTTAGCTGATCCGGTCCGATTCGGATTTTTTTTATTTTGAACATTGGGACCGAACCTAATTCGAACCGTTTGGAACGATCTGGTTCTTACGGTTCCAAATTAATTTTGTACAAAAAATCTTGTGAAATAGACCCAAATCCCTAAATGGAACAATAATCTAAAATTTTGAATCAAGTTTCTGATCAATTTCTATTGTGTATGAAAACTAAAAATGCAAGAAAAGACAATGAATTCATAGAAATTTGTATTTACATCTTGGCAACTGTTCGATTATGTATTGGAGTTTGTCTCATAAAATGCATGTTTAGTACTCTACTCTGTGACGTACTCTCATCTGTGTTTCTCGTTCCTTTAGAATATATTTTAGAATCTCATATACTATATACCTACAAGCATGTTACCTGAATAGTTTCAGCTAATCACTTGAACTTCACCTAATCAAAATTCTTTCTTCTTGAGCACTTATTCCATCCTTTTCACTACCTTCTTCTAATCACTTATTCCATCTTTTTCACTGCCTTCTTCTAATATTTTGGTGTACTAAACCCATTTCATTCCATTGTATTGATCAAATTTCATCACAGTAAAAAGGCCTTCTGAAGAATTGTGTTTTTTTGTAAATAATACTAAGCACTATATTACACTTTTCTTGTTAAGAGAGTCAAATGGATGTCCAAAGCAATTTATGGCACCCCTACTTCAAACAAAAGTGCCCCATTTCATTTTACAGGTTTACACATCCAAAAGCAAACGACATTTTACATTTCATTGATTGGACATGACCCACAGTGTTCACGATCTCAGTCTCCACAACTCGCCACTACAAAAATCTGTATTTACATCCTGGCAACTGTTCGATTCATCAAAACCCAACTTTGCTGCGAAGATTTTCTTGAAATTTGATTACCCAATCAGTCAATTGATTGATACATACCGAAAGAAGCCTATTTTGTTGATTATTCTGTTTAGAGGGAAGAGATGAAACAAGGTAAAGGTTGGAAGAGGAGGAGAAGAGTCTCCGATCTGATTCGAGAGATGATAACTCGTTCAAATATGGTGGAACAGCTCAGAGATTATATTAAGTTGGAACGCAAGTGGGCAAACTTATTTTTTTCTCTCCAAAGCGAGCGAGCTACCCACCCATAGAAGAGATCTTCAAAAGAACCCTCTGAAGCTGAAAGATAGAAGATGAAGAGAATGGAGAAGATGAGGTCTGACTTTTGAGACTTTGTGTGCGTGTTTTGAGCTTTTTCACTTAGGGTTTACATTTACTAGCCTCCACCATTGATATTAATACACGTGTCTAGTATCATGTAAAACGGGTCCAACCCGAACCGTTTCATTTTAAATAATAGGAACCGAACTCAAACCATTTTACAACGAATCTGAATCGTATCTAAATTTATAAACTTAAAATTCGAACCGTTTGGAGCAAAACGGTTCAATTCGGTTTAAACCTACAGTTTCCCGTTTGCCCACCCAATTCCCACTCATAATACCCTTTAACATAATGCACCCATAAGAGTCGGCAGTTTTTCTAAACGTCGAGGGAATAGGCGAGGGAAAGAAAGCAAGCCCCCTCGAATTCCCTCAATGTTTCCAAAGACTATTCTCTTCAGCCCTGAACTTCGAAGCCATCTGCCTAATAAATCTTCATTCATAATCCCAAGTGCCTCCACCTCACCTTCAGATCTGACCGCTACTCGTCCTAAGGGTGGTGTTCTAGATCCAGCGAGGGCACGTCAGACTTTTTCTTGAAGATTTGAACAAAAGGGAAGATTGGGGGTGAATGAAGAAAAGGGAAGATGCGATTTTACTGTTCATCTGTGGATAAAGCTTCAATGTTGTTTGAATCTTCTAATCTTCATAGTTTGATTCAATGGCATATTATCAAATCAGATCCCTGAGTCTTTTTATTTATTTATATTTTTGAGCTGAAAATTTGTGTTAACAAAAAGAGAAAGAAATATCACATTTTTTCCTCACACAGGTCTACAGATCTCTTGTTTTCTAGATGATTTTCAAAGTTTCGTATGAACAAGGATGAGTAGTTCGACTTCACATATCAGGAACCTCTCCATCGTCCCTCGTTAAGATGATTCAGCCATCAAGAAGGAAACTGAGCAAAACCCCAGAGCACACAAAGATGGCGTTGTAGTTGTAAATGGTGATGCAATGACTGGTATTGAAACTTTGAGTAAAGTTTATGGTGGAGATGCAACACCATGGATGGATTGGGCATCAAAATTAAAGCAAATTAAGAGCACGGGGATAGCAAAGCTTAGATGTGAGCCTCCTACTATTATTGGAGGGAAGAAGATTGTGTAGGTGAAAACATTAGATTTCGTGAATAGAATACAAGAGTGTGAGCAGTTGGATGTTAGCAGATTTGTGGGCAAGACATTGGCCTATTTCTATGTGAAAGATTATCTTACTAAAGCATGGGGCAACCCTAACTTTGAGATGAATATCCATGGTGATAGGACATTCCTCTTCAAGCTTAAGGATGAGATAACTAGGTGCAAACTCTTGGAGAAGGGGCAAGTTCACATTGTAAGTCGATTATTCATCATTTGACCATGGTCACCCCCGACTAAAGATGACCATGGTCAAATGATGAATAATCGACTTACAATGTGAACTCGCCCCTTCTCCAAGAGTTTGCACCTAGTTATCTCATCCTTAAGCTTGAAGAGGAATGTCCTATCACCATGGATATTCATCTCAAAATTAGGGTAACCTTGAAGAAAGTACCCTTGTTCCTCTAGAACCCCGAAGGTTTGCAGAAGATTGCAAGTGCAATTGGTTTCTTACTCATGCTTGACAAAGCAACGGAGGAGTGGACTAGACTATCGTTTGCCCAAGTCTGCATAGAGGTAAACGTTAACTCACACTGCCTAGAGCAATACTAGTTGAAATCAATGAAATAAAATCATCATTGTGGAGGTAGAATATGCATGGGTTCCAGCCAAATGCACTTTATATGCAGTAATTGGACATAAACATAAGTGATTGTCCTCGAAACAAACCAGAGAAGGAAGTTGTACCACCAGTATGGAGAGCGACACCTGCTCAACAAGTGTGGAGAGTTAAGGGGAAGAAAATAGCAGTCCAAGAGGTAGATAGCAAAGGTTAGGTTACTGCTAGTGGAAGGCAAACCTTCAAACCAAAGTCACAAACAATCCAGCTGAGAAGGAAAACACTAGTCCTACCTCAAGAATTGTGATGATTGGGAATGAACAACCAATATGACTCAAAATGCTTTACTAAAAATGCTCCCAATCCGGAACAGTGTAGTGATGGGGTTGATGCAAGCTCATAATCAATTGTTTATAGATGATTGCTGGAAGACAAGGGGAAGAGTCTCTAACAACCCCAAACAACCTCCAAATGATTTCTACCTCTGCATCCATAAATGAACGAGAATACCTCTTTGACGGAGATGGAGGTCTATAATCCCTCTCTAAGGTTAAAAATATTTTAAAATGATAAAAGAATATATCAATGGGAATGAAGTCAACAATGTTTTGAAGGAAACAATAAAAAGATTGGGCAGAGATATGATATGCTTTATAATGGCATATATTTTAGGGATATGATATGCTTTATAATGGCATATATTTTTATCGAAGATAGATGCGTACTTCAAAAATAATTGTGTGGATGGTACGGGTGTATTCAGTACATGATATTTAGCACAAAAAAATATATGTAGAGTGCCAATGACACGGAAAATGCCCTAGTCTATATTACAAATCAACTAGGTGTTTTACTATTCATAAGGATTTAGAAATAAAATAGGGTTGGATTGAGAATTGAAGAAAACGTCAACGGTTAATATTCATTTTTTATAATGACGTGTTTGTAAATATGAACTTTGTAGAAAGACATAAGAAAATGAGCATAAAACTTAAAATGAGTGAAATGTACACGTGGCGAAGAGAGAAATTTATGTTCTCAAAATGAAATTTGTCTTCGTAGTTGTAGAATTTTGGTAAAGTTGGTATCACTTAAATGCATTTTCTAATATCTTTCCAATGATATCATTATGAATACAAACACATGTTTGTAAATATGAAGGATGTAGAAGTGCAAAAGAAAAGAAAATTAAAACTTAAAATGAGTGGAATGCACATGTGGTGAGAGAAAAATTGATATTTTCTTTTCTCGAAATGAAAATTGTCATAACTATCTACGTATTTGTCGAATTTTGGTAAAATTTGTATCGTTGGAACGAATTTTTAAACATTTTTCCAATTCAATCAATAATCAATACAAACGCTTAAAATTTTAACATATGTATTTTATTTTACATAAAACATCAATACATTTAACGACGTAAGTATTTTCAGTATTTTTCTCGAACGAATCAAGTATCTTAATGCTCAATCAATCAAAGATCTTGAACTTCATGTTTTGAAGAAGTCAAGGTTTGGAGAGAACTCACTTTTCGCAGTTTGAAAATGTCTTTTTTTCATAATTTTCAATCGAGTTAACCATAATGCCATGACCCACTTCTTATCATGCAAGAGGCACGAGTAATGCACTAATCTATATAACAAATCGGAATTGTGTTTTAGGTTGGAGATAAAGGCGACTGAGATTTACCTAAACATAAAGATCTAACGGATTACATAGAAAAGGGGGAGGGTGTTTGGCTGAAACTTATGTTCGCATAGAAATACAATACCTATGGCCAAATTTGAACATTTTCATCTTGTCAAACAATTTCAGTGTCGAAGGGACATGGAATACCTTAGTATCTATAGAACAAATTAGAATGGTGTTTGAGGTTGGAGATAAAAAAAATGACTGAGATTTATCCAAACATAACAATCTAACAGATGACAAATAGGGAGGTTGGAGAACAAAGTTAAAAAAAAAAACCTTTTATGCCCCAACCAACTCTAACCATCACACATCTAAAAACTCATATTGAATTTGAATGTCGAAGGCATGGGGAATACCCTATTCTATCCTAAAATCAGCTAGGTGTTTTACATTTCATGAGAAATTTGAGATAAAAGAGAGCCGAGATTAAAAGCTGGGGAAGATGTTGAGGTTGAGATTCATTATCTATAATGGCAAGTTTGTAAATATGAAAAATGTAGAAGGGTAAAATAAATGATTATAAATCTTAAAATGATTGTGTGGAATATGCATGAGGCGGATAAAGAAAGTTGTGTATGTAATTTTCTGAAAATGAAATTGTCATAACTATCTCATTACTCATTAGTTGTCTGATTTTGGAAAAAATTAATATCGTTGAAATACATTTTTAAAGATCTTTCTACTAAAATCAATGATATATACAAATGCTTAAAATTTTAAAATACTCATTTCGCACCATATACATTAAAAAGTTTATAACATTTTATGTTGTCAATATTTTCAGTATTTATCAAATAAAGATATGGACATCTCAAGGCATATTCAAACAAAGAACCCAAACTCCACTTCCACTATTTTAATAAAAAAAATTGACCAATTTTACTCATAATATCATGACACACTTTCTATCATGGCAACAAAACGAGTAATACACTACTCTATCTTACAAAGTAGGTAGGTGTTTCATTATTCATAAGGAATTTGAGATAAATAATGGCCATGATTAAAAGTTGAGAAAAATGTTGAGGGTTGCTAGTCATTATCTATAATAGCATATTTGTAAATATAAAACATGTAGAATGGAAAAATAAAATGAAAAAATTGTGAAAAAAATTGGTGGAATATATATGTGGCGGAAAGAGAAAATTTATTTATTTTTCTTTTTAAAATTAAAATTGTCATAACTATTTACTTGGTTGTCAAATTTTGGTAAATTTGGTATCGTTGGAATGCATTTTTGAATACCTTTCCAATGATCAATGCAAAAGCTAAAAATTCAAATATATATTTTATTATTAAAAACGTCTAATGCATTTCACGTAGTTAGTATTTTCAATATTTTTTCAAAGAAATGAGATTAGGCTGATCATAAAAGGAAGAAAAAAGAAAAAGAAATGGGGCGGTCATCTTAATGTGTATTTAAACAAAAACTCTGAACTTCATGTTTTGACGAAATAAAAGTTTGGGGAAGAACTCACTCTTGGCATTTGAAATTTTTTTTCCTCCAATTGATTTAAATTTTGACCGAGTATAACCTAAAGTCTATAGTATTTGATGGGACATCATTCTGCCACTCAATCACAGCTGTACACGTGGCATGGGCCAACCCTAGCACGTAAGAGGCTTCAGCGCAGTCCTAAGCGGATCCATGCGCAAGACTACAACTCAGCCCGTAAGTCAGGCGTCCAGACCCAAGACACGCTAGCCCCAGAGGCACATGTCTTAGGACTTGGCACGGGACAATAAGGCCGGAACAACGAATCTCAGAGCTGTCACAGGCCCAAGATCCGCTCACACAAAATTAGCTCCAGCCCAATTAAGCATTAGGTCCTAAACAAAGCCAAGTGCAAAAGAGCTCAATGATGAACATGTAAAATCTTATGCGAGATCTTCTCCCCCTTTCACGCTCTTGATCGCAGGGATAGTTGGAAAGAGAACACTCACTATAAGAGTCTATGAAATAGGAAGAAATGTACACCTACACACACACATTTGCATACTCAGTGCAATTTACATACTATCTTCAATTCTTCCTTACTTCGAGATCTTCCTTAAGCATCGGAGTTCCTTCTGCCTACACAACGGTGGTCCCTGGCTTAATCGTTGTTCATTTTTACAGGTTAGAAATCATCGAGATAAGGGAAGACGAAGCTGAGAACAAGTATATATTTTTACTTTAGAATAGGCTTGCATTTCAAAACGGATTTCAAGGCAAAAATGTGGATGGCGGTGGCGGTGTTTCAGCACTTGATACTTTAAGGAAAAAAATATGTATGTTGAGCATTTCTTATCTTCTTTCATGTGAACGACCCTGTCATGTATCAAAAGATTTTTCGTGTTATACACCATGTTGAGAAATACCAACCTCTTATGTATCGTACTCTTTTGGTACCTTGAAAGGGAGTGCTCCTTCTGTTATGATGTTACAAGCAGCTATCCAAATAGAAATGATGGAGTAAACCCAAATAGGTTTGTATCGGGCCCTTCGGGTGGCATATTTAGTTTTGGCCGAGTTCCCAATAGGCCCCTATGTTACGCGGTCGTAATATTGTGCTATGTTTCCCTACTGTTACGCTAGAAATAAAAAGGTTACATATGAGCTCTCGTTCTGAGGTGTGGTGGCAGGACCTCTAGGGGATTGGCTCCAGGTGTGGGTAGGGTAAAATATGCAGAGATCATGCATTTAGATAGGCCCTTTCCCTTCTGCCGAGTGGTTTAGAAGGCACTTTCAAATCTATGGTCCCTCTGAGCGAAGGGTTAGGCAGGTAGTACGACCCTTCTGACATCCAACAGTGTGTTGTGCGACTCCTGTGAAGCAAATGAAGAGAAGCTCGAAAAAGTTTCTTTGCCAGTGGCTTATGTAGTGGTCGGCCAACTAAAGCTCACTAAGCTTCGCCCCCCTTAGTAAACTTTGTAGTCGACATTTTATAAGGGATTTGTCAAGTCTACAAAGCTTTGGTACTTCTAGCTTCTATAGTAACCCTTCTACCTTGGTAGTTGTAGTTTGTAATGGCACTGAATGAACATATCACAAAGGCGAGTTGTTTAGGCCCTTCTCCGGCAAGGGAAAAACAACAAACTCTAGAAGCTAGGCTTTTGTTCACCTTTGGGCACAAACACTATTCCATTCTCAATGGAAATTTGCTTTAGAGATTGAATGGGAATAAGAGAAACGTCATTCAATCTAAGACAACGCTAATAGCTTGTAATGAACAACCCCCTTATGAAACCAACCGAAAGTTGCATTTGGTACTTAAGTAGTTAAGGCGAACAAACCCCATTGCAACTATGATAGAAAACAATTTGCTTGTTGCCAAATCGTTCTCCTTTCATTTTTTGAATCAAATAAAGTAGGTTGCGACTTTTGTATTGTAGTCGATTGAGGGAAGCAACTTGTCACGAGCCATCTCTAAAAATATCCCTCACCAAGGCAACAAGGCATCCAAAGCATCATATGGGCGCTGGCAGTAGGCCCGCAAAGGCCCGATGGTGCAGCAAGGTTTTCGAGATGCCTCCGGAAGATTCTAGAGTGCTCTTGGATATTCTAGCTTAGCTTTCTCTAGAGTGTTCTAGCATGGATGAGTCTAGAACACCCTTGTACAGATTTGTATAGTATTTTCTAGAAGCCTCCTTGTATTTTCTGGTTCCTTTGGAGGTGGGAACTTTCTAGATGCATAGAGAATACTCCTTTGAAGGAGGATTGTAGAAGGTTCTAGGCTAAAAGCCTCTAGGACTTTAAGGGCCTATAAATAGGCCTTGGCATTCATTTGTACAGATCGAAAAAACACTTGTACAACTCTCTCAAGCAATACAAAGCATTCTTTCAAAAAGCCTAAACACTTGTGCCTTAGCATTTTCCCCACTTAAGCTTCTGTAGCATCACTTAGCATTAGCCAAGCATCGAAGTGCCTTGACTAGTTAGTCCGACGGGAGTGTGACGCTAGTGGGCAGCGTGTTAGCCAAGGGAAAAAGGTCAGTACGTGACACGTGGTATCAGAGCAGCGACGATCGTAGGGGCGGTCTTGCTGAAGTTGCGTTGTGCTAGCTGCTGTGTGTACGAAGGTTAGGTGCGGAGCAATCTGATCATGTCGGGAAACAAAGAGAGTGCTGTTGGAGGGTCCGTGATCGAGGAGACTGGAAGAAAGACTAGTCGGACCAGCATGCTTGAGGATCGTATGGCCAAGGTGGAGCTGACCGTGGGCGATCTCCAGGACAGCGTCGGGGAGATGGAACAAAAGGTTGAGTCCTTCAATGGGACGTTGGCTAGCGTCACTACGGATATCGAGCAACTCGATAGCCGCGTCCATGACCTTGAGCTTGGCACTGTGGAAGCCAAGGACGAGACTCAACTTCTCGTCAACCAAGTTGTGGATGCCATGCCCAACGAGATGGGCCAGCTCAAGGACACGCTGATGGGGCAGCTCCAAGCCATCCGGGAGTAGGTTGAGTCCTTACAATCGGACGTCAACCTATGCAAGGCGGCTGTGGCAGGTAGTGCTACTGTACGAGAGGGACCAAGGATGAAGGTGCCCGAGCCGCCAAGGTACCATGGGAAGCGCGATGCTAGGGAGCTCGACAACTTCCTATGGAGTGTTGAAAAATATTTCGACGCGATGCGCTTGGACGACGATGAGTCCAAGATCACCACCGTCACCATGTACTTGGGTGATGATGCCATCCTTTGGTGGAGGAGGCGTGAGTCGGATATCAAGAAGGGTCTTTGCTCGCTTAAGACTTGGGACGAGTTCAAGGCGGATTTCAAGCGGCAATTCTATCCGGAGAATGCGAAGGAAGTTGCTATGAAGAGGCTGCGTGGACTGAAGCATACGGGGTCGATCAAAGAGTACGTCAAGCAGTTCACTTCTCTTATGCTTGAAGTCTCGGACATGCCGGAGAAGACTCAGCTCGTCTACTTCATGGATGGACTACAACGATGGGCTGAGCAAGAGTTAAAGAGACGCAACGTTCAATCACTTGCGGAGGCCATCGCAGTTGTCGAATCCTTGTTCGAATACAAGGCTGATTCGAAAAGCCACAAGGGCGGCAGCAAGAGTGGCGGCAGTAGCAAGGGAAAAGGTGGGGGAGCAAAACCCACCGAAAGAAGCAGCAGTAGCAGCAGCGGCAAGCAGTTCGAGAGGAAGGACAAAGCCAAGCAGTCCTTCTCGGATAGCAAGGTGAAAAACCGCGACTGCTTCTTGTGCGGAGGGCCGCACTGGGCTAGGGAGTGCCCACAGCGACAGAAGCTCAATACGATGATCGCTGGCAAGAGTGGATCGTCCGGGGAATCATCGGGGGACGAGGCACAAATGGGGACTTGCGCTTGCTAAGCAGCGTCAAGGCTACGGTGGAGCAAAGCAACGTGGCTAAGGTAAGTACGATGCCCCGTTCGAAGAAATCCGCTCTCATGTTTGTGGAAGCCAAGGTAAATGGCAAGGCTTCAAAGGCACTTGTCGACACGGGTGCAACGCACAACTTTGTTGCTTTGAAGGAGGCAACAAGGCTGGGCGTGCAGTACACCAAGGAGCCAGGCACCTTGAAGACCGTCAACACAGCACCGGTGCCTATCCATGGTGTAGCACGAGGCGTCTCCCTTCATTTGGGCGAATGGAAGGGGACGGTGGACCTGACTGTCGTCACGATGGACGACTTCTCATTGGTGCTGGGCATGGAGTTCATGGATACGGTGAAGCCATGGACATTAGAAAGGGACGGGTCGATGACTATTGCAAAGGATCGAGAAGCATGCTTTGTCCCTGTCACTCGGGAGATCGTGGAGGCCAAGATGTTGTCAGCCATTCAAGTGAAGAAAGGCGTGCAAAAGGGGCAAGCAACATTTGTGGCCACGATGATCGAAGATGGGCCTCAACCCAGCGAGGTTCCGAAGGAGGTAGCTGCAGTTTTGAAAGAGTACGAAGATGTCATGCCTCCAGAGCTACCCAAGAGACTTCCTCCAAGAAGGGAAGTCGATCATATGATCGAGCTGGAGCCAGGGGCTAGGCCTCCAGCCATGGCGCCTTATCGGATGACACCGCCAGAGTTGGAAGAGCTACGCAAGCAACTCAAGGAGCTGCTGGACGCGGGGTTCATTCGGCCATCCAAGGCCCCATTCGGTGCACCAGTATTGTTTCAACGCAAGCACGACGGGTCCTTGCGTATGTGCATCGATTACCGAGCACTTAACAAAGTAACCATCAAGAACAAGTATCCAATTCCTTTGGTTGTCGATCTCTTCGATAGGCTCGGTAAAGCCAGGTACTTTTCTAAACTGGATCTCCGATCGGGGTATTGGCAAGTGCGCATAGCCAAAGGAGATGAGCCAAAGACAGCATGCGTCACTCGTTATGGGTCTTATGAGTTCTTGGTGATGCCTTTTGGTCTCACCAATGCCCCGGCTACTTTCTGCACTTTAATGAACATAATCTTTCAGCCTTTCTTGGATAAATTTGTAGTCGTCTATCTCGACGATATCGTTGTGTATAGCGACAACTTGGAAGAACATGTGCATCACTTGCGACAGGTTTTCCAAGCATTGCGGGAGAGCGAGCTGTACGTGAAATTGGAGAAGTGCTCGTTCGCCCAAGACGAGGTGTCTTTCTTGGGGCACCGCATCAAGGCTGGAAAGATCATGATGGAACGGGACAAAGTGCAGGCCATCAATGAATGGGAGCCACCCAAGAACGTTTCGGAGCTACGTTCTTTCCTTGGGCTGGCCAATTATTATCGGAGATTCATTTTGAGCTACTCGGCGAGAGCAGCCCCACTGACCGACTTGCTGAAGAAGAAGGTGCAGTGGCATTGGAGTGAGAAATGCCAAGAAGCGTTCGATGATTTGAAAAAGGCAGTCACCGAGGAACCTGTCTTGGCCTTGCCCGATTATGCTAAGTCGTTCGAACTTCACACCGATGCATCAGACTTTGCCATCGGAGGGGTGCTTATGCAAGAAGGGCATCCCATAGCCTATGAGTCTCGCAAGCTCAATGATACCGAGAGACGGTATCCAGTGCATGACAAGGAGATGACAGCCATCATTCATTGCTTGCGGACTTGGAGGCACTATTTGCTTGGGAGTCGGTTTACCATCATGACCGACAATGTGGCTACGAGTTATTTTCAAAATCAGAAGAAGATCAGCCCCAAGCAAGCTCGGTGGCAAGATTTCTTAGCGGAGTTCGATTATGTCATGGAGTACAAGCCGGGCAAAGTTAATTTTGTTGCTGATGCTCTCAGCCAAAAGGCCATGCTCGCTAGCGCAAGCAGCGCCGCTAGCAACCTTCTTGATCGGATCAAGGAGGGGACTTCTCAAGACCCCTTAGCCAAGGGACTCATGGAGATGGCCAAGGAGGGGAAGACTCGACGGTTTTGGGTAGAGGATGGGGTGCTCTACACCGTCGGTCGTCGCATTTATGTGCCTAAGTGGGATAATCTTAGGCGAGACATCATGAAGGAGTGCCATGATTCAATGTGGGCTAGCCATCCGGGGATGCAGCGGACATTGGCACTCTTGGAGGTGAACTACTATTGGCCTCATATGCGGGACGATATCGAGGCCTATGTGAAGACTTGTCTTGTGTGCCAACAAGACAAGATAGAGCAACGTGTACCGGTAGGACTATTGCAGCCTTTGCCGATTCCAGAAAGGGCATGGGAGAGTGTATCAATGGATTTCATATCAGCCTTGCCCAAGTCTAATGGGTATGACTCTATTATGGTGGTGGTCGATCGCTTTTCCAAGTATGGAACTTTCATACCTGCCCCACGCGATTGCACGGCCGAGCAAGCCGCCAAGTTGTTCTTTCAGCATATGGTGAAGTATTGGGGCTTGCCTCGGAGCATCATAAGTGATCGGGACCCAAGGTTCACAACAAAATTCTGGACGGAGTTATTCAAGCTCTTGGGTTCAGGTTTACACTTCTCAACAAGCTTTCACCCGCAAAGCGATGGGCAAACAGAGAGGATGAATGCCTTGTTGGAGTTATACTTGAGGCACTTTGTGGGTGCCAACCAGAAGAATTGGGCCAAGTTGATGGATGTGGCTCAATTCTCATTCAACTTGCAGCGGTCCGAATCAACGCAACAAAGTCCGTTCGAGATCGTCATGGGCCAGCAGCCCTTGACTCCACAAGCCGTTGCGACGGGCTACACGGGTAGCAGCCCCGCTGCGTACAAGCTTGCACGAGGGTGGCATGAGCAGCTTGATATAACGAAGGCATACTTGGACAAGGCGTCTAAGAAGATGAAGAAGTGGGCGGACAAGCATAGACGCCCTCTCGAGTTCCAAGTGGGCGACATGGTCATGGTCAAGTTGCTGCCACAACAGTTCAAGGTCTTCCGCTCGGTGCACAAGGGACTAGTGCGGAAGTACGAGGGGCCATTTCCCGTCCTACAGAAGGTCGGGAGAGTTTCTTACAAGCTTGAGTTGCCGCCCAAACTCAAGATTCATCCGGTGTTCCATGTGAGCATGCTCAAGCCCTACCATGGTGATAAAGAAGATCCAATGAGGGGCGAGTCACATCGGGCACCAACCGCGGTCGTGACTTCCTTTGATCGAAAGATCGAGAGCATCGAGGCAAAGAGGCTCATCCGACGGAGGGGTGTGCCAAGCTATAATGAGTATCTCATTCGATGGAAGGGACTACCGAACAGTGAGGCCTCATGGGAGAAAGAGGACGACCTATGGCAATTCTGGGGCAAGATCGCGAAGTTCGAGGCACGGTCTTGACGGGGTCGTCAAGGACTTGGGTGGGGGAGAATGTCACGAGCCATCTCTAAAAATATCCCTCACCAAGGCAACAAGGCATCCAAAGCATCATATGGGCGCTGGCAGTAGGCCCGCAAAGGCCCGATGGTGAAGCAAGGTTTTCGAGATGCCTCCGGAAGATTCTAGAGTGCTCTTGGATATTCTAGCTTAGCTTTCTCTAGAGTGTTCTAGCATGGATGAGTCTAGAACACCCTTGTACAGATTTGTATAGTATTTTCTAGAAGCCTCCTTGTATTTTCTGGTTCCTTTGGAGGTGGGAACTTTCTAGATGCATAGAGAATACTCCTTTGAAGGAGGATTGTAGAAGATTCTAGGCTAAAAGCCGCTAGGACTTTAAAGGCCTATAAATAGGCCTTGGCATTCATTTGTACAGATCGGAAAAACACTTGTACAACTCTCTCAAGCAATACAAAGCATTCTTTCAAAAAGCCTAAACACTTGTGCCTTAGCATTTTCCCCACTTAAGCTTCCGTAGCATCACTTAGCATTAGCCAAGCATCGAAGTGCCTTGACTAGTTAGTCCGACGGGAGTGTGACGCTAGTGGGCAGCGTGTTAGCCAAGGGAAAAAGGTCAACACGTGACAAACTGCTTCTATGACAGCTCTGCTTCCTCGTCTTGCTTCTAGCAAAGCTTCTACTTTGCTTAGTACGTGCGCGAAGGCTTAAAGTCCTTTTTGCTAGGTCTAAAAGCTTCCATCAACGTGAAAGATCTGATCCAACAGAAATCTCGCATATTGATCACAACTGATATGCGACTATGGCTAGGTGATCAAGAGAGATCCTCTAGCCTAGATATATAGATAAAATAAATGTTGTTCATGGATAAATATACATTCCATTGATTCACGAAAAGGCTCGTCGATATGAATGAATCATTATTATGGTCTCTCTACCCCGCCCCAAACCGAAACTGGCCCACGACACAATTCCCATTTGCTTCGCGTGCAGAAAGGCAACAAAGTTCAGTTCATGAGACCGCAGCGGAGTGGAACAACTGCGACATGAAGTTCCTTACCTTAGTTGGATCTCGCTGGTGCCACCTAAACGGTAGGTAGGCGACGGATGTGTGACGTTTGAAATTGTCGTTCGTGCACTTGTCCCCAATGGAAGGATGAGTGATCCGTTCCCTTGCAGATCATGGCCTTACCACTCAGTCCCCGATGGCCAATGGAGGATTTGGTATAGCAGTTCACGTTCATTTGCGTTGCGCGTTCCCGCTGGACTGGACACGTGTTAGATGTATGAAGTATGGTTCCGAAATTGACTTTGGTTTGGCAGTTGTGAGACCCTAAGTGGGCGGACCTGAGGTGAGGGTGAGGGTGAGGGTAGAGGGCCCAACAGGCCCAATAGGCCAAGAAGGGTTGGACGAGCTACAAGGGGAATCATAGTCCCATATCGCCTGAGTGCGGGAGGGGGATGTGCTTTAAGTGTGCGAGGTCGCTCTACATGATAACACGCGTTTTAAAGCCATGCGGGCCGGTTGGTAGCCCAAAGCGGACAATATGGTGTCATGTGGGAGCGGGTCGTTACAGTTGGTATCAGAGCTTGACCCAGCCGAAAGTATGCCACGGTGTTGGTGGGCCCTCTGGCGACGTGGACGTTGTGGGTGCCTGTGTGGCCAACGAGGACGTTTGGCCTTAAGGGGGGTGGACTGTGAGACCCTAAGTGGGAGGACCTGAGGTGAGGGTGAGGGTGAGGGTAGAGGGCCCAACAGGCCCAATAGGCCAAGAAGGGTTGGACGAGCTACAAGGGGAATCATAGTCCCATATCGCCTGGGTGCGGGAGGGGGATGTGCTTTAAGTGTGCGAGGTCGCTCTACATGATAACACGCGTTTTAAAGCCGTGCGGGGCGGTTGGTAGCCCAAAGCGGACAATATGGTGTCATGTGGGAGCGGGTCGTTACAGTGCAGTTCAAACTCAACTCCTCATTTTATGTTAGTGAACCTGCAGGTCAGGCTGGGGCTCCATGCTATTTCTTTTTAGGTGGGACGATGCCGGGGATAGAAGGGAATGCGTCGAGGCGATGAACAACAACACAACTACATTTTTTCTCTCCCCATGAGATGAGCTCAGTGCATTGGACCAATGGATAAAAAAACTAAGTTGGCCCTGACGGAATGGAATGAAACTAAGTTGGTTATTATACATACGATGTAGACTCCATCAGATACATTTCGATTGATTTCTAATAGATCCAAAATAGATAGTTCTCTCATCTATAAATAGAAATAGGGTTCCAAACCTTATTTTGGATATATTCCCTCTCTATCCATTCGTACTATTTCGATCCATCATAACAGATCAGGCTATCTATAAATTGATTTTAAAATAGCACGTTCATATGATTTTTTTGTTCGTTTCCACCACACTGCCATAATAAGAAGCCGCCGAAGCAGCTAGAAACGCTTGAATTCTTTATTCACGAATGAATTGGGAAAGCCAATATAAATATTCGATTCTAACTTCGTAGAGCCAGTGTTGCTGCTGCTGACTGCGTAGGGCCATCCCCCACTCCTGTCCTGGGCGGTAAGTTTTTTTTTTTTTTTTGAACATACGGTAGTGTTTTGCTGACGCCTCGAATCAAGATTTTGCTGTGACATGCTCTGTTTTCTCCCTCATTGCAAGTAGGTTGATGGATCGCACGCCCGTCGCACATGTTTTGGCCTTGTGTGTCCATAACTCAAAAGAGGTGTCTTAATGGCTGTCGCCCGACTGGACATACCGATAGTCACCATATTCATATGTGCTACTGGGGGAGGCAGGCAATGATCTTCTTAAGATTGATCTGTATTGGAGTGATCGAGGGAGTATATAACTATATATTATAGCAATCGCGCTTGTAGTATAAATGAAAGAAGTGGAACGTAGTGTCGCTTTGGGAAAGATGGGTACTAAAAATCTTAAAATCCCATGGCTTCCTAATTTTGAAGGAATTCTATACCATGATGACGGATCCAGCCGCAGACACCTTAATTTACATGAGCTTTGAGTGACCAAATATGATCTAGTACCATAGGCACTTTGACGACGAAAAAAGCAATCCATAAAAAAAATTTGGCGTCGCTCACTAAATTCTATGGTTAATGATATTTGTGAATCGGTGATTCATGTTCGGAGAATAATCAACATAATATCTAATAGCATAAAAAACAAATCCAAGTGAGTATTTATGAAAAACTGATATGCTGCCTTGTTTTTTCTCTGTCTCGAACCCCATACCCCTATACTAATGGTAGAGTAAGGGGTGGCTCCAAAGTGGAATTGACCGGCGGTAGTTGGTCAAAGCTCCGGTAGGTAGCCACTCCCTTATCAAGGAACCGTACGTGAGATTGGAGCATCATACGCTTCCTTCTCGAGCTTCCGTGATCGGTCTTTGTCTTTAGACCACTATCTATTCATGTATTTTTTGCTTGGACTAAAAAATGTTTTGCTTCTCGGGTGGTGGCAAACAACGACTCGATAATACCCTAGTTTATCTTACAAATCATCTAAGGGTTTCACTATTTATAAGGATTTGGAGATAAAATATGGCTAAGATTGAAAATTAGGGAAGACGTTGATGGTTGTATTTTTCTCAAAAAAATTGCCATTATTATCTACTTAGTTTTCGAATTTTGGTATACTTGGTATCGTTGGAATGCAATTTTAAAGATATTTAAAATGAAATCAATGATCAATACAAACACATAATTTTTCAAAATATGCACTTCACGGTAAATGGCTTTGCATTAAAACACATTTTTTATTTATTGTGAAATAAGCTTTGTATTGAAAAATTTATGTTTTCTTATTGATTTCTTGAGAAAAGTGAGTGTGTTCATGGTAACATATGCACAACTCAAAAAAATCATATCGTACCAACAACACGGAGGACACACTAGTATATATATATATATATATACACTACTATAACTCCACTTATCTAAATGAATCGTAAAAAGTATGTCTTCAATTCTAATTTTACTTTTCAATTTTACCTTCCCCTATTCTTAATAATTACATGTAAAACTAAAGACCAATGAATAGTTCCAGGGGTATATGTGTCTTTTAATTGAAAAAATACCATTACATTTTTTTACACTTTTACCCCTCACAAATTCATATTATTTATAATCAAACCTAGTCTCTCTCAATATTCATGAATTACATATAAGCCTCTAACATAATTTATTTGAAACCTTTCAATTATCTATAAATTATAAATAGGCATTTATAAATTAAAAAAATACTATTACACGTTTTTTAAAATTACTCAATATCCGCATAAGTACAATGCGTTGATACCCTAGCAGTATAGGTAAAACCTGCAGGATGTACCCCACAACCTCATACCACCATCATGAACAAGGTATGTGCATATCTAATATCCTCTTAGATGATTGCCCTTAGGTCCCCTAAGAGCATCTTTAATGGATCTCCTAAAATAGTTAATTTAAGGGTTTTATGTGAGAAATTACATGTTTCAATGGATTCCCTAAATCATTCTTCATTTTAACTTCACATTCAGCTTCTCCTTAAATTTAGGGATAACCAACCCATCTCTGAAAATTTAAAATATCATTAAAATATTTTTAATTTTTAAATAAAAATAAAGTAAAAAATCAAAACAAAAGGACTAGAGGGATGAAAAAGTGTAGTGTATATATATAAAGATGAAAAAGTTAAAATAGGATAGGTGATTAGAGTGATAAAGAAATAGAGTGAGGCTAGTGAATCAGATTTTGTAAACATGTTTTGCAACCAGGATGATGTGACATCGTTAGAGAAATTTTTTACAACCTCAAGATATACATAAAATCTTTAGAGATTTTGTCATTCTTTCTAGATCATAATACGTCATTCTTATTACAAAATATGATTGTAAAAACCTGATTTTCCAGCATTTTTGAAAGAAATAAGGACCCTAAATTTACCTTTTTTATTAACTTTTAAAACATTGGAGATGCTCGGCGCCTGGCACATCTCTCCACTCGACCACGACTTCGATCTCCTATCTCGTCTCTGCGAGCACCTCTTCTCTCTCACAAGCTCTCCTCTCCTCTTCTCTCCTTTCTTACTCACAATCAAAGATCTCCAGGTTTGTCAATCTCTCTTTATCGTTCTCTTCTTCTCTTCCACTCTTCCCATCTCTGTGCTCATTGATTCGATTTATTCCCTCGTGTCTTTTTTGTTATCTACGATATCTGTACTGCGATTTGAAGTGACGGATGGGCTTTTGATTTTGGGTCGGTTAGTCTTCTTCAACAAAATCCTGTCAAGGTATAATTTTACAACACCTTTGATTGGTTTCTTCGTTTTGTTGGTTTGGGATGGGGATTTTGTGTTAGAGGTGTTGATTGATGGGTTTGGGTTGTTTTGGAATTTGGGGCTTGAGTTTTGGTTGATTTTGTTGGTGGGGTTTTGATATCTATGGATTGGGTTTTTGGTTTGAGTTAGAATTGTTAAGTTGAATAGGATGGAATTGAAAAACGAAAATTTTGGTATGAAGTTTTTGTGTAATTCATGTCTAAATACATTTTACTTGTAAATACAGTTTGCTTGTGATTCCATTGTTGGAAATTTGAATATTTTCTGTGCTTCAGTCTGATTTGGAGATAGGACCTTTGTCATTGTTGTGTTTAGCATGAATACCTATCTTTCCTGTTTGAATACAGTTTGTGAAAGTTTTGTGTGATTAGAAGCAAAGGAGCAGTTTTTATCTCTGGTGGTGAACCGACATATGGGTATAGAAATTGGATCTTTTTTCTTTTTTCTTTGTTGCACACTTCAGTCACATATTGGAGGCCCCACCCCCAATATGTTGTAGCTGCATCTATTATCTTCTTTTCGGTTGCACACTTCATTCACATTGTTATGACCAAATACTGAGTAAAGATAGAGTTCAAGGTTCCAAATGTGGATGTCCTTATGTTATCAAAGGCTGATTCTGTTCTGATTATGTCCCAGGTGGTCAATGAAGATGACGATGAGATATCGAACACCGAGGGCTTAGAAATGGCAGTTGATGAACCAAAACCAGTGGTGAACACCAGATCATCAACAACACCAGTGAATGCTGTGCATAAACAAAGAGAAACAGGGACCGGAGAGGACTAGTGGACTGTAGTTGGGTCTAAGGGAAACAAGGGTAGAAATCATTAAGTTACATGCTTCTGAGCAAGGATTGTGATTTCGTTTTTTGAGGTAATTTCGATAAATTGATTTTAAGAAATATTTTGTTGTGTACAGAAAAACGTAAAAGTTTTTATTGTAATTTTGAAGTTATCAATATAATTTAAACATTTTAAACTCTTACATATTACATAAAAAATATCACAAGACTCATAATGTCATACAAACTAAATATTTCATAAGAATCACTTAAACGACAAAAATTTAATACTAAACTAAGGTTATAACGGGTTAAAGTGTATGGAAATTGAGGTTGGCCTAATGAAAAAGATAAATATTCAGATTTCGAAAGAGAATTCGTAACTAAAAAAGAAGAAGAAATGTTTCATGCAATTTCGACACTTTTCGAGAAATCACATTCCTTGCTTCTAACTACTCCCCATTTTTGCCAGTGTTCACAATATCTCTATATTTCGCTTGTTTGGCCAATGCTAGCTAGCTACCACAACTAAACGTACCTTTTTTTTTTTCGTTTGCAAAATCAAACAATGGGAAGAAAATTATGTGAAAACTTTTCCACAGTTTTTTTCCATGAAAAGTTTTCCAAAAATCAAACACACCCTTTGAATCACATGAAAGTTACAAGAGTGTCACTGCATTGCATTGGCCTCCTCACTTCCTCAGTCAATTGTAGTGTTGTACTTCTTTCCCAAGTCTTTCCCTCTTCCTTGTAGTTGTTGAAAGCTAATAAGTCAGAAAGTTGTCTTTCTCCTTCATCAGTCCATCAGTCAATTTATTTTGAAAGGAGAAGATGAAGGTGGTTGCATTAGTGAGTGGCGGAAAAGACAGCTGCTATGCTATGATGAAGTGCATCCAATACGGTCACGAGGTTCTCTTCCTCTGTTTTGATTTCTTAATTTGATTTTTTTTTCTGGAGTATTTAGTTGATCTTACACTAAAAAAGATTTTGTTTTGAAACTATCTAGATTGTGGCGCTGGCGAATTTGATGCCGATAGATGATTCCGTCGATGAATTGGATAGCTACATGTATCAAACTGTAAGTTATCTTTTCAAATATATGAATTTAGTATCTTGTTGTTCTAAGACATAATAAATATAAAAAAAAAAAAATAACATGGCAATAACCCACCTAAAGGTAGGAATGTTGTGAATAATAGAATTGACCAAGAATTCTTAATGATTACGTTCATAAATCTGAGTGTGGTACTGCTTGGGTGCGCTTGGGATGTTTGCATATCGATTTATGTAGCAAGGATACTCTATTTAAAAATATTTCATTACGTATGGATACTTCGATCGTACACTTTTTGCTTATATAATCAACCTTTTCACATATCTTTGAAAAATTTTCACAATTTACAAGCATATTATGGCAAGTTAGTAATACAGTATAGGCAATTTTGACTTACAAGTGAATGAATGAGTAATAATCCAAAATTTGTTGTAATAAAAATAATACTTAAACGTACACGCGTGTCCTCATTATGTCCCATGTGTTTTTTTGGCCGACTTGTTCGACACCTTGTATATGTGTCAGACACTGATAACCCGCGTCCGTGTCATTGTTACATAAATCTCGATCAGTCAAGAAGTATGGAACTTATTTTGACTTGTCTCTGCCACTATTTGTAACTCATTCTTTATATTTGATTTCGAGCACATTGGCTTGACTTTTGACTTTGTTCTTATTTCTGTAGTCCTAATCTTCAACAAATACAGTCTGATCTATTTTGATGTGGAATTATATGTGAACACAATATTTTGAAGGTTTACTGACCACGGATGGGATTGCATTCCTAAACTAGATGAGGGCGTGTAACACGTTTTGAATGACCTACTAGCTTAACCCGCTAGCTCATATTAGCACCTTCAACCAATAGCTTGCCAGTATGGAGTATTTTTTAATTTTTAATGTATATTATTGTCTTTTATGTGGGAGGAAATAAAATCCTTTCATCCAGATCCACCATTTCAAGCCGAAATTTGAAGGCTGAGTTGTTTTCTCTTATTTTTGAATGGGAACCTATCTCAAATATGATAAACTATCCGTTTTTGGATTGGTGGAACTTGACCTGCAAATGTTGTTTGCTTCCGCAGGTAGGTCACCAAATTGTGGTCAGCTATGCAGAATGCATGGGCTTGCCATTATTCCGGAGACGAATACATGGATCTATGAGGCAAGCTCTTCACCTACATCTATTTGGCTAGAAACACCTTTTTCCTTTTTTTTTTAAAAGTTATTTTAATTTGCTATCCAGAGGCATGTGCTTTATCTATTGCACTACTGACATGTTTACTTCTGAACTTTTAGTTATACTATTCCAGTGCATGTTAGTGCTAAATGCCTTTGTAAGCACTTAACCCTTTTCACTCATCAAAGCTCACACATGAAATCGTTCTTATTTCAGTTTTTTTTTTTTTTTTTTTTTTCTTATCAAGCAAAAAGAGAATTAAAAAAAAAATGGAAAACAGATCTTAGTGAGGGAGACACTCACCAAGCCTGGAAACTATCAAGCAGGAGGTCTACATTATATAAAAAAATCAAGTTATCCCCAAAAAACATGAAATCCTCGATCCGATTCCATGTTCTTTATTAATTTATTCTACTTCTTTATTGTTATTATTATAGTTATTATTTTTTGGGTTAGTAAAATGTATTTTGTTGTTAAAAAAATTGAAAAGGTTGAAATAACCAAAATACAAATATATATTTTTTGTTATTATTCTCACCAAAGCCTTTGACTGCCATGGAGTTCCCAAATACTTATTGAATTGAAGTAAAAAGATATGGATTTAAGAGGTTAAGTTTGTTTGAAGAAGATTTTGGTAATAGGACTAAACCAAGAATTTACCTGAGTTGCTTTCTTCTAGATGCAACATGAGCTTGATGCGGGTCCCCAATCAAGTCCAGGACAGAAGCAAGGCTATCAAACTTCAAATAATTCAGATTTCTTCGAAATCGCTCAAGTTCCACAGATGGCCTCGTGCAGCCTAGCTACAATGTCATGAATCAACAAATGCTTATGACTCAAAACAAAGTACAAAGCTGAGAAAGACACGCATAAGGGCTTTGTCCCACACCAAAAATATGTCCTTATTCCCCATTTCAATCTCAAAATAAGTCATCTTCTTGAATTGCTGTATCCCACTCATAATACCCTTCCACAGACTGCACTCATAAAATCGCTAACCTCACCAGTTTCCCAGCCTCCACGATAACTTTCCTCCAAAGACTATTCTCTTCATCCCTGAACTTCGAAGCCATCTGCCTAATAAAGCTTCATTGTGGATTCATAATCCCAAGACCAACATCCTTCTTATCAACACAAACTCTTTGCCAATTAACAAGATGGAATTTATGGTTTTCCTCCTCATCATTCCACAAAAATTTCTACAGATCTTATGAAACTCCTCAATATCAGCACCAGACGCTTTAAATGCCGAAAAGTAGTACACAGGAAAATTAGACAAAGTGCTTCTATTATTATTTGTTTATCTTTTCATTGTGTGAGGTAAGCTGGGCTTAGGCATACCTTTACCTGAAATAATACATATAGCAAGATGTAATTACCTATGTCTGTTTGGATTGTTGAACGATGAATATATTCATTAAAGTGTGCCACACTTGGCATTGGTCATGATGAGGTTCTTGCTCTGTATGCTCTTTAATATGTATTTATGTCTCTATCTTGTGATATAGGTATGAAAATCTGAGCTACAAAATGACTCAAGGGGATGAAGTTGAAGACATGCTAATATTGTTGAATGAAGTTAAAAGACAAATACCCTCTGTTACAGCAGTTTCTTCTGGCGCTATTGCTTCTGACTACCAACGGTTGCGCGTGGAGAGCATTTGTTCAAGGTTAGGGCTTGTTTCACTAGCGTATTTATGGAAACAAGATCAATCGTTGCTCCTTCAAGAAATGGTAATCTTCTTATTTATGAATTGTGGGAAGATGGGTAAATTTTTTTACCCTTCTGGATTTATGTAGTTTTTTTTTTTTTTTTTTTTTGAAAATAACATGGACTTTTTCTTTTCTTTCTTGAGTAGATTACGAAAGGGATAATTGCCATCACAGTTAAGGTAAAAGTAATGGAATTAACATCACATTACTTTCTCCCTGTTTCTTATTTGTTATTATTATTTCCAGAAACCATTTTTCTTTCTGGGAATAAAATTAGGTTTTGCTTCACCGCATCTCGTTCTTGCCATTTAGTTGTTTTATTGAAAATATTTTTGGACAAACAATATCACTTATAAACTTTAAAAATCAAAATCAAAAGGTGGAGCAGAATGTTATGTTGTGTACTAGTAGTTTCTTACGGCATATGCAGATGCGTTATAAACAAAAGGAAAAATGAAAGAAAATCAAATTCCTTGCTATGTGAAGTTGGCAATTGGAGTCATTTCAAATTTCTCTTTGGTTCTTTGTTCCAATTGATGTATAGTTCTTCTATGTCCATTTTTTGTGGCAGAATGTCTAAGATGTTGTAAATTAGGTATTTTCTCATATCAGATCCTCATATTCTATGGCATCAGTTTCTCCTTTAGGCTAGAATAATGAATTTTTGTTCCAATACCTTTTAGATTAAAAGTATGATACATATTTACAATTTTACAGGTTGCAGCCATGGGGTTGAGCCCTGAAAAACACTTGGGCAAAGAGATTGCAGCCTTGCAGCAGCAACTGCATTCACTAAAAGAGTATGTCTAGGTAGACTGTCCTATATTTAGAAAAATGGCCTTTTATCTCTCTTTACCCTTTTATGTTTTTGGCAGGCTGTATGGAATAAATGTATGCGGTGAAGGAGGAGAATATGAGACACTAACACTTGACTGCCCTCTTTTTAAAGTAAGTGGTCTTATCTATTTCTAGAATCAATATGTAATGATATGGGATTGGGACTAAGTCATAATATCTCTTTCCATGTTTGTGGTTTTTACTGGGGGAGTCTTTTTAATTTGTATATACCCTTTGTATGTTTCTAGCCTTATGTCCTTCTCAGTCACATTGGCTGATATAATTATGCAAATTGAAAACTGATAAAAAAAAGTGGGATTGAGACTTGATTTTTTTCTTTCGTGAATGTAAATGAAACATTTATAATCTACTTGAACAGTTGTACCAAAATTCCCATGCAGCCATTCTTGTTAAATAGGCAGTTGTGGTCTTGTTTCACATTTACACTGTTACGCTATTATTAAGATCTAGATATTTGGAAATGAAGCCTTTTGCTTCTATGTAACTGTTTTCTTGGTATCCAACATGTGCAATTTTCAGAATGCTCGAATTGTGCTCGATGGTTTTGATGTTGTACTGCACTCTCTGGGTTCCATAGCTCCTGTTGCTGTCCTTCATCCCTCAGCCTTCCACTTGGACCACAAAAGGGAGTCCACCTCTTTCAAAACAGGATCTGTATATGAAGTGCAAGGAGACCAGGTATCAAACAGTGAAGCCAAGTTTGGATCTCAAGATTTAGCCTCTGAGTTTCTATCTGTTACGGGTGTTGAGCTTCGCATTTCAAAAACCAAACGGAATAATACATTTTCCATGGGTTGTTGGATCCATGATCCTTGTGGCACTTCAGATGGTAAATTCTTAGTGCCTTTGTATTTGTAGGCATAAAACTAAATAAATAGAATCATATTCAAAGTTGGAATTCTTGTAAACTTTGATCAAACTCTGTTGATTAATGTCAAATGAGCTCATTTTTTTTGTTCCTCTCTAATGGATAGGGTTGCAGAAAGATCTTGCAAATATTTTGAAGAAAATAGAATTAGAACTCAGTAACGATGGTTTTGGTTGGACGAATGTTCTGTATGTTCATCTTTATATTGCCGATATGAATGAGTTCACTCTGGCAAATGAAACATATGTAAAGTTTATTACAGAGGAGAAGTGCCACTTTGGTGTTCCGTCTCGAAGTACAATTGAATTGCCTCTAAGGCAAGTTGGTCTAGGGCGGGCATATGTCGAAATTCTAGTGGCAAATGACCACTGCAAACGAGTTTTGCATGTGCAAAGTATTTCTTGCTGGGCACCTAGTTGTATTGGACCTTACAGCCAGGTAATGAAGTTAAATTAATTTGCATGTTTACTTTTATGTTGTGTATTCTTTATGAAATATTCTTATGTCAAGAGGACACTGCAGATCAATATTTGATTTCTAATATGTAACTTTCTTATCAGAGTTGTTAAAACCTAGGTGTTCTTAATGACTTAGTAAACTAGTTGTGAAGGATTGAGTTGACATTATCCTATAATCTTGTTTTACCATATCTCATCAAAATGAAATGTGCAACTAGTTGTGCTTGATTGTAGTAAGGTTTGTCTACTGATATCCAACTTGGCAGATACCTAGATAAACTGTGATGCACTTGTTATATTCCCTTGTGTACTTCTCATTGGTGAGCTTCTTCATGTGCATATCTTGCAACAAATATCTTACATTCTGATTTTCCCTCTTCCAGGCGACTTTACATAAAGGAATACTTCATATGGCTGGACAGTTGGGACTTGATCCACCCACAATGAACCTCTGTGGTGGAGGGCCAATTGTGGAAATGGAACAAGCATTAGAAAACTGTGAAGCTGTGGCACAGAATTTCAAGTGTTCTCTAGCTTCCTCTGCCATTTTCTTTGTCATTTATTGTTCAGCATCACTGTCATCCTCTCAGAGAACAGAAATTCAGGGAACGTTTGAAGATTTCCTAAAGTTGAGGACAGTTTCTGGAACAGATAATGGCAATCTGTCAAAGTTTTCTGACCCGGTGCTTCTATATGTCATTGCACCAAACCTGCCGAAAAGGTATCACTTTTTGTGGTTTGAAGCTTTTATACCAACTCTTGGCTTCAGAATAAATGCTATCAGTGTGATACCGTTGTTACTGTGACTATATCTCTGCTTTAGAAGCTCCATGGCCACTTCATATATCTGTATGAAATAATAAAAAAACTTGATAAAGTTACTTAGAACTTGCTGAGGGAATCTAAAAACTCTAAGATCTCCAATTAGAGAAGTCTATGTAAGTGCTCGAGAGAAGTACGTTTTGTCTTACTTATCTTTGTTTTCTTCCATTTCTTTTCCAAAAGCGTTTTCACCTCACGACCATTATCACTCACCAGTCCCAATTTAACCCTTAGACTCACTGCCTGCAAGGTGAGATTGGCATATCAAACTTTGCTCTGAACTTTGTCGCCTTAACTGTATAATTATGCCCAGCCTTCAATTAATATTCTACAGTTCATTGGGTTTGGGTTTCTTATGTTTTGACTTTCCAGTTTCAACTGGATGCAATCAAAGCTTCGACTAGAAGCAATCAAATTACAGTCCCCATGTATTTTAAATATCCAGTTTGTTCCAAATAAAGATTAGTATCAAAATATATATGAATACGAAAAGTTTGACTCATGCTTTCTTTTTTATTTTCTTGTTGTGCAGTGCACTTGTGGAAGTAAAGCCCATCGTTTATGTTCAAGAAGACAGTGAAGTGGATTTTGAAGCTGATACATGGCACCCATCTTCCATTATAGTCCCAAGTTATTGGGGCTTTGAAGATGTGCAATATGTTGATTCTTTAATCCAGAAGTATGTTATTCATGGAAAGATATGTCTGTTTACCTTGAGTATCACAAATGAAGTTGCAGCAGATATCTGTTCTGAATCTATAAAGGCTCAGAGCGATGGAGACCGTTTGTATTTTGGCACCAAAAAACACATGAAACAAATTTCAAGGTTCTGCCTTTATCTTTCTCATAAAATTCTTTCGGAGAACGAGTTCTCTTGGGAAGACATAACGGTCAGTTTCTTTCCTTAACTTGACATTGCACATGTTTTCTGTTAAAATTGTAGAAACCATCATTGAAAATGGACTGATATTGTTGGTCTTGCTGGGTACTGTACAAAAATCTGGTAGGGATTGCCTTTTTACTAGATTGAAGCAGTCTACTTGTTTGACTGAAAAAAATAAAAAATAAAAAAATATATATATGTATATACCATATTACCATCATTCTTCCTCAGTCAGCATGGACCATCATGAGCATGGTATTATCTTAACCAACCAGATCAGGTCTCATGTGAAAGATGCTTTAGAACTCCTGTGATTTTCTTGTGCATTATAAGGAGAATTGCTATGCTCACCCAACTGAAATCCTTCTGTCGCCCCAGTCTATAGCCACCCTAGTAAAAATCAAAATTTCCTTCTCTCACCCTAGTACAACAACAACAAGCTCAAAACAAAATTTCTTCTCACCCCTCACAACCCACCCTCCCACTCTTCCTTCTTCCCTCCTCTCTCCTCTATCTGCTCTCGTCCTTCTTCTCTGTCAATCAACCATACCCGTCACCCACTTTCCTCCTCCTCTATGTAAATTACCACCACAGTTGCCTCATTTTCTCTCCCACTCTCTCTCTCTCATCTTCTCTCATTCCAACCACCTATATGCTTCTTCTTCTTTGATTAACAAAGGGGTAGAAATGGTGGTTTTGGTCGATTGACAGAGAAGAATGGAGGGTGAGGGTGGTAGGTTGAGAGAGGACAAGAAAAAAAAAAAAATTTATTAAAAAATAAAATCGACAAATATATGTCAACTTTTAACCTTAAAATTGACCGGTTCTTGTCGATTTCAATTGATTTCTAGCTTGGGTCATACAATTGACAAACACATTGATTTTGAAATTGCAAATTGATGGTCACTTATCAATTTCCGTTGTTGTGAATGATCCTTAGTACCCAACTCTGGAAAAAACTTGAACTCGACAAATACCCATCAATTTCAAAATTGAAAATCGATGGAAATTTATCAATTTATGTTAAGCCAAATTCAATTTATTGAGAATGAGAGGTGGCGTCTCTCCTTTATTTCTTCACACGTGTGAAGTGGGGTGGCAGCGGAGGCCGATTGATTTGCTTAGAAGGGGAGGTGGCTGTGTCTCTCTCTCTTTGAGGAGGCGGCTGTCTCTCTCTGCTTAAGGAGGCGATAGCGGTGGTTGTGATTGATTTATAGAGAGGGGGAGAGAAAAGGAGGTTGCGGTGGTGGTTGGTTTATAAAGGAGAGAAGTGGGTGGTGGCTATGATGGATTGTTAGGGAAGAGGGAGGGAGAGTGTATGGTGAATTGAAATCGACAAATATCCATCAATTCGGTGGGGTGAAAAAAGAAAAAAACAAAAACAAGGGTTGGAGAAGGAATTAGGTAGGGTGTGCATAGCAATTCCCATTATAAGATAGAACTAGACAAAGCACTGCTCTAAAATTCCAGAGCGAGTTCCTCACAAATGAAGGATGTGACAAGTTTCTTTTTATTTCGAAAAGCTCAGATTGTACAGACGCTAATGGGTTCATAACCAATAAAATGTCACGCTAGTGTGAGATGAGGTTGTGTTTGTGGTTGATTCGAAAATTTTAGATGTATATGAATCTGTCAAATAACAGTTGATTTGAATTAAGAGTTTTGTTTGCTAAAGTTAGTTCTTTTCAGAAAAGGTCGCTTCTATAGTAAGAACACGAGAAAGTGGAAAACATGGAAAAATATTGTTGAAACCTACACATGTGATGGAAAAGAAGACATTAATCATATAATAGTATTGCCTCTTTGAAATCTCAACCAATCAAAATTGAGAGCTAAAGTTGTGTTAGACCCATCTTTTCCTGAGTAGCAGTGTAGCATCATGATACACCTGCCTCAGTCACTTTTCATTGTCCTACATTAGTTTGTTCTCGGCATAACTCAACATCAGAGCACTACTCTGGTTATAACCCACTTTCCATGCAAATTTTTCCTATTCTTGACAATGTGATGAACTCGTTGTTAGTCGTAACTTGTCTGACAAGCTCCTTGGCCACATAATCTATTACTTTCTTTACAAGCCTATTTAGTCATGATATTTTTCGTGGAACATCAGTGAACCTGCAAAATACTATAATCACACCTTACAGTAATGATGCTCAACTTGATCTTGTTCACTTGTTAGACATGCTGGTAATTTCATACTATGCTGACATCAGCTTTACTGCTTGAGTCGCATAACTCATTTTTCTACCTCATTATTATGGTAGTGTTGAATGTTAACTATTTTACTGATACACTGAATTAGCTGCAACTGGTGCAATTCCATGGAAGAAGATAAAACTGCCATTTCCCCTGGACATATTTTCACTACATTAATGCAGCCCTGGCTTGTGCAAATCCACGAGTGTCAAATTGAGAGGGGATCTATACCCAAGTAAATTCTATGTGATAAACACTAAAAACTGTCAGTGTAGGGGGATTTCAAGTTTATACGGAAACGGGGTTGTGTTTTATCTGAAGCACATTTCTATGGACTGTATAACAACTGAAAGCCAAAATGAGAACAAATATTAATGTAAGCCTAATAAGATTACTCAAATATATATATAATATCTGGTTTTAGGCTTTCATTGATCTATCTCAGGTTTTCTTGATGTCTGTGGTTTCCATTTTTCCGTTGTAAAATCCCTCTGTTTTTCTTTTGCAGAGCTTAAGGTTCTACTACTCAACAGGCCTTAAGTTGCCTTCAGATACATTGTCCATCATCTTAACAGAAGCTTTTGATGAATTCACGGAGATCAGTCAGAGCACTGACAAGGTTAAAGTGCCCATTTTCAACCTCATTCCTGTTCCCGGTGCTGGTAAATCTGCTGCATCTGTGGGTGATTTAATCACATGTGAACTATTTGCCTCCAAACTATGACAGTCTCTATGAAAAGCCATTGCGGTCCATCAAAGATTGACAGAAAGTGTTTGAGATGAAGAAAAGATACATCAACCAAATTGCGCATCTACATAGTATATGGGTTGATGTGATCGTAGCTATCCACATCTGTTCCAAAACTATCATGGTTATGAACCAGGGTCAGGTCGAGGGATATCGCTTTGGTAGCATTATACCCTATTTTGGGTTTTTGCAGTTTCTCAAAGTGGGTATACCATTTATTTAAGTTTGAAGCTCTCATTCATATTGTGTCTGCAAACATTTGAAATTTTTTTCTGTACACCACCTGATTATGAATCACTTAACAATGATAGAAACACCATTCATTAAATCTACAATCTACTTTTTGAGGGTGTTTACTCCGTGATACCAATCTTGAAAGTTTCTAGTGGTGATATATTGGTAGACAGTGAAAAGTCACTTTTGAAGCAATGGAGTGTGACATTTCTTATTTTATTATTTGTTTTCATTTTATTTTAAGTTTAACATTGCATTTGTGAGATGGAGTGAATGAATGTCTTCTTGCAGTTGAAAATACAATCCATGAATAAAACTTTCTTGAACATACTAATTTCTTGGCCTTCCGTCAAGAATCAGAAAATAACTTTGGAAATATTGGCCAAGGTACTGGACTATGGGTCACTGTATGAAGTTGGATGAGGAAAGATCCATAGACCTAATTGTTGAGACTGAAGATTTTATTTTGGAAATGGTCAAAATGAATTCATTCAATGCTACAAACAAAAATAGATAAGAAAGCATGAATGGAAAGGCCAGTCATTTTTCAATTGATTAAAACTAGAGAAGAAATATATTGTGATAATGGATGTTTTTGGGATAGCTTGAGTAAGTCTAGTCAGCCATGTCTGTAAGCATTAGTTATTTTTATTTTTTATTTTTTACTTTTACATTTTTTACCATTTCTCTTTAAATCACAAACACTATTTATAGAAGATGTAGAAGTGTAAAAAAACTCAAAAAATGTCAAAAAAAAAATGCTAACAAACATGGTTCGCTAGAATTCTTGCTCATTTAGACTGGATTGGTGCTTAATGCTTAAAAAAGGACTAACACCCATGAGGGACGAGTAAGAAGACCCCGCATATCTAAACTATTTACATATTAGAGTATGCCCTGTGCTGTTGGCACTTCACATAATTTTATTTTTGTTAATTATTTTGTACTGGGCATCTCTATCACTATCCTCATTTTCGTTTTCAATCATTATTAAAGTGTAAGCTTGTTCAGTCAAATTTGAATCAGTTGGGGAAAAATTTTAAACGCCGAGAATGAGTTTTCCCCCAATCTTTGAATTCGCCGAAACATGAAATTTAGGATTTTGTTTAAATGTGCATTAAGATGTCCGACTCATTTTTCTGGTATGATCGACCCGTCTCATTGCTTTTAAAAATATTGAAAAATATTAAAGACGTTAAATACATTATACGTTTTTTTAATTATAAAATATATATTTTTAAATTTTTAGCACTTGTATTGATTAATGATTTTGTTGAAAAGATCTTCAAAAATGCATTTCGACGATACCAAGTTTACCAAAATTCGACAACGATGTAGGTAGTTATGATAAAATTTTCTTTTGCTAAAAGAAAAACACAATATTTTCTCTCTCCGTCACATGTACATTTCACCAATTTTTTTCAAAAGTTTTTCATTATTTTTGCCTTTCTACATATTTTAAATTTACAAATATGTCATCATAGGAAATGAATCTCAACCCTCAAAATTCAATACATTTTCCAACTTTCAATCCTAACCATCTTTTATCTCTAATCCATTCGATTTGACTTGTCTCAGTCAGTAATGAATAGTAAAACACCAATCTGAATTGTAATATAGACAAGAGTTATGCCCGTGCCGTTGGCACTCCACATAATTTTATTTTTGTTAATTATTTTGTACTGAGCATCTCCGTCACTATCCTCATTTTCGCTTTCAATCATTATTAAAGTGTAAGCCGATTATAAGTATAAGCATGTTCAGTCAAATTTGAATCAATTGGAGAAAAATTTAAAACGCCGAGAATGAGTTATCCCACAATCTTTGAATTCGCCAGAACATGAAATTTAGGATTTTTGTTTAGACGTGCACTAAAATGCTCGACTCATTTTTTCTGGTATGATCGACCCGTCTCATTGCTTTTAAAAATATTAAAGACGTGTAATACATTATACTTTTTTTTAATTATGAAATATATATTTTTAGAGCTTTTCTACAAGGCGAGGAAACGAGCGAGGGGAGGGAGGTGGCGGGGTGGGGACCGTTCACCTCCCTCGGGATGTGCGCACAAAAATTGACTGCACGCATCCCAAGGAAGGTGAACGGTCCCCACCCCGCCACCTCCCTCCTCTCGCTCATTTCCTCGCCATTTAGAATTTCTCATATTTTTAATATTTTGGCCCTTATATTGATAATTGATTTTGTTCGAAAGATCTTCAATAATGCATTTCAACGATACTAAGTTTATCAAAATTCGACAACGATGTAGACTGTTATGATAATTTTCATTTTGCTAAAAGGAAAACACAATATTTTCTCTATCCGCCACATGTACATTCCACTAACTTTTTTCAAAAAAAAAATTTCACTATTTTTGTCCTTCTACATATTTTATATTTGCAAATATACTATCATAGGAAATGAATCTCAACTCTAAAATTCAATACATTTTCCAATTTCAATCCTAACCATCTTTTATCTCTAATCATTTCGATTTGACTTTGTCCCAGTCAACAATGAATAGTAAAACACCACTATGAATTGTAATATAGATATTATATAATTACAGAAGGGTTGAATGAACAGTAACCATGCCTTCAACCTAATTTTTGTATTCTCATTTTGTCCCACTAAATTCATGCTATTTACAAGCAAAATCAAAAGATGGTAAAAAAATGACAAATGGTGTTTGTCTTTTAAATGAAAAACACGTACATTTTTTTTAACCATTTTGCCTCCACATTTAACTTTTTCGATTAAAACTGACCCCTCTCAAACATTGATTAATTTAAATAACTTGTTTGAAATCCTCCAATTATTTATAAACTGTAAATTGACCCTCACATATAAACTTTTGGATTTTCCATTTTGTCTTCTACATTTCATACTTTTTACAATCAAAACCAGCTCCTCTCAAACATTGATTAATTATAACTAAGCCCCAACATAATTTATTTGAAGCTCCCTAATTATTTATAAACTATAAATGGCCCATTACAATAGTGATGAGACTGTAATATTTGATTTTCTATTTTATCCTCTGAATTTTACACTTTATAATCAAAATCTTTTCAAAACTAATACATTATTCCTAGGAAATAAAATAATCAAAGCGCGTTTCTAAGGCATACATATATGTATTTTTCTATTTTACCTTTTAAACTTTAGACTTTGTAATCAAAAGCTTTGTCAAACACTAATACATTAATTGTAGCGCGAGTCAATGGCGTGCATATCTTGCTTATTAAGGAGAAAAAAAAAAACTTCAGTCAAATCCCCTAAGATTTTAATGTTTACTTATATTGATTTTTAAAATAAAATTAAAAAATAATGAATATACACATACTTAGAGCGCGTCTACACCATAGTGACGTAGTAATTGTATGGGACGATGGTTATCTAGCATTTGAAAATGTTAATAGACGTGTAAACGTGTTATAGCTAGGATAAGTCTAGCCAACCATATTTGCTAGCATTTTTTGGTGTTTTTACATTTTTTACCTCTTCTCTTTAAAACTCAAGCACAAACAATATCTATAAAAAATGGTAGAAATGTAAAAAATCCAAAAAGACAATAAAAAAAATGATAGCAAACATTGCTGGCTAGAATTGTTGTATTCGCGAGCCAAAAACTCGTTAAGTTAATTTAAAATTCGTTTTAAATTATTTGATTTATAATGCATTACATGTTGCTTGAAACCCGTGAAAATACCAACAAAATAATTCAAGCACCTTAACAAATGCTACAAGTAAACCACAAGTACAAACAAAGAGAAGAGTTTGATGCGAGAGGAATAGAAAAAACTGGAAAATAAATAGAAAATATAGAGAGCAATCAATTAAGTGAGACGCTGAAGCACCTAATGCTGGAAGGATGCCATTTCCATGTTTGCAGTAGGCATACTCTACTGCGGTGAGATGAGCTTTTGGAGACTCAATTTGGTACCTTCATCATCCCACTGTAATTGCTCCCACCAGCTCAGTTCTCCTTCTATGACCTTCATGGTTTCTGCATGTTGGAAAGAGAGAGGCAACTTCTTTAGGAGAGGGCAATCTTCCACTTGAACTCGTTTTAGGGGAGCTAAGGTTTTCTGACAAACACTCCTCAGTCTAGGAAGCTTCTTGAATTCCATGACATTTAGATTTGGAAGTGCATTGTTCGGCACTGTACCATCTGCTATGATCTCCATCAGGTTGTCACATGAGCTGACAGAGATTTTTTCCAGGCTCTCTAGCTTGTCAAGTAAAATCAAAGGGAATAGTCTTGCCAAGTTCTGGCAATTCTCTATGCGTATGACTCTTACATTCTTACCGCAGCTGATCATGAACTCGGTAATACTGCACAAATCAGTGACATCACGGAACGAAAGTTCTTCCAAATTTGGAAAGAGTTCTAGCCCACTGTTTCTCTCCATTGATCCTCCCCAAGAACAACCGTCCAAGGTAAAGGATTTCAAGCAATCTAGACTCTGAGCAACAGTGATGCCCATCCACAGCTTCATGAAGTCTCCGCACCTACTCAAGACAAGGGCACTTGCATTCTGCCACAACACCATAGTATCTTTGCTAAAATAGTTTTCACCGCAGAGATGTACTAACCGTTGATCATGTTCGGTGATAAAGTGTCTCTCTGTTGGGGACTTTCCAATACATATACGGAATCTCCTCAGCCTTGTCAACCAAACAGAGTCTTCTTCTGTGGTGATTCTCGGAAGATGGTGTAGGTCAACATATAGTTCGAGCAGCTGTTTTTGGGATCTTAGGCCCCGGAGTATCTTTTCCACATCGTCAGGTGACCTTGCAACGGAAGTCCCAGAAACATCAAGCATTTGAAGCTTAATGAGATTTTGGAGCGATGGAAATTCTATTAAGTGGGAGCAATTCCTCAAGAGAAGAGCACGGAGTTCTTCCAAATCCACCGGTGGCAAGAATTTAATGATCGTCTCACTTAGGTTCAAGACACGAAGAGTTTTTTGAACTGCTCTGAGAAATTCAGCTGATACATGTTCGAACTGAGGATTACCTTGCAAGAGTAAAGTTGTAATGTGAGCGCTTTGTTGGAGACTATGAGGAAGCATACCAATTTTGTTGTACATCAAAGAAACTCTCTTGTAAGAACCCGAACACCACATTTGCTTTCCTGGAGTTACACACAAGCCAGACCTTGATCGGTTAAAGGATTTAACGTGATCATTTTCTGAGGAAGTTTGATCAATCCAAATGGCAACATCTCGAACAACATCATGCATCCTGACGGTGCCTCTGCGGTTCCCACGTTCCAACATGTATGAACTTAGGAGGCTTTCAATCATGGAGATTCCCATATAATATGCATACTCTGTAGGGTCTTCCTCATCATGATCTATGAACCCTTCAGCTATCCAACATTGCAACAACTCTCTGGTTTCAATTTCAAAGTCCTCCGGATACAAGGCACAATACATAAAACATGGTTTGATGTTCTCATCCAATGAGTCGTAACTCAACTTCAACGGCAAGTACAACTCTTTCTCCACTCCAATCATGTTAGGCAGTAAGGTCGACTTCTTTAACGCAATCAGTGCACCCTCCCATAGCTCAATCATTTTCTTTCCCCTCATTGCTCTTCCCACAGTGGTAATGGCCAATGGTAATCCCGCACATTCTTCGACAACTTTCTGTGCATATGGTTTTACATTTGGCAAACCAACTGTCTCATGACCTGCACTTTGACTAAACAAATCCCATGATTCTTCAGGAGTTAGAACAGCGACTGTAAAGTCGACATCAGTCTCCATTAGCCCGCATACGTCAGACCTTCGAGTGGTCAGAATGACCTTGCTCCCTGGGTGTTCCTTTGGTTTAGGGATGCCAATGCTGTCTAAATCAATTCTCTCCCAGACATCATCCAGTATCACGACGAATTTCTCCATTGCGAGTCTAGTAAAAAGACGAATGGCTTTTGCACCAATGCTTTCTCCTTCTATTTTTGTCATCTTCAACCTTACAGCGATTTGGTCTTGAACCTTTTCCTTGTCCAACTCCTTTGACACTGTCACCCATATTACGATACTGAAAGATTTGTTGTTGTCCAGCTCCTTGTTCAAGCTTTCGAGTTCGTTGTTCAAGTTTTTGATGAGAGTAGTCTTTCCAACTCCCCCCATACCTACTATCCCAATTGTTCCAAGCCTATCATCCATTAAATAATCCAGTACACGGGCCAAATTTGCTGAGGCTGTTTTCTGATTCGTGATGGAAGGCCCAGGAAGTACCTCCACAACCTTCAGTCTTAAATCCGCCATAACAAGTGGATGCTGAGGAATATCTGTCTTGGACAAAATCTGTGCTACTTCACCGAGTAATTCCACCACCTCTTCAGCAAGTTCAGAACGAAAAAACTCCAAGGAACAACCAGCTGCAGTTGTGAACCGTTCTTCTATGACACCCATCCGGACCTCAACATTTTCTATGTTTGTTAGCCACTCCCTAACTTGAATGGTTTCTCTGTTTCCATTCCTTCTTTCCAATTCAATCTCTTCTTTAATTCTCCCCTTCTTTTCTGACAATTTTTTCGTCTCTTCCTTGAGGGTGGCAAGGTTTGATCGGAGATTGTACACGTTCTTGATGTTCGAGAAAAAACTGCGCGCTGCATCCAAAAGCTCACTCGTAAGAGCACCCACAACAGCCTCTGCCATGACGAATGTTGTTTGCTAGAAGGAATGGCGTAGAATTGGTGTAATTAATAGTGAAGGAATAGTTAAGGCTAGATTTGGGTTTATGGATCAAATATCGAGTGTTTAAGATCACACATTCTAATAGGGGTCAACAAAATTGGCATAAAAAAATGTCGAAAATGTGGTGACCACTAAAGGAAACTTCCCCCTTTTTTTTGTATGTTTAGGAAAGAAGACTACATACATTGATGAAGTGGATGTTTAGAACTATTGGTGATTATCCACGAATTCAACAAAGCAAGAAACTTATATTAAGCTAGGCTACAAGCTCTAGCGCATGAGTTATCACCTATATTGTAATAGAAATTTTACAGAGTACCATCAGTTGCAGGTTTCATTCACTAATGCTCAAAACCGTTATGCAATTCAAGCAGCTTTATACAATGGATAACTTGTGTTGACTGCCGTGATCCCCGAGGAAAAAGCAAAATCAATGACCGAAAAAATAAAAAAAAATTGGAAAAGTGAATTTGGATCCCGTTGGTAAAAAAGGGGAATGGTAAAGCTTCCTTGAAGTTGGCCTCCCCTAAAGAATTTCATTGCCATGTATTGAGGTACCAACTTGGGTCTTCTCCATTTCCAAACCTGGCTAGAAATTCAAAAGTCGTATGTGCCTCGTACTTAGGTTGGTGCATCAGAGCTTAAATATCGTCTGGTTTATGAAATTTTATTTTTCAGAATTTCACGTAATGATGGAGAGAAATGATTAAATTATTAATTAGGTTACTCTTAATAGTTCAGATCTTCATGCATATATTATTGAGCTATACAGACAATGATGTTGACTGCTTTGGCATCAAGAGATGATGGGAGCAAACTCATATTTTCTATAGTGAATTTGTGGATAATATTTGCATATTTAACTAATTACCATATAGAATTTAGTTGTTGTTGTTTTTTTTTTTTTGCCCCCTTTTATGAAAATCTTAGATCCGCTGTTGTTGGCATCAAACCCCTAACAATGAAAGTGTTTGTCAGGAAATGGGTGGTACTCTCAAGTACATAGAAATCTAGAGAAAAGTCCTAAACTTGTCCAAGTTGTACTGTGGATAGTTGATTTTGTGGCACCAAAAAGAAGGACAAGAATCAAAAGAGAAGAAAGAAAAGCAAAAGAGAGGCCACTTTCTAACAAGAGTTATTCTTGCTGTCGAGGTTTTGAGCGAGGACACCAGCGAGGGAAATGAGGTGGAGGGGGTGGAAACCGTCCACCCCCCTCGAGATGTGCGCGCGAAAAGTCAACGCCCACATCTCGAGGGGGGTGGACGGTTTCCACCCCCTCCACCTCATTTCCCTCGCTGGTTTCCTCGCTCAAAACCTCGACATTTAGAATTTTCCTTCTAACAATCACAAATAACTCAAAACATTTTTTTCTTTATTTTCATGTTCCATGTTCACCTCACCTCAACACCACTTTTTCTTTTTGGATTCCGTCCCTCTTTTCTTTCAAATCATATCTACAAAAAGTAACACGTCTCTCATTTCATTCAAAGTAATGGACTGGTGTAATTAATAGTGAAGGAACCGTGAGAAAAGCCTTGTACACATTCAGGCTAGATTTGGGTTTATGGATAAAACTTCGAGTATTTAAGATCACAGAGTCTAATGGGGATCAACAAAGTTGGCAAGAAAGGAAGTGTCAGTCACCACTAAAGGAAACATCCTTTTTTTTTTTGTAGGTTAAGGAAAGGAGGCTAGAAACACCAATAAAGTGAATGTTTAGAACTATTGGTGATTATCGACAAATTCAACAAAGCAAGAACTACGTATCATGATAACAAACAAGTAATTGGGTAGAAAATTTTTGTTTTGTTTATCCCTTTGGTAAAAAAGGGGAGCTTGTGTGGCTTTCCCTTTCAACACTATACATCCTGGCAACCTCATGTTACAAGTATGCAATGAGATGAACTTAAGGACACACCAGTCCTGTGTGGTACACTATTAATTGTCATGATCAGGTGACTCTTGACCTCAACTACTTCCATACAATCACAATGGTAAAGCTGTTGGGATGAAGTTGGCTTGAATAGTCCCACATCAAGTAAGGTGGAGTTGTCACTAAGGTTTATAAGGATATGATCCACTCCCTAATAGAAACGAGGCATTTTAAGATAAAAATCCCACACCCATGGCCCGGATGATAGGCCCAAGACAACGGGTGTTTAAATTGGAGACAATATCGTTGTTATGTATAATGGACCTAGGTGCGCGCGCATGCCAACAATTGGTATCAGAGCCAGGTTGTCAAGCTGTGCGCACGTCCACTATACATAGCAACGATATTGTCCCCAACTTAAACACCACCATATCGGGCCTTCCATCCAGGCCTAGGCAGTGTGAATGTTTTTTTCTCTTAAAAGGCCTTGTGTCTTATTAAGACATATCTAATCACTTATATTCCTCACAAGATGTTGGTCACTACTCGCCAAGCCCAAGGCCGAACCATTGGCTCTGATACCACTTGTTGTCGAGCTGTACGCATGCGCGCAACCTATACCACTTGTTGTCGCGTTGTGCATGTGTGCACAACTAGGTCCACTATATATAGCAACGATATTGTCCCCAACTTAAACACCACCATATCGGGCCTTCCATGCGGGGCTAGGTGGTGTGGGATTTTTCTCTTAAAAGGCCCTGTTGCTTATTAATACATATCTAATCACTTATATTCCTCACAAGATGTTGGTCACTACTCGCCAAGCCCAAGGCCGAACCATCGGCTCTGATACCACTTGTAAGAAAATACATGCTAATGGAAATAATCCCAACACAAGTCCTAGACCTAGTTGGTGATAGTGAATGACCAATAACGCTATGCAAGTAATAGCAAATAACAAGCAATGTGTAGAAAATAAAAATGACACCGAGATTTACATGGTTTGGCTTTGCCTACTCCACGGACGACGACGACTCTATAACTATCTTATTGATATGGAAACACTTGCTTGAAGATTACAACGTTTTCAAACAACAATCCTTGAGATTATCCAATCTCAAGCCAACAATACTGCCAAAAGTTTGACGAAACTCGCAAACGAAGAACACCCGAAATCACTCGATTCCAATTCTTCTACTTGGCTATTGTTTCACGCTGCACACACACCGAATCACGCCAAACTTGCAATCTGTTTCACACCCTTATCGCAGCCTGTTTCACGCCACACTCAGGCTACACTGCTACTCTGTTTCAGCCTGTATTTGCTACCAATCTGACTCTGCGTTGTTGTTGTTGTTTTGTTGCGTTGTTGCTGAGTATTGCTGATGCGTTTCAGCTGTGTGCTCTAATTGTTCTCTCTTGTTGCTACCTTGTATTTACTCTTATAAGATTAGTTATTGTATGCTTGCTTTAATTAGATAAAGAAAGGGACATTGAGTCCCACATGAATTGTGAACCAAACACTCCATCACACAAGGACTTTGAGTCTTATTTGTAAAGGACCAGACCATGCCTCCATAGAAATCTGAAACTCAATAGCTGATGAAGATGAGGATGCTAGAGATTTTCTGCAGGTGAAGCTTGGAGCTCCTAGATCTCATACAAAGTATGATGTTCCTTCTACTGAGGGAATGAGCGATACAGATATGATGCCTAATGAGACAGTGAAAAAAAATGAGGTTCCTACTGATGGGGATATGGATCTTACACAACAACAGGTTCAACAATTACAAACACCGTATTTAGCAGCAGGCAGAGAACCTAGAGTCAGACATGCACCACTTAAATTTGGTTATGAGGATGGCGCAACTTGTGCATTCTCAGTTCTTTATGGGTATGATGATGTTCCTACCACATATACACATGATTTGCGAAGTGTTCAGAAAGAGGAGTGGAAGGAGGCTTTGGATGAGGAGATGTTATCTCTTCAGAGGAATCATACATGGGAGCTTGTGACACTCCCTAAGGGAAAGATACCAATTGGGTGTAAGTGGGTTTTCACAGTGAAAGACGGGATTCCAGATTCCAGGGGTATGTAATATTTGTTTAAAAAAAATAAAAAAATTGCTTGAGAGGGTGTACTTAGTAAATGCAATGGGGGCACATAGCCACCCACCCTTTTAGAGACAACCCCCCCCCCCCTTTTATTTCTTCTTTCTCACAGAGTGTAAACTCTGTAGCTCTGTGGCGATTGTGATTTCGGCGTGTGTTTGGGTGAATCAAGCGATTCCTTCGTGGAATCTCACCCCTTTGTCCTACATTTCTTCCCCTCTTCTTTCCCTCTTCATTCTCTTTTGTCTTTCGAGGAAAAAATTGAAAATTTCATATTTGTGTGGGAGATCGGTGTTGGCTTTGTTTGATCGGTTTGCGTAGCTCCGATCAGTCTTTTAGGGGCATTTGTAGAGTCATTTGGAGCCCGTAGACCCGACATGCAAGTCTGATTTCGAGGTTGGCCGGATTTTTCAAAAAATCAGGGTGCATGCCTGTTAGGAAGGTTCTTTGGCGTGAATCCGGGCTTTGGGCGAGTGTTCTTAGACCTATTTCCGGCCTGTTGTGCGGTTCGGTGGCAATTAGACCGGAGGGAGGGTTTTGACGAGTTTTTGCAAACTTTGGGTTTCGTCGGGGAGTTTGCTAGATTTTATTTTTCCGTAATTTTTTCTTTCAGTCTCGCGCCGATGGTAATTTATTTAATTTTTCAGTTTTTGGCTAGTTTGCTCACCTTTGAGTTCGCCTTGCATTTTAAAATTTTCGTGGTCTCGAATTCGTTGTTTTGCGAGTTAGGAGCTTCGACTGGTAGGAATTGGGTTCTGAAAACCCATTCCGCTCAGGTGAGTGTAACTATAATATTTATTTTGAGAAATAATTATTTGAAATCCTGAATTTAATTTTTACATTATACCGTCAATTGTGTATAATTGAATCCAAAGCAGAAATTTGGGATTTTCAGATATTTCGATGATTGTGTTGGTTCTTTGTGAATGAATTACGGATTAGGTTTTCTGAAAGCATGATATACTTGAATGAAATTGAATAGTGGATAGATTTTTGTGTGATTAGGCTTTGGTGTAATGGCATTGGGCTTGTATGCTTCGTTTTCGAGTTTGCAAAGTATGTCATGTTTTACTGTAGATTGCCGAGTCTGGAGCATGTATGATAATCGATTCGAATAAATTTATCGTGGTGAATTGGGCCATGTTGGGACCTTGGCGTAGTCGTGATTTTATAAAAATTGTTGAATTGATTATGGTTACACGTCTGTTACATTTGATTATGTATAGACTCGTCATTTGTGCATGTGGATGTTGGTGTAAGTGTATTTACCCCTCTATAATGTCTGTTGTACCGATGCTTAGAAGCCTGCTCGCATTGTGAGTTGGATGGTGCTTGAGATGACTCGCACCAGACATTGAGGACGCTATTGCATGTGGCGAGCTTATTGAGGTGTGGTGAGCTCTCGCACACACTTGCCACTAGAGAGTGCAGTAGGACGGGTCCCGGAGGTCGTGCTTTGGAGATTACTCGCTTTCCCTCCTAGCGCGCTTGAGTTAGATTTGTGTTAGGTTGGCCGTGTTAGGCCAGTCGTTCGGGATGTTTAAGTTTGTATCCTGGCAGATGGCACCCCATTAGGATACAAACCACCCGAAATGGTACTAGTGCATGTTGTGGGATGTGTCTAGGTGAGACACATTCGTAGGGTATGCGGATACCTACGATATGAGACACTTATACAGAAGTTATGGTTTCGAATTGATTGTTATACCTAGGAGACTAGGCATGATTTCTATATTGTCTTTGTTTTCATCGCGTGATATTTCCCATGTTTGAATCACTTATAATGATTGGCATATTTCGTAAACTTGTAGTTATTATTGAATCTAAAATGCTTGTGTTGGTGTTTGAACTTAGAAATATTATCCTTAGAGACACGGTGTGATTTAGACTTTAGAACTTGTTACTTATCCATTGTTGTGTGGCATGATTTTTCCTTGTATATTATTCTATTATTTGTATTTAGTTCGCTCGCACCAGCTAGTTTTGTGCTTTGTTGACCCCGCAAGGGGTGTGCTTCTATTGGAGTGCAGGCAGTGTTGGCGTTCCTGCTGATCGTGGCGCTTAGGCTCAGTTTTCCATTGTAGGCGCGTTTTGTGCTCTTTGGTCGTGTCCACCCTGTACGGGTATGTTTTGCTTCCTCTGTATTATCAGACGTACTCTCTTGTTATACTAGATGTTTTTATATTGGTTTTGTCGCTATGACTCTGGCGGGGCGAATCAAATATACTTATTTTGTTCAGATTTTATCGTAGTTTTATTTCCGTTTGATTTTCGTATCAAGAATGTGTTGTATTATGATGTTGTGGCCGGTTACGATCCGCCTGTATTACGGGTTAGTTCATGCATCGGCGCGCTGCGATTCCTGTGGCGAGTCGGAGCGTGACAAGGTACTTGTACAGGTATACGCTACAAGGAAAGATTTGTGGCTAAAGGATATGCACAACAAGAAGGTGTGGACTACAATGAAGTATTTTCTCCGGTGGTAAAACACACTTCTATCCGAGTCCTTTTGGCTTTAGCAGCGCAGTTTGACTTAGAGCTCAAGCAACTTGATTTCAAGACTGCTTTCTTGCATGGAGATTTGGAGGAGGACATATACATGTCTCAGGCAGATGGATATGTTGTTGTTGGTAAGGAAGAAAATGTATGCAAACTGAAGAAGTCACTGTATGGATTGAAGCAATCTTCGAGGCAGTGGTACAAGTGGTTTGATACTTTTATGATTGAATAGGGATATGCAAGGAGTCAGTATGATCCTTGTGTATTCACACAGAAGCTCAAGGATGGGTCTTTCGTGTTTCTCTTACTTTATGATGATGGCATGCTCATTGCTGCTAAGAGCATGAAAGAAATTGATAAATTGAAGTTGAAACTTAGCATGGAGTTTGAGATGAAAGATCTTGGTTCAGCGGAGAAGATACTTGGAATGGAGATAGGAAGAAAAACAGACTGACTTTGTCACAGAGACAATACTTAGAGAAGATTATTCACCGTTTTGACATAGATACATCTAAGCCGGTAAGTACTCCTTTGGCTGCTCACTTTAAGCTCTCAGATAAGTTGTCTCCTAGCACAAATGATGAAAGGGAATACATGTCACCAGTTCCCTATGCTAGTGCAGTTGGTAATCTTATGTATGCCACGATATGCACACGTCCGGATATCGCTCATGCAGTCAGTTTGGTTAGTAGGTTTATGTCAAACCCGGGAAAACAACATTGGGAGGCAGTAAAGTGGATATTGAGATATCTTCGTAGTATGTTGGATGTTGGTTTAGTATATGAGAGAGGAGATGTGTCAAATATGATTCGAGGTTATGAAGATTCGGATTATGCTGGTGATCTTGATAGGCGCCAATCGACTGCAGGTTATTGTTTTACATTGGCAATGGGTCCTGTGAGTTGGAAGTCTCAATTACAGTCTACAATTGCTTTTTCTACTACTGAAGCAGAGTACATGGCTCTATCAGAGGCGGTAAAGGAAGCCATCTGGCTTCGAGACTTGGTTAGTGATTTGGGTGTTACTCAGGATGATGTGATAGTGTTGTGTGACAGTCAGAGTGCTATCCATTTGGTGAAGAACCAGGTTCATCATGCCCAGACGAAGCACATTGTTGTGCGATATCATTTTCTGAGGGACGTAATTGAGGATGGCGAGGTTCTCTTGGAGAAGGTGAGTACTAAAAACAACCCAGCTGATATGTTGACAAAAGTGGTTCCAGGGATCAAGTTTGAGCATTGTCTTAACTTGATTAGGCTCTCTCAGTGTTGACGCCCCAAGGGGGCAGGGCCCTTCGAGGCATGACGGCGATTCTCGTGACCGAGAGATGGGTCTTGGCGGTATTTCATGCCAAGGTGGAGATGCTTATATGGTTGTTTGTGCTTGTGTGATGGCCTGAAATTGTTCTCCAAGGTGGAGATTGTGAGACAATTACAAGGACTCAAACACCTTGTATGAGTCAGAGTCCTTTACAAATAAGTCTCAAAGTCCTTGTGTGATGGAGTGTTTGGTTCACAATTCATATGGGACTCAATGTCATTTTCTCTCTCTAATTAAAGCAAGCATACAACAACTAATCTTATAAGAGTAAATACAAGGCAGCAATGAGAGAGATAACAATCAGAGCACACAGCTGAAACGCAGCAGCAATACGCAGCAAAACAGCAACAGCAACAGCAACGCACCGTCAGATTGGTAGCAAATACAGGCTGAAACAGAGTAGCAGTGTAGCCTGAGTGTGGCGTGAAACAGGCTGCGATAAGGGCGTGAAACAGATTGCAAGTTTGGCGTGATTCGGTGTGTGTGCAGCGTGAAACAATAGCCAAGTAGAAGAATTGGAATCGAGTGATTTCGGGTGTTCTTCGTTTGCGAGTTTCGTCAAACTTTTGGCAGTATTGTTGGCTTGAGATTGGGTAATCTCAAGGATTGTTGCTTGACAACGTTGTAATTTTCAAGTAAGTGTTTCCATATCAATAAAATAGTTATAGAGTCGTCATCCATGGAGTAGGCAAAGCCGAACCACGTAAATCTCGGTGTCATCTTTATTTTCTGCACATTGCTTGTTATTTGCTATTACTTGCACAACGTTATTAGTCATTCACTATAACCAACTAAGTCTAAGACTTGTATTGGGATTATTTGCATTAGCAGATATTTCCTTACAAAAGCTTCCTCGACGTTGACCTCCCCAAACAGTTTTATTGCCATGTAGTGAGGTACCCACTCGGGTCCTCCATTTCCATCTCATTTACAAATCTGGCTAGAAATTCAAAAGTCGTGTGTGCCTCGCATTTAGGTTGGTGCATCAGAGCTTAAAATATCATATGGTTTATGAAATGTATGTTCAGGAATTTTGACTTGATGACAGAGAGATATAATTGAATTATTGATCCATAGCTTACTCTTAATAGTTCAGATCTGTCTTCATCTATTGTTGAGCTTTCCAGACAATGGTGCTGCCAGCTTTGGCATCAAACCCCTAACAAGGAAAGCGGTTTTCAGGTACATAGAAACTTCCACAAGTAGATAACAATGACAATGATTCAAAGCATATGCACCAAATTCTAACAAGATTTATGGGACACTATGATCCCTTTTTTTTGGTGAAATATTTTCTACATTTTTCTTCATTGCTTTCTTTCCATCTTGATTTGCATTTTTAGTGTTGCTTTATATAACTTTAACAAAAGCAAACCAACTGTAAGCTTAGTATATAAAAAGTAATCGTTTCTTAGTAAACTTTCAATATTTTTTTTAGTAGATGATTACTTAATTAAGTAATCAATGACTTATTCACTTTTTGACTGACTTCCCATTCCACAGCAACATAAAAGAAACAAATGCAAAATTAACAAGAACCTTCGGAAGTGCTGCTACTTTTTCATTCCATCCCTCTTCAAATTAGGCACAATAAAATTGGACTCTACAAGCTTAATTGACTTCTAATCTTTTTCCCCCCCTCGTAGAAACTAACTAAATCCGAATTGAGTATCCAAGAGTAGTGTCAGAGAAGCTCACTAAATTAATGGACAAGGATCCATATAATGCCATTATCTTGGTGGTAACATAATCAAATGAAGGGATACCCAAAAAAAAAAAAAAAAAACCTTACTGAATCATAGACCAAAAAACAAAATTTACTGCAAACTATCTTGTAGTACATTAGGAACGCGCCAGCATAATCTTCAAATCTTAGCAGGTGGGAAAAGTATCATATGTTAAATATCAATATTAGCCCATAGCCCAAGTGATTTTGAAGCTTAGCCCAAGTGATTTTGAAGCCCAAAATCCAAACCAAAATAAGCCCACACCAAATTGAGATGATGTTATTGCTTACATCATTTTAGTTAGGTGAGAGTTAGGTAAGCATTATTTAATTTCAATGGTTTAGATTAATTTGTGTTTATTTTAATGAGTGGTTTAGATTGGTTCTTGTAACCTATAAAACCCCCCCATTGTATTTGAGTTTCATTCATCCAAAAATGTAAGCTTAAGAAGAAAGCATTAGAAAGTCTTCTTAAGAGTTTCTCTTCTTTGCAATTTTGTGAGATTGTTCTAAAGAGTGTTTTTCTTCTTCTTGATAAATTAGAGTTTCATACTCAACATTTGGTATCAGAGCCATTGGTTGTAAGGTCTCTTGAAATTCCGAGTATGCTCTGTGGCTGCAGTTTTAACTGATCTTCCACATCAGAAAAGATTTCTTGAGATTATTGTCGGGGTTCTTACAAATCCTGTGGAGCGTCTTTGTGTGTAAAGTAGTTTAGTACTTTGCACGTTTGTCACTCAAGCTTGTTCGGTATAGTTAAAGTCTTGCCGCTACGATGGGTGATCTTCAAATCGTTGGAGGAATCAAGAAGCTCAACAACCAAAACTACAACACGTGGGCAACATGTATGGAGTCTTACCTACAAGGTCAAGACTTGTGGGAGGTTGTCGGTGGTGATGAAGTTACACAACCGGCGGTAGAAGATGCCAATGGCGTCTTGCGAAAGTGGAAAATTAAAGCAGGCAAAGCGATGTTTGCTTTAAAGACCACTATTGAAGAAGAAATGTTAGAGCATATCCGGGATGCCAAAACACCGAAGGGAGCATGGGACACCTTTGTTACACTCTTTTCAAAGAAGAACGATACAAAATTGCAACTTCTCGAGAATGAGCTGCTATCGATGGCGCAACGTGACAGGACGGTTGCCCAGTATTTTCACAAGGTGAAATCGATAAGCCGCGAAATTTCAGAACTAGATCCGACAGCTGCTATTGGGGAAGCTAGGATAAAGAGAATAATTATCCATGGCTTGAGACCCGAATACCGAGGCTTTGTTGCTGCAGTACAAGGATGGCCGACACAACCATCTCTTGTTGAGTTTGAAAATTTGCTGGCTGGTCAAGAAGCTATGGCTAAGCAAATGGGAGGAGTCTCGCTAAAAGGTGAAGAGGAAGCGCTCTACACCAACCAAAGCAGAGGCGGTTCAACTCAGTACAACAAAGGTGGATCTAGAAAGACTGGTGACAAGACAAAAGGTCATCAGGGAGGGAACAGCTTTCGTCCAGGGGGAGCTTCCAAGAATCATGACAACAATAGAAGGTTCGATGGTGAATGTTACAATTGCGGGAAGAAGGGCCACATGAAGAAAGATTGTTGGTTCAAGAAGAAGTCTTCTGAGAGCAATATTGCTACTTCTTCTTCTCAAGATAATAGCGAAGATAGTTGGGATGCCGAAGCATTCCTCGCTATGGAGGAAGAAGAATTAGCTCTCACGGTAACAACACCAGAAAAGATTGACTACGTGAATGATTGGATCGTAGACTCAGGCTGCTCAAATCATATGACAGGTGATAGACAAAAGTTGCAAGACTTGTCTGAGTATAAGGGAAATCGTGTGGTGGTAACAGCTGACAACTCAAGGTTACCGATAGCTCACATTGGTAAAACTATTGTTACACCTCGATATAATCCAAATCAGGTTCCACTCCAAGATGTCTACCATGTTCCGGGAATGAAGAAAAATTTGTTATCTGTGGCTCAATTGACATCATCAGGCCACTATGTCTTATTTGGTCCGCAAGATGTGAAGGTGTTTCAAAACCTCAAGATCTCTGAAAAGCCGACGATGGAGGGACGACGACTGGAGTCAGTTTACGTGATGTCAGCTGAGTCTGCATACGTAGACAAGATAAGAAGAAATGAGACTGCAGATTTGTGGCACATGCGGCTAGGTCATGTTAGCTATTCCAAGCTAAGTATGATGGTGAAGAAGTCCATGCTTAAGGGACTTCCTCAACTTGATGTGAGAACGGATACAGTATGTGCGGGATGTCAATATGGTAAAGCACATCAATTGCCATATGAGGAGTCGAAGTTTAAAGCAATGAAACCATTAGAGTTAGTTCACTCTGATGTGTTTGGACCTGTTAAGCAACCATCAATTGGCGGTATGCGGTATATGGTGACATTCATTGATGATTTCTCTAGATATGTATGGGTTTTCTTCATGAAAGAAAAATCAGAAGCATTCTCAAAGTTTAAAGAATTCAAAGAGATAGTCGAAGGAGAAGTGGAGCAAAAGATTTGTTGCTTGCGCACGGACAACGGGGGAGAGTATAGCTCAGGGGAGTTTTCTCAATACCTACGGGAGTGTCAAATACGTCATCAGTATACTTGTGCCAATACGCCACAACAAAATGGTGTAGCAGAAAGGAAGAATCGACATCTTGCAGAAATTTGCCGGAGTATGCTACATGCGAAGAACGTACCTGGAAGATTTTGGGCCGAAGCTATGAGGACTGCAGCTCATGTCATCAACAAACTTCCTCAACCAAGGTTGGAGTTTGTTTCACCCTTTGAGAAATTGTGGGAAAAGAAACCTACAGTTAGCTACCTTCGAGTATTCGGCTGTGTATGCTATGTATTTGTTCCTAACCATCTACGTAGCAAGATTGATAAGAAAGCAATCAGATGTATATTCGTGGGATACGACGATCAGCGAAAAGGGTGGAAGTGTTGTGATCCAATAAGTGGAAGGTGTTACACATCACGAGATGTGGTGTTCGATGAAGCATCCTCATGGTGGACCTCAGAAAAGGAAGTGCTGCCAGACTCAGAAGAATTCCAAAACAAGCTGCAACAAAAGATGGGGGAGCATACTATTCAAATTCAACCAAGTCCAGACAAAGTTGAAGATCCATGTGAGAATGATGGCGAACAAAGAGTAACCCAGAATCCTTGGCAAACTGGGGTGTATCAACAACCAAACGAAGAAGGCATACCTAGTGAAACAGAAGAACCAACTCCACTACGAAGGTCAACAAGAACTAGAAGGCCAACTCCTAAATACGCCAATGCAGCCATAGTTGAAGAAGAAGCTATAATAGAACCTGAGACGTTTGAAGAAGCATCACAGAGTTCAGAATGGATGACAGCTATGAAAGAAGAGATCGCTGCACTTGAGCAAAATCAGACTTGGGAGCTCATGCCAAAGCCAACTGATGTGAAACCCATATCCTGCAAATGGGTTTACAAAATAAAGCACCGTCCAGATGGGTCAATCGAGAGGTACAAGGCACGATTGGTAGCTCGTGGTTTCTCTCAACAGTACGGACTAGACTATGATGAAACATTTAGTCCAGTCGCAAAACTTACAACCGTACGAGTCTTACTTGCACTTGCGGCCAACAAAAATTGGATCTTGTGGCAGATGGACGTGAAGAATGCATTTCTCCATGGAGAGCTGGATCGGGAGATCTACATGATCCAACCAATGGGTTTTCAGAGCCAAGATCATCCTGAATATGTGTGTAAGCTGCGGAAAGCACTCTACGGATTGAAACAAGCACCCAGGGCGTGGTATGGTAAGATTGCTGAATTTCTAACACAAAGTGGCTATTCAGTAACACCTGCAGATTCCAGCTTGTTTGTCAAAGCCAATGAAGGAAAACTAGCTATCGTGCTAGTGTATGTGGATGACTTAATCATAACCGGTGATGCTGAGGCAGAAATTCTTCGGACAAAGGAGAATTTATCAGTCCGTTTCCAGATGAAGGAACTTGGTCAGCTCAAGCACTTCCTTGGTCTAGAGGTTGATCGCACACAAGAAGGAATATTTCTCTGTCAACAGAAATATGTCAAAGATTTGTTGAAGAGGTTCGGAATGCTCGAGTGCAAGCTGAGTTCGACGCCGATGGAGCCAAATGCCAAAATGTGTGCACATGAAGGAAAAGATTTGGAAGATGCGACGATGTATCGACAATTGGTAGGTAGTCTGATCTACTTAACCTTGACTCGACCTGACATCTCTTATGTAGTTGGTGTGATGAGTCGGTACATGCAAAATCCAAAGAAGCCTCATTTGGAAGCAGTTCGGCGAATACTGAGATATGTGAAGAGTACAATAGCTTATGGTCTTCTATACAAGAAAGGTGAAAGTTGCAAGCTAGTTGGTTATTGTGATGCTGATTTTGCAGGAGATCATGATACTCGCAGATCAACTACTGGGTATATGTTTACCCTTGGATCCGGAACGATTTCTTGGTGTAGCAAGAGACAACCGACTGTGTCCTTGTCAACTACAGAAGCAGAGTACCGAGCAGCAGCAATGGCAGCTCAAGAAAGCACGTGGCTAATACAACTGATGAATGATCTACATCAACCAGTAGATTATGCGGTTCCATTGTACTGTGACAACCAATCGGCAATTCGTTTGGCGGAGAATCCAGTTTTTCATGCTAGAACTAAACATGTGGAAGTACATTATCACTTTGTTAGAGAGAAAGTTCTGCAAGAAGAAATTGAGATGAGGCAAGTCAAGACAGATGAGCAAATTGCGGATTTGTTTACTAAAAGCTTGAGTGTTGGAAAGTTTGAACAATTCCGCCGTCAACTTGGCATGATTCAAAGAATGTGGGCTAACATTGAGGGGGAGTGTTAAATATCAATATTAGCCCATAGCCCAAGTGATTTTGAAGCTTAGCCCAAGTGATTTTGAAGCCCAAAATCCAAACCAAAATAAGCCCACACCAAATTGAGATGATGTTATTGCTTACATCATTTTAGTTAGGTGAGAGTTAGGTAAGCATTATTTAATTTCAATGGTTTAGATTAATTTGTGTTTATTTTAATGAGTGGTTTAGATTGGTTCTTGTAACCTATAAAACCCCCCCATTGTATTTGAGTTTCATTCATCCAAAAATGTAAGCTTAAGAAGAAAGCATTAGAAAGTCTTCTTAAGAGTTTCTCTTCTTTGCAATTTTGTGAGATTGTTCTAAAGAGTGTTTTTCTTCTTCTTGATAAATTAGAGTTTTATACTCAACATCATAGACTGTTTTTTTGTTGACAATGAAGGAGGCCAACCATTGAAGATATGATTTAAATACCAAAGCACTGGAGAACAAACAATACAAGCTTTATTGACTCAAGTTCAAGTCATTAATCTTGTCTGCTATTTTTTCTTGAAAACTACAAATCCATTAAGAGCATCCTATCCTAAGTACAACAATTTGACCATACATTTTCTTTATCTGATCAGCTGGACTTCCCCCTTTGATCCCTGTAGATCAACGCCACTATTATTGAGGTAAATTTAAAATAAATAAATAAAACCATACATTTTCTTTATCTTACATAGCTTTCTATTCGCTATAACGCTCAATGGAGAACAGCATGGACTAAACATTTGGTATGAAACATTGAATCTTATTCTTCCTAAGATATATTCATAGAAAGTTTAGGTGGTCTTATTGGAGACTACAACATGCTTTCCCTTGTTGCATTTTTTTTTCTTTTTTTTTTCCATTTTGGAGTGATGCTTAATTGTGTCCAAGGATTGTGATTTCGTTTTCCTGAGGTAATTTCGATAAGATGATTTTAAGAAATATTTCGTGAAATATATTTCTTTGTGTATACAAAAACGTAAAAATTTGTTGACATCAATAGAAGGAGAGGGATAATGATCCATGAAACTCTGACCGCCAACCATGTCTTTAGAGTGCTCTACCGCCAACTGGAGCATTTTCTCATTAATATCTCGAGGATCGTCATTAGACAACTCAGCAGTGTTTGAAACACCATAAGCAGAAAGAAGCTTCATCTCTTCGTCATCCAGTTTACGAATAGTCTCCTTCACGCTCATCTTCAAATCTTAGCGAATCTCATCACTGAGTTTCTCGAAACAATCAGGAGAACGAAGGAAGTAGATCTCTCTGTACACCAACAGACCGACCACCGAATGCAAAATCCTAGCAATTAAGGGAATACCGAGAGAGTAACCCTTGGGTAAGAAGAAACCGTCACCTTCCAACCATTAGGGCCCATTTGGGTAGGAGAAATGCCTAGAAAATTCAGATACTCCCATAACAGCTCCGAAACCGAAAATCGAAAGTCGGAAGATAACATGCACGAATACAGTGCAATGTATCCAGCCTTTGGGTTACAAGGGCTATCGTCCTGTCCATGCAAAACAATCTCGAGGTCAGGCGGGAGATTATAATCAGAACGAAGAGTTGACTGAGAGGCTCTATTAGGAGTGTAATGAGCCTCGCACAGAGTTAGTGACTTACCACTTAACTTGTCACCAACAGACATCGTTGAAGAACGAAGAAGCAATGAAAATGAAAGAACAAACAAACCCTAAATTCAAAGATAGCGTGAAGAGGGAAAACGTATTCGTCACATTTCCTTTTATAGAGCCGAGCAATGAGGAAATGGCTCATGGGACAGCATGCGAGATACGATGGCTATGCGAAATCTCAAAAATGTGCGCAAAAAACGAACGGGCAAGCAAAGGATCGAGACACCAACTCGCGAAAAGCAACTGATAGCATTAAATACAAGGTAATAATGAAATCGAAAGGCAAACCGTCACCAAAGTTAGTGGCCACGTCAGCATGCCCACTAACTAAGGGGGGAGTAGTTGATGATACATCAAAATAGACTGATCATCACGTTCGTACACATGGCACATAGACCCATCACGAGGATACATCGAACAACCTCGAGCCATTTCATGAAGCCCAATAGGAATAAAGCCAATTACAGAGGCCCAAGTAAGGCCCGCCAATAAGGAAACGCAAATAGAGCCTAAATCTAGGCCCCAACGAATCAAAGCCCGGATATACGCCCGACACGAGTTCTATGATAAAGAAGAAGAATGTTGCACCGAAAAGAGCCGTGGAGGGAGTTACGCCTCCCCGAACGCATCTCCATAAAAGAGGGAATTGTTACAAGAAACATCTCCTTCCATTGCGCCTCACATGCTTAAGTCATGTAGAGAGTTAACCACGACCATTATAAAAGGTAAAAGGATCATTCGACAAAGGTATGCAACTTTAACTGAGTTTTGTCCAAATTTATATCCTTCTTCCAACAGAGTTACTGACTTAATCATCGGAGTGCCTTCGGCCACCAAAAATGTCGTCATTGATAGTCTAACAGTTGTTTTGCAGGTCAAAACTCACAGGAGGACGTTTTTTGGACACATCAATACTAATATTTCTGATTCTTTTGAATGTACTAAATGATCCCCTCGACCAACATGAGACCGATCGACGTCGATGAAGATATGGATGTGGAATCACAGACGGCTCCAACCACTGCTATGGTTGGCAGAAAATCTGTTTACACGGATATCTGCCCCGCCCCACCCAGTCCCATTCGAGGTGAATATGCACTACACCAAATTGACATTTTTGTAACAACCTCCAAAACAATATCATTTTTCAGTTGTAACAGTCCACCAAACAATTTCAAGTCAAAATTAAATTCAGTTAAAAAAATGAAAAACATAGTTTCACAAAAAAAATGATACAATAAATTGGATCACCATGAATAGTATCACTTGTAACACCATACTCTTAATTATTGTATCACTTTGTTTGTGAAAATATGTAAATTGTTTGGTGACCTGTTACAGCTCAAAAAGATTTTCAACTTAACGGATTTTAAGGCAGATTCAAGAATGGAAATTTAATTTGTCACGAATTCAAGGCAGATGCAGATTTTGTCATATCTGTCCCGTGAATATCCAGATATTTGAATGATATTCATGTTACGATTTTGATTGCGTCATAGTCAATGTGTTTGCAATTTGGTGGTGGGGGAGTTGATAGGAACCTCCATATGAGGGGACCTTGAATGAACTGGATGCAAACAAGAAAAAGAAGATGAGTAATTTCCTAACATAAACCTAGTTTCTAGAAGGGTGGTCTTAGAAAACTAACAGCAGCCAGAGATTCTATGGTAAAGAAGAGTGGAAAGACAGGAAGAGTAAAATCCCCCAGCAGGATCTGAGGTATCATGAGAAACATGTTTCATATTCTGAGGAAGGGAAGCACAAGCTAACGGTGATTCATGAAGAGAAGAAAATTGAAATAAAACTAAACCGATCGACTATTTTTAACATATTATATTATTTTTATATAAATATATATTATTAATTATTTATTATATATATTTAGTCGGTTCGGTTTTGTTGTTAAAATAACATAGAAATCGAAAATCGAACCGACCACTTCGGTTTTAAATTTTTGATTGGTTCGGTTGGTTTAATCGGTTTGGTCGGTTTTTTGTTCAACCCTACTCGAAATCACTTGAAACATCGTAAGAATTGGTATTTATGTTCGTCGATCTCTCTCTCCCTCTCGCTCGATCTCTCTTTGTGTCTGTGGCTCGATCTCCGCGTCTCTGCCTCTCTAATGATGAGGAAAATCATATTTGGGTTGGTTGTATCAAGGTTTGAGAAGAAATGGGCTGCTATTTGCACCCATTTGCTTACTATTTGCACCGAGTGTGTCCAAAACATGTCTGAACCGTGTCTGTGGCATGTCCAAGACGAGTCGAAAGCAGTCAACGAATTTTGACCATTGACCACATGTCGAATACGTGTCGGACGCGTGTCCATGTCCGACATGTATTCGACACTTAATACGCTGAAGTTCCGGAGAGTAGGTGCATTCTTGATGTTACTTTGCTATCTCTTATTGGTATATAAACTCAATTGTTGTTTCTAGGAGTTCATCAATATATATTTATATCAATGCTTGATTGTGTGAGGGGATGATCATCAATTCGATTGAGTATGGTAACCCCATCCTCCTGATAGAACTTAGTTACTGAAAATGGCATGCACCAATCTCTTACAAGAAGTTGAATCATTGGATATTGGATTCTAGTCTCTTTGTATATGGTAACCCTATCCTCCTGATAGAACTTAGTTACTGAAAATAGCATTCAGCAATCATTGGATATTGGATTCTATTCTCTTTGACTTCTTTGTATATGGAGCTTTGCTACAGAGCGAGGAAAAGGGGCGAGGGGGTGGGTGTAACCACCCATCCTTCTCGGGATGAGTGCATCGTGTTGGAGATGCGCACGAGCGCTCATCGCGAGGAAAATGGGTGGTTACACCCATCTCTCGCTCCCTTTCCCTCGACCCCTAGAATTTTCCTTGTATATGTGAATCATATTATCTGTTCTTTTTAGTTAGTTGGTTTTTGTATTTGCTCGTGTCATATCTCGTGTAAGTTCTTTGGTTTTTATTTCATTTAGTCATTCTCGTTTTTATTGTTGCAAGATTGTCTTGCAAACTGTGTAGTATTTTGTAAAAAATGAGAAAATTGTTTCCTATTTGCTAAGATAAAATGATAGATGGGCTAGTTACTGAAAGTAAAGGTTGCCCTTCAAAGAGTAAATAAATAAATAAATCATAGCCTTTTATATTATTTCATCAGACATGTTGCATGTGTAGCAATGGCATCACGAGCAAAGATGGACGATGTTCTTGTGAAGACCCTTGGGGAAGAGATGAATAAAAGTGGAATGAAGGCAGACAATGGTTAGAAAAGTGACTCACTAAGTCATGTCGTAATTGAGGGTGTGTTTAGTTGCATGAAATCATTTGCCATGGAAATTTATAAGGAGACCACTATATTTTAGGCTAATTTGAGGAATCATTTCACATTCACTAATTAATTTTGTGATCAATGGTGGGAATGAAAGTTTCATGAACATGGAAATCTCACTCCTTGTTCCCCCAAGACATGTGATTCTCATGTTCATGGGAGTTTCATTTTCATCATTGATCACAAAATCAAATAGTGAATGTGGAGTGATACACATCAATTTAGCCGAAAATATAGGGATATTTTCATGTCATAGGATTTCATGCAACCAAACACACCCTAAAATACATACAGGCAAAATATGGAGTTCTGCCGATGAACTATCATTGTAATTGTATAAAAATAAATTTTTAATGTAAACACAAACATATTAAAAAAATAATCAACTTATATACTTTGTTTTAATTTTACAGGCACATCCTGACACGAAAACAGTTTGTTTTCACCATTATGAATCATGGGTTTTCATCTTCAGCAGTGAACCAACAAGTGATGGGGGTTTGGAAGCAAACAAAATCCCCTCATGTTTTGCTTGCAGCACCACTGAGTAAATTACATTTCATATCTTTACATTAAAAATGACATGTGATTCATATTAATATTAATATTTCTGATTCTTTTATTTGATCCCTCAACGTTGATGAAGATATCGATGTGGAATCACAGACGGTTCCAGCCACTGCTTCAACCTCATCTACGCGGCCTTCACCTGTTCCACCACGATACTTGTGTGTTTTGTAAATTGATGAATTTGTTGTCAATTTGTCCTGCCATGGAAGAGGGACTGAGTGAGGTTGTAGGCAATGGCAATCCATGGTTTGTGATGCAATACCAAAGCACATATTTTTATTAGGGTTGAAAACTAAATCGATAGTTTGGTTTTTCACCTAAATCGTTAATCGAATCGATCATTAATAAAATTGAATTAATTCTAATTTATGTAAATCGTAATTAAATTGACTAAAATTGAACTGATCAATTATTTTAAATATATTATATTATTTTTATATAAATTATATATTATTTATCATATATATTCGGTTTGGTCGGTTAAAATCATATAAAAACCGAAAACTGAATCGATCACTTTGGTTTTGAATTTTTTTAAATCGAATCAATTGGTTCGATTTGGTCAGTTTTTTGTTTAACTCTAGTTTTTATGGTTATATAATAAAAACCCTCTTAATCATTAAGGATGTATCAGTGTCACAATGGTAGCGCCTCTGACTCCAGATCAGAAGGTTTCTTTCTTTTTCTTTGTTATTACTTAATGGAAATTAAACTGCTAGGTACTTTTCTTTCTTTTCCTTTGTTATTACTTAATGGAAATTAAACCACAATTAACTAGCAAAATGGAGTTCATGTGCACATTAATATTGCCAACAAGACAAATAAAAATTATCAAAACATATCTTCTTCTTTTTTTCTCTACTTTTCTTTTTCTTTGTTAATCAATGTTATTGCTTAATGGAAGTTAAACCACAATTAACTAGCAAAATAGAGCTCATGTGCACATTAATATTGCCAACACAAATAAAAATTATCAAATCATGTCTTTATTAATATTCACGCATCTAAGCAATTTCCTTTTGAAAATTTCAAGGGTGCTCCTTCTTAGTGTTCTTGGGGTTTTTTTGACACTTCTACTCCTTTTATGAACGGTGTTTGTGGTTTTTCTTTTCTTTTTCTTCCAAACCCACGAACCACCTGCCTTATATACCCAACATTATTTTCAATCTTCTTCATGTGTCCAGGACTTGGGAGTTTTCCAAGCATTCATATCTTCATTATAGTTCTTCTCATGTACTACTCCAAATATGTCCTTAGAAGAAGGGTTGTTTTGAACAGCTTCATCATGATCACCCATCCCTTCAAGTATTATTACATATTCATCACCGCCCCAACCACTATGTACTACCACAGGCTGCTGATTCGGTAGATAGGCCTGCTCAATTGCTTGTACCTGCTCAATTGTAGCCTTATTCAATTTGGAACGATAACAAGTTTTTACAGTCATGAGAGCCTCTTTAGCAGCGGAATCGCCCCATACCATCACATTCTTGCAAAGGATGTTCAGCTTCCATGGAATTCCATATACCTGTGTGTTGAAGTGCTTCTCCCACAATGGCATGCACCGAAGTAACCTTGGAGCTTCTCATAAGAATATTCATGATGGTGAGAATAAAATGGTATTGGATTCTCCTTCAATTATTATTCATCTTCCTGATACTTGGAGAACTATTTTCTGCATGTCAAGGTTTATTTTTCCTGGCTTTGGGAAGGAAAACGTATAAGTGCTGTATCCTCGGTTTTACATCTGAGGTGTAGTAAGCTAAGCTAACTACTTTTCACACCTGAGCTGCTTGTAGTACATTTTAGCTAGCATATTTTTATTTGCAAAAATTCTAATTGTCAAGGAAACTAGCGACGGATGGAGGGACCCTTCCCCTCGCGATGTGTGCAAAAGATGGGAGACACGCATCACGAGGGGAATGGAGGGTTCTCCCTCCCTCGCTGATTTCCTCGCCAGTCAGCCATTCTGTTTTATTTGACAATGATGTTATTTAAATATTGAATTTCTTAAAATTCGGTTAGTTCATTTGTTTTGCCCTGTCACTAGGCTCCCTTGGAAATGTCTTCACCATTAAGGCAACAATGGCTTCTCCATGTTTTCTACTGCTTCTCCAGACATCTTCTCCATCCAACCAACCCAATGAAGTTCAGAGAAACAAATAACAGAGATGAAAAGAATTTATTGAAACCTCTACCTGTAATTTATTTCAGTTTCTCACCAATATTTTTAGCTTCAGGTTTTGTTTATACCACATGGAAAGGAAAATAATAAAAAAACGTTTAACCGATATTATTCTTGGTTTTATCTAGGCACAACAACGAGCCAATTAGGTTGAGCTTCTCAAGTACTATGACATACAATCATTGAAACCATCGTTCTTTGGCTTGATTATACTCAACAGTACTATGGCATACAATAATCTAGACCAGGTACAAACACTACGTGCAAAAGCAATTTGGGAAAAGGGTTGATAAGTTGAATTCCACCAGGATGAAGCACAAAAAAATTGATACTTTACGGCAAGAATCACTGCTGATGGAAATAATGCACCTTGCTATAGAAGCTGCAGACCGTGACTTGCTTTTAGTGACAACGCCTAAAACAATAGAAATAAATTTCCTAACTTCCGATGGTGTAGAAATGTTTCCAAATGAAATGACAACCACTGCCTATGCAAATGACAGACCATAGGAAAAGAAAAGTCTACATGATAATACTAACACCTCCGCCAGTCTCAATGACAACCAAAAGATGGGTTGTTCATTTCAATCAAATGAAACAGATATAATGATCATCTAAAACACATATTCCAAAATTCATAATATGGATTATAATCTTAAAAGACACTCAAGCCGCCTGCTTCTTCAAGTTTGCAAGCTCTTGCCTGACTACGGCACCCCTCTGCAGATTAAATAATATAAACCCATTAGCCTAACAAAAATATAATAAACATTGTTAAAAACATTCTGCAACTAAAACTTACGGCAAAAATAAAATAGTTTATTATTTGTTGCTTCTTATAGCTTTTAAATAAGGAAGTATGGCCACTTTGGAAAAATCATCATATCCGTGTCTGATACGTATTCGACACCGAAACTTGTTCGACAAGCCTCTGACACGAGTCGGACATGTGGTCAACGTATCAGCAAGTATCAGATACATGGAAAATGTAGTCAACGTGTAGAACACATTTCCAATACACTCGAAACTTGGAAATGACACAGTCAAGACTCGGCAACTAACTTTGTTTTATTATTTACTTTTAGACGTGTAAATAATCTCATAATTTAATGATTGGTAATTCATCTGAAGTGAATGACTTTCAATTGAGATTCAAGATAAATAGGGCAAAGAACCACTAAAGCATAGAAATAGTTTATGCTTCTTCTCTCCTCTACTTCTTCTCTGCTATATTTTTTCTCTACTTCATTTTTTTCTTACAACAGAGTTGGTCTTCTTCCCCGCCTTTGCACCTATTCTTATTCTCTACTTTTTTCTTCTTCGTGTTTTTTCTACTTTTTTCTACTTGCATTAAAGATGAAGACACTCTAAGAAGACATTTTATTAAATTATAGTTTATGTTTATGACTTGTTAAAAAAATAGTATGACGTGTCGACGTGTCCCTGAGTCCTTTTTTTAAAACTATCGTATTGTGTTTGTGACCGATACCACGTGTGTCTGTGTCCATGCATCCTTGCTTTTTACATACAAATACTTCTCATTCTAAAACCTGACATTATATCATAAATTCCTTGCAACTCTAAAGGTTTATCAATTGCTATTAAAGACTCTCCTACTGACTGTTATCTTCTTACTATCAAAGGGTTAAGCATGACTTTCCAGCAAACATTTAATGATATCCAAAAGGAATATCAGTAAGTAACATGAATTACGACCTTGATTTTTGCCAACATGAGCTTGAACCTATCAAAATCATTCATAGCTGCTCTCCTCTTCTGAACAATCAACTTTCTGCCCCAAGAGCTGTTTTCCCATTTGTTCTTTACATCTGCCAAGGTAGGTTAACACAAGAATCCATGAGAATTTATGTTAACAGGGAGCAGAATGAGATAAGTTTATCTTCCTTGTAGCACTGTCTCACCTGCAGCCTCCATAGCAGCAATGAGGGTCTTCTTCTTGGGGATCCTTTTAATGTCAATCTTAATGTCCGTGAGTGTAAGCCTCTTGAAGTTCATTTGACTTCTCACCATATCAGGTGCATCAACAAGGGCCTGCAAACATAAATATGACATCACAAATTCTGAAATATCCTATGTAGTATGTGTTGGTAAAGACATTTTCCCAACACAAGTAAATGGCAGTTTTCTCTGAAATGAATAAAAATTAAAACTTAAGCCTAATTAATTAGGTTCCTCTGCAGACACAAATTGCTCTACTTCTATGATGGAATATGGAGAAACATGCAAGGAAAGATTATAAATTCCTCCATTAGCTCTAACCGGGCCATATGATGATTGACAATTAATCTAATTTCGAAAATATTGAATGTAGAACTCATGATTATTTATTGCTGATTGAAAGGAACAATATTTTTCTTCTATCGATGTTTTTCTTAGTTTATTGGTACAACAACAAGAAGATTGTTAACTATTAAGATATTTTCATTTTGGAAACCTAACATCCACAATAAAACTCGACTTAGTGTATCAATCATACAATCGCACAATAATAGCAATAAAAAGCATGCTCCATGAGCCACTAACACCTTCTGAAGTAAAATTCTAACAACCCACTCGACATCAAATTCTAACAACCTACTCGACACTACGCCAAAATGTGACAATCCTAACAATTGAAATACATAAAATTGTAAATTTCCTCGTTAAGAAAGGTCAAGCAACAAAGAAAGGATCCAATACATTAAACATTGCAAAACTTGATAAATGCGTGACAATAGGATCTACTGAAAATAATATTTTCTATAAGATAAATTGCATAAAATTCAAGGTGTCTTCAATTGAGGGTCATTGTATCCACTCATCAGCTGGGTTATTTATGCAGCGATTAATCGCCGATTAATCAATGATTTAATGTAAATCAAGGATAATTGATCCGAACTAGGTATTTAGTGGCTAGGTTTAGCAGTCGCCAATTAATCAATGAGTCACCAAAAAATCAGTGAGAAATTAGTGATAAATCAAGGTTGTTTTGTTGGGTGGTGGCATGTTGGTTGTCGTCTTGTTGGGTAGTGGTGGTCGTTGCTCTATGGTGTGTGATGTTTTGGACATAATTTGCTCTATATATGACTTACTTTTGTTGCTCTATAATACTTATCTGATTAATCTTTATTGTCAAGATATATTATTTATTATAATTTACATCAGTGAGGGTATAAAAATGTATACTTTGAAAAAATAGATCGATTAAATCTGATTAATATGCTTAATCTTAAATCGGTCTTGGACCGCGAAGGTCGGTTATCCACATTTACTGCATAGCTCATCCTACATCCAATCTAACAAATTTTTCAAGATCAAAAAGAGAGAACACACCAACACTGGCTATAGTCAAGATTGATCCCTATATGTATAAGAAGTAACCCTCTTCTACTCCTTCCAAAACTCTCAATTCTGAATTCACATTGAAATCGTCCTTGGGTTAGCAGCTGAACTCAAACCCCCACAACATTTGCAAGAAGCACTATTGTAACTTGTAGTTATTATAATGTAAACTTTCTAACTAGAATACCTTATCCTTAATATGCGGTAAACAAACTCAACATAAATCGAGGTTATTAAGCTATTTGTTCAAACACACGACCTTCATTCAGGTTAAAGACTCAACCAAGCAATCTAATTACCCGATTTTGGTCAATAACGTCGACGATGACGACAAGCCTGCCATAGTCCTCGCCATAGTTCACGAGAGCGACTCGCCCGATCTCAACGTATCTCTTGAAAGGCTGCAAACACACACAAACACACAAACAAATGGGTCAAGACAAGGAAGTGAAAAAGCAACGTTGATGTTGAAGATGAGAGAGTTGCAGAGAAGAGATTCACTCACCATTGTTGTTGTTGATGACGGCAAAAGAGAGAGAATGAACGCTGCAGAATTAGGGTTTGTTTTGTATATAAAGACCCAATTAGGGTTTAGCAGTAGTGGTTTAGTCTAGAGGCACACCAAGTTTTTGTTTGTGGCAGACAGGTAATGAGTTGGGTCGAACACGGATCCAATTAATTTTTTACCCGAACATCATATTTCATTATTTTGTTGAGCTTGGAAATATAGAAAATTTGTAAATCCTGTTCCTATCCCCAAAGAAAGAAGGGGAAAAAAATATTTTATGAAAACCAAAGCTTTTATTTTCAAGATATGAAATATTGTTATAGAATCATGATATGTAAATTAAAATGATTACAGAATTGAATATAGTCCACTAGAGATGTTGCACAAGCCACGACTAAATTTAAAAGGATTATAGAATTGGGTGTACTCTCATTAGAGTGTTTTTGAAACAGGCGATAGGGATGGCAACGGGCGGATTTGGGCAAATCCGTCCCAATTCCACAAGGGATCGTGGATCCCTGAATCCGCCCCGCCCTAAATATCTGTTGAAAATATTTGTCTTATTCTCAACAACACTCAACATATCCTGCATTGCTTTTCCTCTTTTCTCAACCTCTCAACTAGGGGTGGGCATCCCATCCCGCGATCCCGATCCCGTCCCGATTTTTTCGAGTCTTAATGGGATTGAATAATTTCATCCCGATCCCGTCCCGTCCCGATCTAGAATGGGATGGGATTGGATGAAGATTTTCAATACCGCCAATCTCGTCCCGTCCCGAACTAAATTTTTAATATTAATTTTTAATATTTTTATTTATTTATTTATTTTAGGATTGTGGATGCTCATACAAATTAACTGATTTATTTTAGGATTGTTTGGATATTAATTATTGTTGACGTGGCTGTGGGACTCGTCATCTATTCTCTAACGTATGTTCTCTATAATGTATTTATTTTTCGGACTAATATGTTCTCTCCATGTTATTTCGCCCATATGTGTGATATTACATTTTGTTTTCACTCTGTGTTTGTCTGTAACAGAGAGAAGGGAGACCCTGCTAGTTCATTAGAAATTGCTAATGGAAATGATGATATCCAATACCAAGTACTTATTCAAGAAAACGAAACATCTGAAAATGCGGCAATAGTTTCTTAATTGGATAAATGGTCCGGCAGGCAGTTGTGTTTTCATGACCAGACTGTGCAATGAGTTGAAGGTCCTTTCAATAACAGATGCTCAGACCTTTTTAGTCAAATTTAGTGTAAAATTGTACTATAAATACTAAAAATTTAAATCAGAGGTGTCTGGCAAATACAATTCTGAAATGGTTTGTAGTAATTCGCCATTGAAAATTTGTCATTGTGGACGGTCAGTGTTGTTGTTATGTGAGGTCCGGTTTATATTTGTGATGACAGACATATCTTTGATTATAAGAGGTCGGTCCCATTATCCGTTCTTCTTACTTTTTTTTTTTTTTTTTCTTTTTTCCCTTATTGAATGAGTTATGTCTGATATCAAAACTGTAAGAAAAATCAAATGCCAAAACTATAGCACTTTTGGGATCAAATGTTGTCACAGGTTCTATCCTTGGGGCACAATGCAGGGCAATGTGCTAATGCTCCCACCCCAACTACAGGGCTCCATGCTGTGGTAGATCAGGGCAATAATCACAATGTTGTCGCACAGGCCTGTAGTCAATTTGGATGATTACTATGTGTCTGAGGAGGGTTGTTTACAAGCACCAATTGCCAATCGGAACATAGTAAATGGTGGGGTGCCTAGCAAAACATTGAGCATAAAGGCAAGAGAGGTGGTGACCTTGCAGAACTGAAACAGCATAATGAAGTAGTACCACAGATTGTTGTGATGTTAGAATCAAGCTTCAGTCTTCCTGAAGTAGGAAGAAAGATGACAAGAAATCCATCAGTGGGTGTTGGATTCAGAACACGTTCTTTCAGTTGTTTTATGATTTGATATGTTCAGAATGTATTCTAGTTGATATGTTCAGATTAGCATGTTGATCCCGTCCCGATCCCGTATGAACGGGATGGGATAGGGATGGGTATATCTCGTCCCATCCCGTCCCATCCCGTCCCGTGCCCACCCCTACTCTCAACATTACTTCCACGCAAAACACAAATAAATCACTCTTTATTACCATAGCACAAACGATTCCAGAGCAATATAGTGAGAAGAAGATGAAATGGTCAGTCTACAACTTTACACACAAATGATTGCACAACACAAACGAAACGTAGATCTGCAACTCTGCTTCTCACTCTATGGCGATGGTCAACGAATACCCTCATCCTATACTTGTATTTCCATTATATTGGTGTTTTAACTTTTAAAAGTCAAATTTTAAGTTGGTTCGATATTTTGAGGTTAAGAATATTTATTTGATGACACGCCTAAATATGTGTATCATAACCTAGCGTGACTATCACCTCATATAGGTACATTTTCAACACATCATCCTCCTCTTTGTTCACCGGGTGTCACAACCACAATAGAACTATCCTTCTTTCTTTTTTTTATCCATCACCAGATAATGGGAAATTCTAAATGGCGAGGGAACCAGCGAGGGAGGGGGGTGAAGCCGTCCATTCCCATCGAGATGCATGAAAGCGCTTATCTCGAGGCAATTTCACGCATCTCGAAGGGGTGAACGGCACCCCTCCCTCGCTGATTTCCTCGCCCCTTCCCTCGCTGTTTAGACAAACCCCCAAATAATATAAACATATGTGGATCTTGTAGTATAATTGACAAAGTGTTAATTTTGAGAAGTTTAGGTATGAATCTTATTCGTTTGCCCATGCAAGGTATTTCACTATTTTTGATAAATTAAAAAGAAGATGCACATCACATATATTAACCAACAAAATACTAAAATATAATACCCGTACTTTAAAACTATGTGTAGTGTGTATTAATTGTTTGCAATCTCAGCCAAACAACTTTCAAATTTTGCCAAACTGATTTATAACTATATTAATGAATAACATAACAAAGTATTCAAAGTTAAGTATAAAATCATTGATTCATAGGTTGTCAAAGTTAAAGCCATTGTCTAAAAAAAGTTTACCAAAAGCATCATTCAGATAAACAAGAACCTCGAGGGGGAGGGGTGTCACCACTCATCCCCCTTTGCGAATCTCGAGGGGGATGAGTGGTGACACCCCTCCCCCTCGCAGGTTTCCTCGCCATTTAGAATTCCCGGATAAACAAACACCCCCCTTGTATGCCAGAGACAGAACAATCAATCTAAAAAATGTAAACAAGAAGAAGAATGGTCTATTACAACTACAGAAGTCTCACATATATTCATAATATTAACAAATTCAATAAAAAGTTAATTTTCAGTCCTGAGTCTAAATAACAGTTTTAATTGTGATACCATTGGGAAGGAAGAGACAGCAAATATTGCTAGGCTTGGCTGACCTTGTATAAAGAATGGATATTCCAATACACAATGACAACGAATGCTCGGATCTGGAAAATAGTACAAGGGAGCTTGCCCTTTTATAAAGAAGTTTTGTCGCCAACTTTCATCTACACCTTACTTCCTCTTCTCAGTGCCAATTGACAGAAGTTCAAAGCTCCGAAGAGGATCATTGCGAGGGTTTCTTGTGCGGGACAATGATGTTGGCTTCTCATAGCCGGGTTGAATGCTGCGGTTCAATGAATGCCGTCCACTGCTTGAGACTAGACGACTTGACCGACTCTCACCAAGGTCAGAGGAGGATGTTGGACGATTGCTTGAAACCATTGCCCTCCTTGAAGAGCTGCCATTTCGAGAGGAAGAAGTGCGACCTCTTTCCAATTCAGGTGCCTGGAAGTACCACAAGAAATTGGCAGTTCGGTAAGAATTACCATCAGTTAATGCAGACTATGACACAAGTTACATCCTTCAGGCTTCAGGAGATAAGAGCCAAAGAAGTTACAATCCACAGCAATCCTATTGGGTTAAGAAGGAAGAGGGAGGGGGTGGCAGCGGTCTACAACATTCTGTATACTTTTGGAGTTTAGAACTTGTGTTTTAATCAACAGCAACTAGTGCAGGTTTTGACATATGCCATCAAACAAAAATCTCTCACTAATGAAAAAAGTTTTTGGTATTCTATAAAAATGATAAGCAAGAGGTCGTGTGGTGTCAAATCAAAATTTGACCATTGGGCTAAGCTGCAGATAAACAAAAGTTTAGGCAAAGATTATGTTCTTCAACAGTGATATTCAACTCAATAAAAAAAAACTATATTCTTTCCTGAGAAAACGTAGAACAATCAAACTACATCCCAATAGACAGCTCACACAGATATCACGAAAAGGATAACTAATGAAATCAAGTATTCACATTAAATACTTACCACCTCCTTGGAAGATGGTGCATCCCCTGAGATCTTGTATTTTGGATGATCATGTAGGATAGGGCTTCTTCTAGTAAAAGCATCGACCGCACTAATGAATTTTTCCTTTATATCTTGCCCTGCTAAAGAAAGTAAGTGATGCTAAACATCAAGCATTGGAAAATATGGGAGTAAAAGAAACCAAGAATCCATCTAGCACTACTGTAAAACAAATCAACAACATTGGTAAAACAGCAGACTGACACAATCAACTAAAGATTTTAATCACATCACGTTACCAGAACAGATGTGCAAAAGGAAAACCTTGATTTAACAGTATGAGATTATAAAGCAAATAATTTTCCAAGAAAAAAAAAATTATAAAGCAAATAAAACTGAAATATTGGGAGGGTACACTCCCAATTCACAACATAAGTTGTGATTCACAAATCCTAAGTGAACCACAACGGGGAAATCAATTTGGAAAAAGAGTTTCCTAAAAAATAATAGCAAACCTGAAGTTTTTTCGGGTCTTTCTGCAGATGGTCCTGGATTTGCAACTATTCTCCCACTGGGCTGTTAAATGTGATCAGAACAATAATTAACATGTGCAGCTGATAAAAAGGCGGCGCGGGGGGAGGCAAACAAAGACAAAATTTCAAAAATCACGTACACGGACCCTGGAGTTGGAACTAATCTGTGGATATTTCAACATGGTCCAATCAAATACATAGTCAAACTGATATCCTGCAAAAGAAAATATACTCCAAAAAATAATGAGTAAAGATATCCCCTCCAACTTAACAATCAAAAGCAAAAAACGGAAATGGCGAAGAAATATGTCCCGAAATCTTTACCTTCCCGGATAAACAGATCCCGGAAAAGCCTTTTCAGATACGAGTAGTCTGGTTTGTCTTCAAACCGTAAAGATCGACAATAATGAAAGTATGACATGAACTCGGATGGGTATGATTTGCAAAGCACCTGTAATATGAGCATTCAGGTTATTCTATTATGTATACACCTAAATGGCACTATACATCTAACACGAACAATATGTTATACAGGCATAGAATGGTTTGAATAGGTTTTTAGTGCAATTAATCACGAGTCACTGATCATACTAATTCTGCAGAATTACAGAAAACAGTCCAGGCTGCCAAAAAGATTTAGATCAGTAGGAATAATCTTTATTTGTTATGATTGATTTATTTTGTAACCTAACTATCCCAACAACTTATCTCATTTATCGATATTAAACAAGGCTTGTAAATCTCTAAAACTCCATGCTACCACCTTTAAATTGACAGTTTGAATTGATGTCTTTGTGCTGTTCAGATAACTGGTTCTATTATTTGACCTAGGTATGGAGAACAACAGTTATCACATTCAGTGAAGAGCTCAAGAAAATCAAATACCTCTACTGGAGTTAGCATCTTCTTTTCACTGATCTTATCATACTTTTGCTTCTTTGTTCCAGCTTTGAGTCCTTGCCAGGGAAGGCTGAAGATAGCAATTACAACAGTTGAATTAAAATAAAATAAAATAAAAACTCCAGATCGCTATCCAACTAAACATCCAGCATTACTACAAACTTTAACAAAAAGAAAAGAAGGCAGGAAAGGTACAAAATTAAAAATAAATAAATAAGCAAAATGTGCCCTAGTTGAATAATTAACCTTCCCCTCAAAAAATACATAAGAACGTAACCAAGAGATTCCAGATCATCCCTCCTGCTTTGTTCTGAAACAGTGGAAAGAGTAAGGTAATGAACATCGAATGTTAAACGATAACACTGGAAAAATAGCCATTTCAAAACATTAAAAGGTAAGTTGCTTCACTTACCAACTCCAAGGTGAGTGTTCACACTTGCATAGCGAGCGGTTCCAGTGAGATTCTTGTTTTCCCTGTAAGCAAAGAAGACCAATCAATTTTGCTTCACTTACTATGGAAAATGTACAATGACAATGCCCTAACATGAACTAGCAACCATGCATGTGTTGCACATGTAAATCATATCATTACTTATTCTGGATAATCAGAATATAGTAATTAAAATAGATATAATAATAAATTATAGCAAGTTAATATAAAAAAATGCACAGTTATATTAATATCTAAAATACTAAAATGTTGCTAAGATCATCTTCCTGAACCCTCAACATAATACTTTCCCTTCACAAGCCAGTTCTGGAAGAAAGGAAAAGTGCCTCACCTTGAAGTAAAGCATATTAGTATTAATCCAGTACTGCTAAACACAAGTGGCACTGAAGACTCCTTATAGGTTGGAGCACTTTGAATTTCATAAATACTAATCCTAAATGTCTAAGTTACCAAAACACTCACAAGATAACAACGTTTTATCAGAATGATACCGAAGAAGACCGTAAGTAACACCTCAGCTTTTCCCCCAAAGAAAGAACTTGACAACAGCCCAACTGCCCTTTCTCTTCTTCTTCACTTTAGTTTCAAAACAAACACTATAGTTGGTGTTCTGTTCTAAACAAGGGCTCAGCAATTCAAAAGGTTGAATCATTCTCAAGCCTACTAACACTCCATGGGGAAATCAAACTTCACAACAAACAAATGACTCCTACAAGGTGCATCCCCTCCCAAAGACCATCACTTTGATTCTAATGTCCAGCTCCCATTTCCACGTCCTCACCGTCACTTTGATTCATGTGTTTGACACAATAAGTGAGGCAAAATGAAGTGTCCTCATACCAAACAGGATCCACTTTTCAAACAAGATCAAATAGAAAGGCGAAGCTTTGAAATGGGAATGATAATTAGAAAAGGATGCAATATTCATTTCATGAAACAGGATATTTTCACTTGACTGAAAAGAACTAGTTTAAATCCCCATTAGTTTCATGATTCAATCCAGAACTGTGAGGGCCTGAAGGGTGTAACCTAAAAGTTGCCAACTGAGTAATAATCCTATTCACACTGATCTGGAGATGCTTCACAATCCCCAACTTGTACTTGAAAGTTGATAAATAATAAATATATATATATATATATAAACTTCATAATTAAAATGTATAACAAACTCATCAAGGTAGATGGAAACGGCACACAACATAAGATGACAAGAATAGATGGAGAAATTGGACATTTCCGAAGATGAGGTTGAGATGAATGTGTTGGGGTTGATAAGGATCCAATGGTAATGATATGGATGATGTAGATAAGGTGGTTTCTTTGGGGACTGATGACGCAAATCCTAGTTGAGATGCGTCCTGTTTTAAACTTGGGTTAGTTTTGTATCTCCTCTTGGATATGGGATGGAATTGAACTTTTTGTGAGAGAGTGGGGGAGGATTGTGATTTCGCGAAATTATGCGAATTTTCGTTTTTGAAATTACGAAATGAAAAATGGCAAAAGAAAAAATAACATTTTTTTGAGGTTTTTTTGTAAAAAACCAACTACTAAAATTTATTTTTTTTGAAAAATTTCAGGATTTTTTTCGTAAATTTCGAGTTTTTTCTTATAATTATTTATTATTTTTGAAACCACCCCCTAATTTCCTAATTATCACTTCTTCTACTTATATATTGATTTTTTTAAATTACCCTTTGATTTTCTAATTATAGGTATTGTGGTTTCATTTAATGTGTTTAATACATTTATTTACTTGCATATAATTTTTTTCACATATTTAATATGCCCTCGAAGTTCATTATATATTTTATGTATCCTCAAAATTTTTACGTTTTTTCTTTACATACCGAAATATTTCTTAAAATCAGGAAACCGAAATTAACTCGAAAAACGAAATCACAATCCTTTGGGAGGGGAGGAATTCTATAACTAAGCAACATATCCCATGACCCACCAGCTCAACTATTGTCTAAACTTGATAATTGCCATTTGCCAACATCTAAACCCAATGAAATCAGGATATGGATCTGACTTTTCCCAAGCCCATAACAAAAAAATAAAACAGATTGCAAGGACAGGGGACACACAAAAAAAGGATAAGGCGCAAGGCACTATTGTCTTGAAGAGAGCATAATGCAGAACTTTGAAGGTAATAGTTTGAAAGTCTTTTGGATACATCTTATGCATCTAAGAATGAGAAATGACGCCCTTGAGGACGAATATGTACTATAGCTAGAATGCTAGCACTAATTAGAGATGCAAAATACTCAACAAAGAAAAACAACCATAGAATTGAAAGAAGTGGCAAAAACAGGACGAAATCACAATCTTGGATCAAAAGGAAAATAGAGAAGCATCCACATACCTGTATGGTATGTGCTTATGAGTGTGAAGATCCCTGTACTTCTTTGCCAGGCCATAGTCAATAACGTATACCTATTGAAGAATAGAAAACAAACCAGATTGAAAACATCTTATCAGTTGCTAATTGCTACCTCTAAACAACAAAGGCTTGGACGTATATTTCTAAACTAAACCAGGAACACAAATATAATACACTTGAGACAGGATACAATCTATCAGTTTAGCAGGTGTTTTGATTACTCAATGGATTCATAATTTGCTTATTTAGCAGAATATTTTATTTTGTATATTATCTACTTTTGCAAAAAAAAAAAGAGTTGGTTCCTGTATATACTTAGATTTTTTATTTTTTTTTTTCACTTAAATACTTCTAAAAGGCTTACTCCTCACGTGTTTGTCCATTGGAACAACTTCGTGTTTAAAAACCTTAAATCCCACATAACCAGTAACTCGAATGTCATCTTCAACCTCACTTCTCTCTTCTTTTCCGATCTCCTCCTATCCGCTCCCTTTTCATACCCCTATTTTCCATTCCCTTTTCATTCCCCTATTTTCCATTGGAAATGGATTGAATCCAAACAACCCTCAATGACCTATCAACCACATCCAAAGCTGAAGCCTGAGAAGCATTGATGTCATATGTGACCAAGACCGAGATTTTTTTTTTTTTTTTCAATAATGGCTGCCATTTTGCCGATCTCTTCGATTTTAATAAGCAAAGCATTTGAAAATTTTGTTATGAACTTAGTATAGCCACGGAAGGGGTTCTTCAACAACAAATGATCTCTTTTTTTCAAGGAGGCAAGATAAATAAATTTTATTGAAGAAAGATGAGTGAGAGAGACACTCGCATACCTACAGCAGTAGAGAAAATAATGAAGCAATACATTATATATCAAGACAAAAATAAGATATATCTCCACAAGTACACAATACAGAGAGGGGAACTCAGTACACAACGAGATCAGTCTCACCTATATGCTTCTTAATATCCTTCCCTCAAAAAATGAATCCTTCAAAATTCATGAATGCTTCTTCACAAGTCTACAACCACGTTGCACATCCATATCACTAATCAGTGTTAATTTAATAAGATGTGGCTTTGTGGACAGGAATCTCAGGAGAAGATGCAAACCAAAGTTCACATAGATAATAGAGGTCGTGAAAAGATGTAGCTTGCTTGGCTTAAAGAACAATACCTCCCACCAAAAATATCCTTCCCTACCATTTTAGAAATGTGTAATGACTTCTTTTTTATAATCTACGAACCATACTAGAAGATGTCCAATCCAGCAGATGAGAAGTTGAGACCTAATCATTCCATGGGGCGTGGATACAGTAATTTTGATGAAGATCAAAGACAAACTAAAACTCACCTGATACAGCCATGCACAAAATATTCCCTCCGATACAAATGCCACAAATAGATATGAGGCGTTTCTTATAAAAAAAAAAAAATTCAGTAACCAGGAAATTTTTCAAATTTTCACTTGGGTGGTATCAGACGGGTGGAGCTAGGAAGAATAGTATAGTTTAACACTCGAATCATTCTAAGTTCTGAAGAATCATGGTTTTTGACTGATCCCTCAGGAAATCACTTAATGCATCTAAAAAATTAAAGACACTTCAGATAGGGCCCTTGGGAATATCAAAGCATTGTTTATGAGATAATCAATCGCCTAATTATTTAGAGTATTAAAGTTGAATAAATGTAGAGTGTCAACCACAAATAAAACAACCCGATACGAGTATGCGGCTATAACAAACATGTGATGACTTCAGACCTCATGCAAATTAACAATCATATCTACAAACTAAAACTGGACCACAGGAGAAAACAGACGCAGCCAAGGACACTGCAAAGTTTTCTATCGAGTAGAAGAATTTCAGTAACTCAGTTCTCTAGAACAAGAAACATTGACATATTTGATTTTCTGTTTATTGATATTAACTATGAAGTTTCAATCTTTCCACATCATAACTCTTATAAACTATGATTACCACATCAGAATCCGTACCTGGTTTGCACGTCGCCCTAAACCCATTAAGAAGTTATCAGGCTTTATATCGCGGTGAAGAAATCCTCTCGAGTGCAAATACTCAACTCGGTTGATCTACATCATCATTGCATGTGCACAATATTTTATTCGTAAACATTATTAGGAAAAAGAAAAATTCCATGTCAAGCCTATAAGCACATATACTCACCAGCTGATCAGCCAGCATAAGCACAGTTTTCAATGTTAATTTTCGATTGCAGTAGTTAAATAGGTCCTCAAGACTTGGGCCAAGAAGATCGATAATCATTACATTGTACTCGTTCTGGACTCCATACCACTTCAAATGCGGAATTCCAGCTGCATATTTAGCAGAAAAAAATCAGACCAGATACCATGTTTGATACACTAGTCATTATCATCCTTTCTTCTAGAAGTTCAAAACACTAATGCAATTTCTTCTTTGAGGCTAACTGGGGAGACAAATGGAAACTCACTTCCTCCTTGAAGAAGCATATACAATTTCGACTCATACTGAAGCTGAGGGTGCTTAGTCTTCACAGGTTCCTGATAGTTACATATAAAAGAAATTGAGTTATTGAAAATTGATATCACAAAAGAAGAAAACTTGAGAAGTTCATTCAAAGAAGTGAATGAAGAAAAGAAGAAAAACTAAAAAAAAAAGATAAATATTTGTGACTGTGTGAGGTATGCCCTTTTCTGCCTTTTGAGCCTATTTTCTGAAGTTAACCAAAGAACCCAACTGGAACTCTTCCCTTGCTTTGGATTGTTGTTGAGCATCATCTTTTGCTTCTTCTTCTTTTTTTTCTTTTTTTTTTTTGGTGCGGGTGTTTTTTTGCACTTGTTTAATCTTTATAGATAGCAAATAGAACGTCTAATATGCTTGTACCAGCAAGCTAGTGATGCACCAAATGCGATCAATGGCCACACCTTGGTGCAACCCAGATCAAATGCATGTATTATTAGTTCTTGCAACTTGGTGATGACAAATACAATTATGAAAACACTCCAACATTAGGATGCATAAAGTTTGGTCATACTCGAGGAATCATAAACACTGGCACAAACATCACAAATGTTGTTTTACATAACAGACATGGCTACAAACAACAATGTGAATTAAAATGAAATTACTTCAACATCTATATAAACATCATCTAAACTAGCATTGGCAACCATCGATTCAAAACTATGAACAAATTTCTCAACAAGTATTACAAACCAGCTTGACGGCCACCTCTTCTCCACTTTGTATGTTAACACCTGCATAAACAAAGCATCATCACATACAACAGACACAACAAGGGGAGTAAAACAAACATACAAACAAACAAATTTTTACCTAGATAAAGCTCCCCAAAAGATCCACTTCCGATTTTTCGACCAAGCTTGAATTTCCCACCGATGGTCTCCATAATCAATCAAATTCTACAACCCAAAAACCCAATCGTCCAAAATCAAAACAAAAGCTTTGCTCCTTCTTTCCACCAAAACCACCACCCAAACCTCAGATTCACCAATTTGAAACCCAAAAAATCTTGGAAACCCTCGAACCACCAATCAAAGAATGAGCAAAGAATCTCTAAAAACCAAAGAACCCCTTTGCAATGTTCCTCCGATCAACCAAAAAGCTCTCACTTTTCACGCAAACCCAACAAATCAAGAATAAAAAAACCCTAAAAGCTTTAAAATTTCCCAACAAGATCAAATGGCATTGTTTTGGGAGACTAAAAAAATATAAATTACGGGTTTCTGAAACAAAGAAGAGATCAAATCAGATTAGAAGAACAAAAAAAATTGATTTTTTTTTTGTGTGTGAAGAATAAAAATCGAATTTTTAACAAAAGGGGTAGATAAATGAGAGATTCGAAGATTATCTTCGAATCTCGTCGAACAATATTTGAAAATGCGAAGGGGCTTTTATCGAGAGATGAGAAACTCGTCGAACATTATTTGAAAATGCGAAGGGGTCTTTTATCGAGAGATGAGAAAAGAAGGGGAGAAAAGGCAGGATTTTTTTATTTTTTTTCATAAAGAAGAGCTACCCAAAACTCGTTTCACTTAGGTGGCGCCACCTGCCTAACCTATAAACACCACCATTCCCCACCACTTTTTTGGAATAAGGGAGTTTAACTAGTTATATGACAAATCGGTAGTTGGGATGTCATCGAATTAAGTAATGTTAGTTAGATGTGGGTACGAGATTGGTTATCATCTTCCAATGGAAATAAATAAATAAAAGTAATATGAATATGTGAGGATATTAGTTAAGTAATTAACATTTTGTTTATTGAGAGTACGGGCTTTTGAGGAATATTGGTTGATTCTTAACACTTGGTATCAAAGTCATACGTCATGCCTAGGTATTTGAAACTACCAAAAGGAGAGGGTCATCATTGTGCCAGTGTCGATAGATTAGGCTAACGAGGACGTTGTAGTGAAATGTTAGGATATTAGTTAAGTAATCCCAAGCCTGTTCATTGACAGCTCGGGTTTTTAAGAAGTATTGGTTGATTCTTCACATAATAGAGAAAAGCTTATTATAGTAAAAAGAAGAAAATGTGTTTTTAAGGTAACTTTTCATAAAATGAAATTGAGATGTGGTGAATAGAGCAATGTAGGATTAGTTATCATAGACAATGGATAGTATCCAAAGTGTTATGAGTATACAGAGAAAGCAAAGTGTTTGTAGATATGATTAGAAAGAAAATGTGTGTTGTTAAAAACATGATTTGGAGTTTTTAGGTAACTTTTTGTCGACTATTTAGTTGCAAAAATCTATTTTCTCTTGATTGCTTAAGACATAACTTTTGAGATGCATAGGATGGCATAATGTTGCCGCGACATGGGATTCTTTTGATGACAATCATAGTGGTAGAACATGAGAAAGATGACTCAATGTGTAGAAAGTTGGCTGAAAAATCAACTCGCCTTCATAGTTCCTCAATCCTATTGGAAGTCATGTGTTCAAGAGACATGCACACAACCTAAAATTTTGAATATGCAGCAGAAAGTTAAATACTTAATAAAGCATGTCTCAAGTGATCCTTAAGGACAACAAAATGCATTCTGAAAGTATATTACAATGTTCAACACTGTGATGCTTGCTGTGAAGCTAAGGCGTAAATAATGGAAGCTGAGAGCTTGTATTGCCCATGGTAGAGTTTAAAAAATAAATAAATAAATAAAAATAAAATCCAAAAGACTCCATTTTAGCTGGGGAAGCTCTTATAATTTAGGTGGTTTTGGCAACCAAAAGCATAATCACTTCAATGCCATTTGCCATTCAATGTAATACTATTAATTATTCAACTTTTGATAGAGATGCTTCAAACAATTGTTGCCCAAAAAATGAATCTGAGAAAGTGGCTGATTTTTCTGATTTTCTTTGAGCTTTCAATATTAGCAAATACATGCAATCTAAGAATAGGAATTTCCAGCCAATAATGAAGGAGCTTTTCTTTTCTTATATCTTTAACTGCTCAAAAGGGTTCTCAAGACTGGTGAGGGGTTTGGGGAGTTCCAATTGTACCCTGTAATACAGTAAATGGTTATAAGCTTTAACTTCGAATCACAGTGAAAACTACAATTGTTCTATGCACTTCTGCATTCATTTTGGAAACTACTTCAAAAGCATTCTTCTGCAGTACTTGGTTTCAGCAAGTCCCTAAAAATATTTTCATGTAAGCTAACTTTGATGTTGAAATATTTTACATTTTTCCCACTTGTCCAAGAAAGAAAAAAAAATGGAATAAATAAAATACTCATTAAGTAAAAGAATCAACACCTACTTCCCAGTAAGAATTTTTACACTGACCCTTTTTACTAGGGAACTATGGACGCTCAGCAGCTTCAAAACCCACCCAATTTCTGAGGGCCTTTGCCCTACTTCGCTATGGTTGTAAACTTAAAGCTCCTGCCTTATCAGTAACAAGAAATTCCCAGAAGGCAGTCAAACGATAATACTCAATTTTGTATTTTGAAGCTCTCTCACCTCCTCTCGCCGAGATTGTTGTGACTCTTTGGGATTGGACTTGGTTCTGATATGGTTCCTAGCTTTGGAGGCAATAAGTTAAGAAAGCTCCCTTGAACAGGTTGATTAGAATGATCTGATTCATCATCTGTAACAAGTGCAGAAGAGATTAGAGAGATGCTCCCTTAACTTTCTTAAACTCTAATAAACATTCTTATAGAGACCAGGAAAAAAAAAAATGTCTGCAACCAATAAGGTGACAAATATTTTTCAAAATGAAAAGCGAAGTAAAAAAGGCTTATGACCATGCAGCTTAACACTTCCTAAATTGAAAGCATGATCATAATACATGAACGGTGTGTACAATATGAGTAAGCTTGGGCTTTCCTGCTGTAAAATTATTTGATAGTTTAGGGAAACATGTTGCAAAAATGAATAAAGATCTCTTATTGATCTCATCTGTTATTTTTAAGAAGGTTGACTAAAAGTGGTAAAGGAAACAACCACCAGCATGGACACAATATTTTTGCAAAGATGAGCAAAATGGCATCCGGGCTTTAGCCATCATTTGCCGACTCTTGTTAAAGCAGTACTCGCTACTCAGATGGCCACCCTCTAACAAGAATTTAAATGCCGTGGAGTTTACACAACAAAGGAGGGGATCAAGGTTCAGGCCCACGAAATGATGACGAACTGCTTGGTGTCTAGTCACTTTATCAACAAATCAATATTGTCTAAAGCAGTGGTGGATTTCATCTTCAACTGTACTAATATGGTGGCAATCAAGAAGAAAATATAGTAAGTTTTCTAACTAAAATAAAAGGAAAAGAAAACCTACCGAAAAGGGACTTGATAGATGGTCTCTTCGTTTTTGGACTCTTCTTCTTCAACTCAGCTGCAAAATATAAAAGAAAACAACTATAAGTTATGGCATAGCCCTGGAGGAGTGCACACAAGAAAAAGAAATTTCGCATTCAACAAAGAAACCACGCTGCTTGCATTATGCATCAGAGTCCAGGCAAGCAAATGACAAACGGTATCACAGTGGTGTAATGGAAATGTGAATTGCAATGGTCAGACAAGATTTACCAATCCCAGGCACTTGATGATCATTCACAATTTCGAAATTTTTGTATGTATAACCCACAAAGTTGATGTCCTTCGATGACAGCATCTACAATCAAAAGAATAGGCAACAGTACAAGATTAGTCAAACTGACAACATAAACAGGAATGTATATGCCGCAGAATCAAGAAAGAAACAAGGGTAAATCAGCACATAGTAATTATACTGCAATTTGATTGCTGCCACGAATCTGTAAAGTAGCATTCTATTGGGTGAAAACACTGATTTTCCCTAATTTCCAATCAATTTCTTTATTTAGCCATTGGACACTACTAATACTGCAACTATTGCTAGCAGGAACTACAAAATATTGACATATCCAAAAACAATTAATTATTCAATATTTTAGGCATATTTAGCTACTGGGAAAATGTCAAAGTTCTAATGATCGTAGTGTCACGCAAGTGGCATTTTTTGTTCCATTATTAATATGTACTTGTCACAATGCATCAACTCCTACGATAGTTAGAGACTACAAGATAACATTATCCCAATCGAGTATAAGAAATTCTGAACTGACACCCTGGAAAAAGGACAGCACGAGGATCTAAGCATGAGGATGCCCCCTACCAAAGGCCAGATTCCTAACTAGTCAACACCCTCCAACCCACAAGACCTCAAAAGACTAGAACACTACACCAAAATAATAAGTGGTCACTAGATTCATTAGGCATGCCACAACCCATGCAGCCTTCATGAATAGTCCTACTGACCATACCTTTTCTGACCATGACACATCTCATGCTAAAACATAACTTTAACCCCAAAGCCAAAAGGCACTGCAATTACTATTCAAACCTCTAAATAGAATGTCATGTTCCTACTTGATTATATATATAATTTTAAAAAAAAAAAATTTAAAACCTAAACTGTCAACATGTCAAACTACAATACAACTTGTCGACCACAGTATCCATGCAAAACAAATATATAAATGAAACACTATAAAACTTGCAAATTCTACAAACTACAAATCTAAGACTAATGTCCACAAGACAAACCCAGATTAACAGCAAAGAGTAGAATATGAATTCATGCGAGTAGCAAATGAGATACAAAAAGAAATTGAAAACTTAAGGGACATTTGAACTTTGAAGTACCATTTGGTGAAACAAAAAGATTGAAATGGAAAGTATGAACTTGCAACAGAAGGCTTACCTTTCTCCATGGGCCTGATTTTGACGATGTTTGAACTTGATTATCAGTCTGCAGCATATTGATGCTTAAGTGATTAACTCATGAGCAATAAAATAAAACATTTCTGAAATCATATGATTCAAGCATATACCTCCTCAAACTTCTCGAAGTTTTGCGTATCCAATTCATCATTGACCTCGGGAAGAAATGCAGCTTCTATCTGATATAGTTTATCCCATTGTACACCTTGAAACCACGGATGAGCCTGACATGAAAGAATAAAAAGGTAATGTCAGACCTTGTTTTATCAACAATTCAAGCAAATGCAAACAATCAGAATTTAGTATGCCATACCTTTATTTCATGAGCACCTTTTGTTCCAAGCCTTTGCTCAACATTGCACAAGAGTTTACTGATAAGATCTTTGGCTTCTGCAGATAGCTTTGCTTCTTCAGGAAACTTTAAATGAGTTCTCCAATTTACAATCTGCGCAAGTGTAGCCCCAATTAGACCAAAAAAAGGAGGGACGGGATTTGAACTCTTCAATTTTCCATAATAGCCATAGTTCCAACATAACACTCTTACCACTTCAGCAACTTAGTAGTGATTCGTAAAAAATACCTCAGTTTATATAATATATCAAAGTCAGGGGCCCCAAAAATCAACCTAAAATTGAATATTTTTTTTTTTTCAGGGACCTGAATTTGTCACGTGCCCTTGGAGCCGCACCTGCATGTTTGGAGTTTAAATGATCTAATTTCGGATTGTCAAAATTTTTTCGATTTTTGTTTTTAGATTTTTTTCACTTCATCTTCAGTCATTGCTTTTTTCTATTTTGACATGTGTGCTCATAAGCCTGAAGCGTATACCAGATAAAAACATGGAAACCAATTCTCATAAACATGTTGAAATGTATGCCAACATGATGATTCTGGACACAAGATGCCAGAAAGTAATACAATCTCAAAGGATAAAAAGTATAAACTTGCACATCAGTATCATTAAGGAGAAATAAGAATCTACAACTATGAGAACAAGTAAATTTGTTTTATGACATGAAAATTAACCATAGTGGGAGACAAGCATATGAGCTGATGCGAAAAAATTTTGAAACCATGAGGCAGTGAATTAGTTCCCAATTTACTGAAATAGAAAAGAATGCAAGAATTTTTTGATAGAATTATAAAAACACTAAACAAACAGAAGGAAATTTTGGCCAAAATCTTGTTTCAAATATATAGTAAAATGCAATTGCACCAAATCTCCAACCATACCTTTCTACATGTGGACATTGGCTCATCAGAATAGAAAGGTGGATAACCTACAAGCATTTCATACATGATGGCTCCAAGTGACCACCTGCAAAATTATATAAACATTGAATAACTAGACAAAAGAAACTTTCTACAAGAATAGCTAAAAGGATACTAGAAGAGATTTAAAGGGATTACCAATCACATTCCATTCCATATCCCTTCTTCAGCAAAACTTCTGGAGCAATATAGTCAGGTGTACCAACAGTAGAATAAGCCTGCAATTTTGCACATCAGCTAGTTCAGTTAAAAAAATATAATGCCTAGCTAGTTACCAAAAAATTTTGCAAACACACTAATAAATATTGACAATAACAGATACCTCAAAAAAACATGACCAAGAAATACAACAAATATTTGACCTTTCAAAGAAATAAACAATACAGCATATATGATAAACATTAATTCAGAAACTGAGGTAGTTGAACACAATTGAAAATCAAGTTTTAAAGAAACCAAGCAAAATTCATCACCTATCCACATGAAGAAATGGATCTCAAGTAAGTACTGAATGAAGAGTTTACCAGCATTCTTCTATTTCTTTGCCAATGTTGCAATTGCTCTTGTTGTGTACGTTTTGGTGCAAAAGGGCGTTCATCGTTACGTGAGCCATTAGCATTATTCCCCATAGAAAAATCATGTTCTTGGAGAATACGGCAGTCTAATGGTTTACATAATCCAAAATCTGAGAGCTTCATGTGCCCATATCTGTCGAGTAACAGATTGTCGGGTTTGATGTCTCTGTAAAAACAATTAGAGGTTGGAAGGGTCAATTCTTCTGGTCATTACATAAAATAACCCTGAAAACAACAAAGAAAAACAGTCCGCAAACCTGTGGATATAGTTATGCTTGTGGATAGACTCAATAGCAAGAACTGTCTCCCCTACATAAAATCTAGCTTCATCTTCAGTCAAAGTATCCTTCCGCATAAGCAAAGTCATCATATCTCCACCAGGTAGATATTCCATTATAAGATATAGAAATTCATCATCTTGAAAAGAACAATAAAGTTTGACAATGCAATTGCTCTCAACTTCTGCAAGAAGATTCCTTTCAGCTTTGACATGTTCAACCTGAAAAGAATTTCGGAATAATTAAAAAAAATGCAGAGAAACCCCAACACAATATAAGACAGAGAAATTATATGTACCTGTCCTCTTCGTAGCATCTCAGATTTCTTAAGCTTCTTCATTGCATAAACGTGACCTGTTGCCTTTTCCCTACAGATTCTGACCTGCAGTGAGTATGCTTAGAAAGTTGAAACATTATCTCGCACACTGACACTAAATAACATCAGACACTAGATAAGATCATGGGCATACTATTCATCCGCAACCAAGAGCAGTAAAATCAGTAACAAATCTGGGACTTCAATTCGTCACTTTGCATCTACTGGATTTCTTACTGAGTTTCATGCAGATTGGCTCTTTCCTAACGGGTTTTTGTGTTCTATATTGTGAAAAGGTAATATAAAATATCAGACATGGAGTATGCCCAAACAACAATCTGAGGCTGAAATATTCTTATCTCCACTCCCACTTAAGAAAAAAAAAACTAACCCAATGGACTAAAGAATGATTCAAAGTTGAGTCCCGTAAGCGCCAAATTACATGAAACCCAAATGCGAGAACAAAAGCAATATTTTTACCATGAAATTTAACGGAGAAAGCTTGGCTTCTAAATTATAATGCCCTTTGATTTCTTTTTTCCCATATTCCCCAGAAGATGGTGAAAAGGAGATGCATCCACAACAACCTCCATTTTGAGCCACTAACAAAACTGCATCTCAGCATCTCCATCTTTGTACCTAATCCAGTGTCGTGCCCAAGAATACTGCATATAAGCATAAAAAACTAGCAGATGACCCGCTGTTCAGTAACTTCTCACATTGTAGGCAAATCTCATCCCCTTGCATCTCTCTTTTGATAGCAAATCACTATTTTGATTTGTATCCAAATAATCTTCCACAAAGTGATCTTATGCAGCTCTTTATGCAAAACTAGCCTAACAGGGATGCTGCCGCACTGGCCTTACTGACAGTAAGGTTACATAACATAAAATATATTATCATGACTATAGAATCACAATTGCACATATAAAAACAAATGCACCATACACAGAGATGGATATTGAAATACACATACAAAAATACTGCTCCACGCATGCAGATGACATAAAATCAACAAACTTGATGTCATCATACACATGTAGGCTTAATTCCCCATAATAAAACAAGTAAAGTAAAACTGCATAAATAGAAAAAAGAAACACAATTTAAAGAAAAACACACCTCACCAAATGCACCCTTGCCTATCATGGTCAGCAACTCAAAATCATCAGCTCCCATTTTATGTCTCTGCAAACGCATGTATTCTGTCTCTTTCTTCTCCAAGTATTTAAGTAAGTTGTTTTGCTCCTCTTCCGAAACATCGGCATCAGCCAACTTCCTTTCTAGTACATTGCGCCTGATTGAAAATAAAGATTTAACCAATTTTGATCATTTTGAAGTATGATCATGGTTAACTTTTTATTTAGATAACTGTATAGTGAGTTTGATACTGCACTGCATCAATATTTTACATGCACTTATATTATTTATATGCATAAGATCCATCAATATAAAAACCACAAGCATACAAAAGGGAACTCGCATATTTCACATTAATACAAGTGCAGTGACATACAGATCAATAATCTTATGCAAAATGCAACAAATATAATAACACCACCATATGGGTCCATGTATATAGTCGGTCACGTGATATTCCTCGAGTATGCGAAAAAATTTAAATTACCCTCTAGATCGGGAGAAATTAATGTGGAAACTTGTAAAAAGCTTTGATCAAGATCTTTCAAATTAATGGAGGACATAAATTTCTAAAAGCTCCTTGAGGATGACCGGATACATTTCAGTTTTGATACCATACAAACTTCTAAAAGTGTTATATTTACTCTAACATCCTGCCTTACAAATACAATTCCACTGAGATTGAACCATCAAGTGCTCATGGTATCTAGTATCTTAAGCAATTGGCAAATGACAGAGCTCATGGTATCTAGTATCTTAAGCAATTGGCAAATGACAAATTGGTACCTGTGAAAAATTTTAAATATAAAAAAACCCGAAAAAACTAATTATCATTTTGGTACATGTGCACGTGTAATCCGTGGCACGTGAGGTGCCACCCTAAAACTTTGCAAATTAGGTTTTTGACGGCCGGAGATGGTGATGGACAGAGGTGGCCAATTGGCGCGAATCTAATCTCATAAGGGGTCAGGGGTAGTGGCTTCTAAATCAAGATGAGGAGATGAGGAGGGGGAAGAAGACTCACGTGTTAGGGTTCTAAAAAAATTTGAAAATATGTATTAAATTGTAAATAATTTTTTTTTTGTACTAAACAGGAGAGAGAAAATGTTTTTGCGTACCATTCTATACTTTTCTATAAGCAATTTGGTACCAGTATTTAAAAATTGAAATCCATTTACACAGTTTGACATAGAAAGTAACTAGGTTACTATTAAATGATTATGCCATTTATAACAATCTTCCATTCTTCTCAATCTTGTCCATGTAATTGTTATTAAAGCCTAGGTTTTTAAATGTAAAAATGTGATGCCAGGCATTCCAAAAGAAACAATTAAAGAACTCATCGCATGAGGCGTAACCATTTTAGAAGTGTATATTTTAAGTACGGAAAATATACAAATAGTACTTGGAACAAATAAATACAACATATCAAATGGATCAACACACATAGGTCTCAAAACCGTATAAGTATGCCATTCAGAGCTCATATCGGTCGTGTGCGGCATCTCAACATGCTTCAAACGATTAGTTATCGTGTCAAGTTGACATAATTAAATAACATAAACTTATGTAACTTTATATGCAATCATTAATATCATAAACAAACAATTTTATCTACATGCCATAAATATAAAATAACCAAATAGGATGTGTTAATTAAATAATATCAATTCCAACAGCCTCACCTAACTAGATGTATCAATTTAACATAATCATTAGACTTGGTAAGCAATTGAGTCAAAACATGTTAACACGACATGACCTATTCGTCAACAAGTAGAATTACGGTTGGTTTGCTTGACATGATAAAAGGGTCAAGTATGGATTGAACATGACATGACTCAACACAACACCACCCAATGCAACCTATAGAAGTAAGCCTCACCTTTTTCGAGGCACGCTCGAGTTGCAGACCTCCTATGTCTTGAAAAATTGAATTCTTTGCTTTCTCAGCACAGCAAAACCATTAGTTTTCTTTCAGATGATAACAATGATCTCAACCTTTGATCACTGTTTCATATCCTCTTTAATTTTTTCTTCATGTGTGGCCTTGCTTCTTATGTCAAACTGATGTTAATGATGAATTTTCTATAGGCAAAAAAGCCACATAATTTATTTGATCAGTTCAGCCAGCCTGATATGGCACTAACACTCCAAGACTCGGTCACATTTTGATCAAGGGATTTTAGTAATTTCTAAAATGTGAATATTAGTTTCCTGAGATTGCATATTTTGCCAGCAGAAACAAATTAAATCCAGTTTTCATCAAGCAATACAGCCAATGTAGTGCGTGGTCAGCGGATAACAGTTATGTAACTGGAGATCTATGGCATAAAAACACAGTATCTTCAGGATACGTGTGGGCCCCGCAGATCCAACTTACTTTCACAGTCTATCTTATTGTCTTCTATGTATCAAGCAGATATTCCTATTTAGATTAGACTGCTTAGGACTCAAGGTATCAGATTGTTATAAATAAATGCATTGACCACTAGGGTGCAGTTGTTTATCTTTTATCCTTGAATCCCTAATTTCTTATTTGATTGCTTGATTTTTTTCAACCTTTCGGTGTTCATCCTGTTGTGCTCGCAGAAGAGATTTACATGAATTTACTCAGTCTAAATCAATGAACATCAAGACTGGACTAATCATATAAAGAATCGGATTTAACTATTCAAATATCATTTTCACTATATATTCTAAATTTGAACCTCTAATTTGCTGATAAACCTCGATTGCACCCATGATACATGTTAAAATGGATATTTTCCACAACTTACAAGGCATTTACCATTTTCAGCTCTTTTGCCTAATCCATAAGCATTACTCTTGCAAACCTGAGGCAGTTCTAGAGCTAAAACAATGGAATATTACTATGTATTCCCTATCAAAACCTACTTTAGAGCTAAGAACCTGTCACAATCCTAGTCATGGACCTTCCCCTCCTAAACAGCTTGGGCTTTTAGGAGAATTGGTTGGTTCATAACAAAAGCCAAACCCCACATCCAAGGTTCGATTCCCAGTAGGGGCGACCTATAGGCTGGATTAAAATAATTTAAAATTATGTATAGGCATAGTGCTAAATTGTTGAATACTGGTAGGTGAGAGAAGTTCATCGGGCCAGTGTCGATAGAGTAGGCCGACGAGGACGTCGGCTTTGGAAGCGTGGAGCAATGTCACGATCCTAGTCATGGATCTTCCCCTCCTGGACAACTCAGGCTTTTGGAAGAATTGGTTGGTTCATGACAGAACCACATCATGCAAGTTTATAATAATCCTTTATTCGGGAATTTCTTAGTATTGTAATTATTGGGGAAAATAACATTCTTCAACATATTGATACGCAATATTGAAAAATGCTTAAGCCATAAAAGAATGTCCAGTGGCATTCTTAGATGAAGTAAAATCGAAGGCTCGAGAATCGAGATAAGGCTTCCTCGTGTAATCATCCATCACTTCATATCAGTGTTCTATAAATCGACCTAGGCGCTAGAAGGTGGAAAACCGCCCAGATTAATGGCTAGGCGCGCAGTCTAGGCTGTCTGGGCGATTTTGGGCAATCTGGACGGGTCTGGGCGGGATCTAGGCGGGGTCTAGGCGGTCTGGGCGATTTTTATTTTTTTTTTAATTTTTTTAATTTTTTAATAAAGCTGATTGTGTTCTTATTTTATTTTTCTTTCCTATTTTTTAGAAATAAACTATTTAATTATTTTTTATTCAGTATATGTCTAAATGTAGCAAAGGATGATTACTTAATGGAATTCTCAAATGATCTACCGGTACCAATTTTACTAATGTAGATTTTATCAAACATAACTGAGGTTATTCATGCAATTTGAAGAAAAATAAAAGAGTACACAAATTCAAATTTATATAAAGTATCCATCATGACCAACTTCAGTCATTTGAGTTTTAATAAATTTTGTTCACGATTGTTAATTTTTCATGTTTTTAAATTTTGCATATGTATATTGGCATTAAATTGGATGTAATTGATAAGGTATTATGCTTAACTTTTGTAAATTATTAAAGTTATAATACAAAACTTAAGACCGCCTAGGCCCCTGGGCGCTAGGCACCTGCTCGCCGCCCGCCCATCGCCTAGCGATTTTTAAAACACTGTTTCATATTCTTAACCTTATGGTAAAAATCCTCACATCAATTCATATGCTTGAATTTTGATGAACATCGTCACTGAAAACAACTAGGCTACCTATATTTATTAATTAATAATGTTTTCTTGACGCGGTGATATCTAATGCACACATATGAAAATGGAAATTAATGTAAGATTATTTTGATGTTAGCTTACCTTGGATAGAGACGTTAACATGTCATGAAGTAATGAGCATGCAATTTACAGACAAATACCAGAAATTTCCAAAACAGCTAAGAATATGTCATATGACATAATGGAATGGCTCATCATATTATGTACTTGGTTTCCGGAAACAAAACATGCAATTGGTTATACTGCAATCATACTATTATAGCAATAAGAGACAGAAAACACAAACCCTTACCGCTCCTTTCTTTCCTGCAAATTTTTCATCTGCTCCTTGTAATGGTTTTCTATATACTGCTTCGCGGCCGCAACCTTTTGCTTAGTAACATTCGAAGGCAATTCTTCACTAGTAGGAGGCCTCGAACTCTCTTTACCATTATGTGATCCTTCCTTCTTAGCAGACCTCAATTTATCTCTAGGCTGAAACTTCTGAAACCAACTCCTCGCGGAAGCCATTAGACCCCAATTTTCCAATTCTCACAAACTCCCAAATTCACCCCTTTCCCTCTCACCTACTCAGCAACACCAAATTCAACCAAACCTCCTCCACATTCGCCTCTCCACTCTCTCTCTTTCTGCAACATCACAGATCCAAATTCAACATAATCAGACCAAACAGATCACTCAATTGCAAAACAAAGTGCCCTAATTACTCCAAATTCGAATCAAACAAAGTCAGACATGTCATAAATGATCAAAATTTCGATCAAATAACACGAAATTGTGAAGTCAGTGAAATACCCAGAGCGATCTGGATAGCAAGTAAACCCTAAACCCGAACAAGATAGAATCTTGAACAGAATTTTGCAAAATTAGTGATGAGAATCCGAATAGAAAATGGAACCAGTGATAAAAATCGAAACTTTACCGCGAAACAAGTGGTTTTGTTTATCGATTGGAAGCCCTATTTGAGACAGAAATCGAAAACTCCGCCTATTTTGAGATTTGCAGAAGAAGAAGAGTTTGCAAAGACCGTTTTTTTCTTCGGTCGTCTCTCTCGCTTTGTGAATTGAACTCTTCTCTCTCTATCGCTTCTCTTTCTTTTTCTTACTTTTCTTTCTTGCTTTTGTTAAATTTTTTTATTAAATAGGTTATTATATAGTGTTGTATCGAGACTCACTCACTCAATGTCTCGTAGCTTTTGTCTCGCGATAAGTTCAATTGATATTGGTTGATGACAAAGATTGTGTCACGACACTCTAAACTAGGGGTGGGCTTTAGGATCGAAAGCCCGGACCGAACCGACAATCAGACTGATCTGATCGATTTTTATTAATTATAAATGTTTCGATTTTAAAAGCCCGACCCGACCTGAATTAAATAGTTAAAATTTAAAAAGTAAAAACCCTAAATTGCAACCAAATTTAATGTTTTTCGCTTTCTTTTTTCCCCAAATTTGAGCTTTCACCAACAATCCCAACCTTCTCAGTCTCAAAAACCTCCAAAGATTGCAACTTAGTGGCCGCCCTACGAGGCCTATTCACTGCAAGATAACGCACACCCTCTTCGACCTCCAAATTTGATTTTTCATTAACACTCAAAACCTTATGAGCTTTCCTAGTTGCTTTTCGGAGCTGATTCACTGCAATCCCACCCGCATTCTCTTGTTCCTCAACACCCTCTATCTCACTCACACTCTGAACCACAAAATCCGAAACCAAATTGGGTTTAGCAAACTTGGAGCTTGTTACAACCCTAGTACTCCCCCTACCCACTGCTCCACGTCTGGGGTTTCTCCTCAATTGATCGACTTCTTCTTTTTCTCCTCCAAAACTGACTCTAATAGAAGTGAATTCCCCAATTTCGATCACATCCCCATTTCTCAAACCAAGAGGTTCCATCCCTTCAATCTGGGTCTCGTTCAATACCGTCCCATTTGATGTGTCGAGGTCCAAAAGAAGCCATTTTGGGTCCTTGAACTCAATCAACAAATGTTTTGAAGAGTCTCATAAACACGGGCCCGAATTTCTCGGGTCGGTTTTCAGTTTTTAGATTTTGGGTCGGTTACTCGTACTTGCCCAGCCCTACTCTAAACAAATGCATAATGTAAAAGTTACGACGATTACATAAATTTGGGTGTTTGACTGACTTTACAAAAAATGGTTATTGAAAATTGAATTCAGGATTTTTGTATCTCTTAGTTATAAAATTTTACAACTTTTTGTGGGACAAAATATTTTTCTTACTTTGTAAAATTTTCATCATATCCTCGAGTACTTCTAATTTCTTTATAAATATAACAACCACCATTATAACATAACAACCACCTCCACTATTGCCATTACCCTAGCTACCACCACTACCATCGCACCATTGTCGTCATCACCATAATAAAACCATCACAACCACTACCACCATAGCCATCGCAGCCACTACACCATCACTACTACCATAGCATACTCACCACAACCACTACCAACTTTAACAGTTTCATTATATTGTCATCGAGCCACCACTACAACTACCATAACATAACCATCACTACATACACTACTACCATTGTTGCAACTACCATAGTACATCAATCATCATCACCACCACCATGACCCCTATTACCACCGTCGTTGCCACCAACATCATCGCCCACATTCACGATCATCATCACCACAATCACCGCCACAATGACCATGCTACAATTATAGCTACTACCATCATCAACACCACCCACAAATCACTTGTCTAATTTGCATCGATTTTCTTTAGTTACTAACTTACTACCAAGCGTCCACAAAGTAATGCAATGAAACTAATGCATCTGCACCAATTTGCAAAATACATTATCTTGCAATGTACCAAGTGGAGTCTTTGTAGATTTGATGTGGCACTTATTTGGGCCAATCAAAGACAATTAAGGTGCATTATAGGTGAGAGAAATAATGTGTTTTGAAAAAAGTGCCTAGTTCACAAGAGGTGGTGATGGTCACGTCTGAAATGTGTTTTGGCGTGCTTATGCAGTTATCTATAAAATGTTAATTGTGCGTCAGTCTACCGGTTAAAATTGCGATAGATAATATCACAACGATTCCATACCTAACAAGGCTAAATATCTCATTTGCTAAAAGGTACAAATAAACATTACATTAATTAATTTTTTTACAATTAATCATTGTTGTTGTTGAGATATTTTGAAGAAGAAAAAAACTCATTATAGGGTAAGAAGTCGGATCGTATGTCAATGTTTTATCTAAGATTGATTTATACTTGAAGCAAGGGCGGAGCCATGATTGCAGACAAAAGGGGGGCAAAAAAATAAATCACAGATAATTTAATTCTTAAAATAAATAGATAAATATGATTAAAACAATGTTTCAAAATTAGTACAAGAGAAACATATTTTATGTTTCAATGTTGTTGCACATTGGATTTTAGTATAAACTCTTTGCGAGTTCTTATGTTCTAGTAATGTTGTATACCCACTTCATCATCGATTCCATTAAATATATATTTTTCAACATATGTAATCAAACTATCTGCCTCCATTGATCTCCCATCTCATAGCGGAAAAAGCTCTCTCGAAACTGGCAGTTGCAACTGGTATTATTATTATTATTATTATTATTATTATTATTATTATTATTATTATTATTATTATTATTATTATTATTATTATTATTATTATTATTTATTTTAAATTAGGTTGTTGACCCATTTTTATTTATTTAGTAATCAGTGGCCAAAGGCTACATAACTGACCCTATAGGGTTTACCAAACTAGGCCCGAAGGCTACAGTATTGTTGCCACTTAATATCCTCGTCGCCTCCATCTCGCATGGAGACTTGCTTTCACTCCGGTCCATTGTTTACAACTTGCATAAAGACGGCTTATCCACGGCGTAGCACGTGTGCTTGTAATAATCAAGTCAAAACTCACAAAATCCTAACTGGTGAGTCTCGAACCTGCGACCTCTCATAAGAGAGTTGATGTCCGATCAACTGAGCTACAATTGGTCGACAATTGCTAATATTAAGAACGTTGTCATCCAATTGCTTAGCTAAAGCAGACTACTATGAAGACTGAAGAGTGTCAATGATGAGCAAAAAGCAAGATAGAGATAGTGAGACCACCTCCATAAATCGATATCTGTCTAATCGAAATTGTATTGTGCGATTGGAGAAATCGATCTCCATTGAAATCATCTCGTGCGATTGGAATGGATTGGAGAAAATCGATATTTGTCGAAATTGTTTTAGGCAATTGAGAAGGCGGAGAGGTGAACTTGTGAAGGATTTGCGATTTTGTGTATATTTGTATTTCATTATCTATAAGAGGGGGGCAATTTAAAATTTTAAAGGGGGCAAGATTGCAAATATTGTTAGTTTGGTGGAGTTTCTTAAAAAGCTATATAAGGTAGATCCGCCCCTGACTTGAAGTTCATCTACAAAAAAATTATGCGATATCTCTTATGTCATGTATCCTACACGACATCTCTTGCCTCCACACGTCTTCTTTCCAACTTCTTTAATCATATTTTCACTGACATTTTTTTATGCGATCTAAATGATAAAAATACTTGCTAAAACCAGTGTTCTAAAAATCGGTTTGGATAATTGGATGGTCTCCTAGGAGAGTTTTTGAATTTTTTTATTTCCAGTTCGAAAAAAATAATAATTTAAGACTTTTTTTTATACATTTTTCCATGTGTATCCTGGCATTGAATTATGAGTAATTTACATGTTATTATACTTAATTTTTATAATTTATAATAAATAAATAACCACCTAGACCCTCGCCTAGTCTTCTGGCCGCTATTCCCATACTCGCTGCCCGCCCACCGCTAGCGTTTTTTTAGAATACTAGCTAAAACTACAAGTACAATTAGTGTTTGTTTTCATTAATTTTTTTTTAATGTATAAATGGAAATTTCGTGATATATATACTAGGCTTGTTCTTGTTTTTATTTGAACATGAAACTGCAAACCAAACCATATCAACCGGTTTGACATAAATCCTAATCGAATTGACCCGAATGCGATTTAAAATAGAACCGACAAAACCTATGCTAAACTGAGTTGACAGAAATTATGTATTATATATATATATATAATCGAATTGACCCGAATGTGATTTAAAATTGAACCGACAAAACCTATGCTAAACTGAATTGACAAATATTATGTATTATATATATAAATAAAAACATAGGGATCGACTTGGTTCAGTTTCTCAATTTTTTCAATCTCAAACCGAACCAATCACTTAAGTTTCAAAATGTTACAAATCAAATTGAACTGGAACAAAACAAACAAACAAACAAAAAAAAAAAAAACCAAACCAAACAGTAGAAAAAGTTGGGAGATTCACTCAGTTTTTTGTTCAACCCTAATATATACACCTTGTATTATATTACAGAATATTCTATAAAGTAAAAAAAAAGTTGATTGTGTGAAATCATATATTTCGTATTTCTGCTTCTTTAAAGCACATAATTTTTATCAACTTATTAACTTGGAGATAACCAAGTTTTAATGAAAACATTCCAAAAGCAGTAGAAAAAGTAAATATCAATAATAATCAAAATGGAGATATGAGAAGATAAATCATGGAATAATCAAGAAAAAATGCAACATGATATCCATCAAGTGAATTTTTAATTAATAACAAGGAAATGATAGGGACATGTTGATTAAATAAAACGTTTAGTTAAGAAATAGTTAGCATAGCTAACTTTCCTAATGTGACGTCGACATGTCGAAGTATTTCTATGAGAACTGAGGAGTACAGCAACTATCAACTAGTATTTGCTACACGAGCATATGAAAAAAAAAGGGAGTTGTTGCGTGTACTCAACTCTTTAGCTCGATTTCTCCAACTTTAATTTTTAGATTTAGTTTTTTTTAAATTGTTTGGTGCCCCAAACTACATTTTGTTTACCCTTAAACAAAACATCGAAATAAGAAAATTACTCACGTTATTGATTGAGGATTTTGTATGAAGGATTTCTAATGTAAATTTTTGGAGGTAGGATTTTTAAAGTTTCAAATGCGTTTTTTGCCACAATATTAAAATTTGTGTATTGATATACAATTTTTAATGGGAGTTGCTACATGTACCCAAGTAATTGGCTCCATGCCCCAACTTTTTTTTAAGTTTTAGTTTATAAAAATTGCTTAATGTACCCAATCAGGTTTTGTTAACCTTAATCAAAACTAGATTACTCATGTTGTTGATTGAACACTTTATATGAAGGATTTCTACTGTAAAATTTTGTTTGTAGGAGAGAAATTTTGTACGTTTTAAATGCAATTTTCAAAATATGATATAATAGTTACATCACTTTGAAATTCATGTACTCGTTTACATTATTTTAATTTTTGTTATTTTTAATACATATTAGTTTTGTCAACCCCGTTATGTTTGATGAACACATTAATAGTGTTGTTCTACACTTTAAATGATCATTTAAAGTGAAACACTTCAAAATCATATTTTAATTAATTTCTACTAGTATATTACATTCAATAAGGGTTTGTTTTACTAGTAATATAGGCAACTAACAAAGTTGGTGAGTGAATATGTAGGGTTAAATACTATAATCTCCTTAGTATATGTATACTTTTTTGTTTATAGAATTTGTTAAGTTAGTCATTTTCATAATAAGTGATTACGATGGTAGTTAGTCTTTTTAATGTCTGTATAAAAGTTTAAAATTTAACGAATGTACAATTGAACTTTATTTTATAGCTTCGTGGTTACTTCTAGAAAATTTCATCATCAAATGATTTATAGAATAAAAAAATAAAAAATGGCAAGTCGGTGTTAGATAATTTAAGTTTGTGTAATAAAGTCGAAATATTCTAAAATGTCGGTGCAACAAATAGTTGATGCAACCAAACTAAATAATCAAGTACACATAGCAATTCTCTTTTTAATACGTATTACTACTAGCATATTACTCGTGTCGTTGACACTCCACATATGTTTATTTATTTTTACTGTTAATTATGATACATTGAACACCCATATCACCATCCCCACCATTGCCCTTAATCAGTTCTATAAAAATATCATATTTTAGAATACAAATTATTTTAGAGTCAAACTCGGTTAAAATTAGAATCGATTGAATGTTCGGAGTCTTTGTTTAAATGTTCATAAAATTTTTGTCCGTTTATTTGAAAAATATTATACTTAGGCATCAAAATCTTAAAAATACTTACATGTTTTTAAATAAAATACATATTTTGAAATTTGAAGTGTTTGTTTTGATCATTGATTTTGTTGGAAAAATATTCAAAATTGCATTTCAATGATAACAAGTTTATCAAAATCCGACAACTATGTAAATATTTATGATTTAGTTTTCATTTTGAAAAAAAAAAAGGAAAACACAATAGTTTCTTTATTCACCACATGTACATTGCACTAACTTTTTTACAATTTTTCATTATTTTTGTCATTTTACATTTACAAACATGCCATTGTAGAGGATAATGAATATTAACCATCACATCTTCCAAACTTTCAATCATAACATCTTTTATCTCAAATTCTCATTTTATGTTTGTTCCCGTTACCAATGAATAGTAAAACACGTATGTGAATTATAAGATAAATTACTTCATTATTTGTGATTTAATGAAATTTAAATAATACGTGACTGCATTTTATGATATAGATATAGTTATTTATTTATTATAAGGGTGGTATTCAATTATGGATTTTAATAGACTGTAGAATATTTTAAAATCCATTAAAATATCGAGGTATTCAATTAAGGATTTAAAACAATACATGTAAATCTAGGGGTATTCAAATACAAAATTTAAATGATTGTTTTATAATCCATTAAAATCAGGGGGTATTCAATTCATGATTTTCAAAAATCTACCAAAATTATGGGGTATTAAAAAAGTAGTGGATTTTAACGAATTTGTTAAAGTTGTGGATTTTGAAGGATTTTTGAGTGAAAAATATATATAACAAGAGTTATTCCAAATCCAACCTTCCCCCCTCATATTTCAACGGATTTATATTGGCTATTGTTAAATAACACCACCATTTTCGCTAAAGAACGCTACCATCCCATTTTTTTTGTTATCTGCTCAAAGACACCACCACCTTCCCTTATCTTCTCTCTTCACAAGAGCGGCACCATCTCGCCCCACAACTTTCGTCCACACCACCATGCCCTACCACCGCTGGTTGCACCACCACCCACACTTCCTCTTTTCTTTTGTTATTGTTCTTATTTTTTATTATTATTCTTGTTCTTCTTCTCATTCTCTTCCTCTTAATTTTTATTTTTCTTGTCATCTCTATATATATATATATATATATATATATTTTTTTTTTTCTCTGTCTGAACATTTGGTAAGATTATCTGTATCCAATGAACATTTTGTTTGCTAAAATAAGCTTTGAATTTCTCCAAGTTTGCTGCATGGTAATCGTTTACAAAATTCATTTGTAGAAGTTTTGATTACATTTTGCTTGTTGTATATACTTATGAAGCAGAATTTGATGTTATTCCATTGCTACATTTTGCTTTAGAGTAAATATAGATATATATATATCAACAATTGTTATTTATATACACATCTGTATTTTGTTTTTGCTTGCACATATAAGTTTAAGGTGTTCTCAAAAAAATTATTAAGTGAGGATCCTCAAAAGAAATTATTTGCATTATTTATTCTTTTAAAAAGAAAAATAGTTATTTGTATTACTTTTGGACCATATTCAACGTATTTGAATTTTTTTTAATTTGAAATAAAATTCACGTAGCATACAAACGATTGTTTTATTGATATTTGAGGGATGTTTTATGATTTGTGTTGACATGGATAACAATGTAGGTGACGTTATTTCATAACTTTCCTATGATTAATAGCATATTCATAAGAATTTACAAAAATTTATAAGAATCAATAAAAATCCATAACAATCCTTTATAAAATTCATAAAATCCAATAATAAAAATCTATCAAAATCCAGTGGATTCTGTAAAATTCACAAAATTCAGTCACTTAAAATATATCAAAGTTCAGTAAATTCTGTAAACTCCTTTGAAATATCTTAAAATCCATGAAATTAAAATTTTTCACAGTCTATTAAAATCCATAATTGAATACCCATGTTATTTTCACTTAAGAATCAATTAACGCTTCTAAAAGGGTAAGTTTTCACCATCAAATCATTTTTATTAATAAAAATGATAATTCGGTATTACAAAATAAACACAATCCTCAACTACCTTGGTTTCCTCAACCTATCAAAGTTTAGAGAAATGTGCCCATACCTACTAACAGGTCACAAGATGAACAAGAACGAGTGGACCCCATTAGCTCGTCTCTCTGGCAACAATGGGGCCGGCCAATCTGACTCCTTCCCTTTGGCAATTATCGATGACTCACTCTCCACGTCCGCCACGTTCTCTCTCTCTACATTTTAAGCAAGTTTGACAAATCAATATATCAAGATATATTCATCATCGCGAGAAATGTGACGAGACAGAGAGAGAGCTAAATGGAAAACAACGACGGCTTAATTGAGCTGAGCTGGACCCGTAATATAATGCGAAATCTAAATAATTAATTGCCTCTCAACCACCTCTACCTTGATGTTCGCCTCAGATGGGGCTAACCTTGTTTAACCGACACGTGTCTCCCCCGAAACGCGTTTTCTTCCCTTATTTATTTTCAGCTCCCTCAGCAATACTGTAATTGCAAAACAGTTGGATGGTTTTGAAGATGTACTAAGTACCTGCAACTGCAAAGATGTGATGCTTTTTGGCAATAGACTTCAGAGAGGCCCACAGAATAAGCCCATTTGGTGGTAATCTTATCTTATGGTCTTATCTAATATAATCACAATTTCAAGATGAAAATATTTTTGAGATCTCACAATAAATTGAAAAATTACCTAAGAAGCAAAGATATATGTTTGGAGATTAGTAATAAAATTTTGAGATCTCATAATAAATTCAAATAAAAATAAATAATTGAAAGAAAAAAAAAAACCCCAGCTATATTGAACATTACTTTCGCGATTTGCCAGTTGATCTTATCTAATATAACAAATGGTAATTTATGGTTTCTCCTTTCTCTATTTTATACATTTATTTTATTTTTACCACACCATTATCTTTAAAAAAAATGTGAAATTTACATATTCATTTAAATTTTTTTGAAATTAAATATTTGTTAATTTTTATTTTTTTTAAATGTTAGATTTTAGGTTGGTTTGACTGGACACCGTACTCAAATTAATCAATTTCTTGCGCTTTCCAGTAATAAAACTGGTTGTATATGGTTCTTTCTTAGTTAATAACTTTAATGGTGTTATGGTCTAGTGGTTAGGACTATGTGAATTTGTCCCTCATCTTAGGTTTGAGACTCACCTGTGGCATGATTTCTTTCTTATGGCTGTTGACATGTAGGTCGCACCTTGTTAATAGGTTTTGAAATCTTTAAAAACTCAGCTCACTTTTCAAAAAAAAACTTCCGTAATTATTTTCTAAATATACATATATATATATATATATATATATATATATATATATATATACATCCTAACACTATAACTGTAAGAAGATTCTAACCCTTACATGTTCATAATTTTCATTAGACAATTAGACCAAAAGTGGTATTGAGTAGTGAAGAGCACAAAAGACTTTTTTTTTTTTCCCTCCAATACACCTCAGCCTTTTTATATAAATTCTATGGTACACTGAACATATCTTCTTGTACAATCCCAAAAAAAAAAAAAAAAAAAACAGAAAAGGAAGAAGAACCTTTTTCTTCTCTTGATTGGAAATATCAAAAATTCTCCCAATAAATTATTACTGACAAAGACAAGTTATAAGAAGGTCAAATTATGACAATTACCAGTGATGGGTGTTTGACCTTAATAAAAAAAAAATGGAGCTTTTTTAAGGCACACAAATCATAAGATTGATTAATGTTAATGCACTATCACTAACTACATAATAAATTCATATTTTGTTCTTCCATAGAGAATAAGTGTCCTCTCATGTCTCCCTCTCTCTTTTTGAAAAAAAAAAAAAAAAAGTAGGAGAAACTGTGACCCCCAAACCCTAAAACATGGAAGATGATCATAAAGTTATGTTTTTGTTGGACCACAAAAAAAAAAACTAATCAAATTGAGTTGTGGGGGGATATGAATCTATGATATATAGGCCCCTTACAATTAAGGCCTTCTTCTCTGCACAAGGTACCCTAAAACCATGGACATTGATTCTTTGGTTCCTTAATATCATTTAACTAACCTTAAGACATACTTAAGATGTCTAAAACATATTTTGGGTTTCAATATGGTGTATTCCAATGATAGGAATTTGATTCATTTTTTAATATTCAGAAAGTTACAATTAAAGAAATGGAGTTTGCCATCCCACATAGAATGTTCAATTTTGTGTTTAACAGAAAGCTTTGTGATAATTTGAAATCAATATATAACATATCTTGCATCCAAAGTTAAGCTTTGCTTTAGATCTCGTGGTTCTCTATTTTCCTCATTTCGATTGGAATTTATTTATTTATTTGCTTCATAGCCATTTGCTCTTTGTGTCATTGTCCAATAAAGTCATGTCAGTAAGAGAAGTCGTAAGTGTTCATTAGTTTTTCACAGTTCACATTCAAATTTATGTGAAAAGCTCTAGGGGCGTTTGTAAGAATGACTTGCGAGTCTTACTTTTTCTCTTTGCAGGCGACAAATAAATTCTCACGAGCATAGAGTTTTGTCACAAGTTTATATGTCAATAACTTTCACCTAACATAATGACTTTTACTATTCCAATTGCAACTCAAACATAGCTTAAGAGTTGAGATTTCATCACCTAACGATAAAGAAAAATCATGTTAGAATTGAAAATCATTTTTGTGAATTCGATTTCGATGCCCCTCATTTGGACTTGGATTCTAATAAGTTGTGGAAAAAAGTCTCATGGAGAATCAATTTTCTATCAGTTAATAGACAATCAAATAGTGAAAATTTGTATCAGAGTAAATAAAATCCATTTCCCATGAAAAATAGCTAACCAAACAAATCCTAAGAGATAAAGATTTTCACCCTAAACTATGTTCTATTCTAGGGTGGGCAAAGACTGATTTAAATTTGGTTAACCAATCGAACCGGTTTTCAAATTCGATTCGATAATCGAACCGAAATATGAGTAGAATAAAAATAATTTAACCGAACCGATTATAAACGGTTTGAAATCGGTCTACGGTTTTGAACCGACCGAATAATAACCGAACCGACTGATTAATTAGATATATATAAATAAATAAATAACAGATATGTGTCAATACCTGATTAGTGCAACAAATGCACTGCAGTGCACCATGTTGCATTGAATCACCCCCATTCTCTCTCAATTTTCAATTTTAGGCTAAAAATTGCGTCTATCAAAAAATTAGGCATGTCAAAAGTTTGGGCATGTCTTAAAGAAAACCTTTCAAGTACTTGAGCCCGAAATTTTGGCCTAATTGAACCGGATCGATTCGAAATTCAATTCAACCGATTTCATCGATTTACAAATATAAAATTCGATTTTGGTTTGAATTTTGGGCAAACCAAATGAAATCGATTCGAAACTCAAAACCGAACCCAACCCAACCCACATTGCCCACCCCTATTATATTCTATATGTCATAAAGTCGACTTCTTTGTCAAATAAGCTAAAGTGTTACATCGTCCTCACCAAACGCGTTTTTAATATTTGTAGAAAAAAACAGGAGCTTGTGGAGGGAAAGTATTTAAGCCTTGAATATGAATAAATTTGCTCTGTAAAGAGCTCTGTGATTAGGATGTCGCACATGATGACATTACTAGTGGAGGTTGAATCCAGCACAATTGACATAGACAACAAGAACAAGAAAGGGTAGTTGATTTGGTGACTTTTTAAACAAAAATGAAAATATGTATTCAAGGAATTTGACAAAGTGATTTGGAATAGTATCTATTAGGGGTACATGGAGAACAAATGAAGCTATCTCATTCCAAAAAGTGCCTTCAAAGGTTTGGTCAAGTGGTATCAGATGCCCACTTCAATTACTAGGGTTTATCCTTTTCGATGAATTATAGGAGTCGTTCGATGACAAACATATGAATCTCAATGACATATAGATGGTCATGTCCCGAAGTGCTTTGTGGGTTTTGATGTTTATGACAAGTAACGCAAAATTTAAGTAAAGGAACATAAGAATCAAACGTCAACATCCACAGATAGACCTAAAAACAAAGTTTTTAAGTCCATATCAAGATCAACATCATACTTGTCTACAATAATATTGTTCACAAAAGGCTAAGACCCTATCTTTTGACTAGAGGTTGTCTCAATCATGCTTTGGTTCAACATGAATTAACACAAAGACCAAAAATACAGCCCTCTACCTTTTTTTTTTTTTTTTTTTTTGGTTAAGGCTTATAGCTAGATATATATTAAATAGAGGGACTGAGATTACATCCAGCACTAGCCGCAAGGTCATGAACTTCAAAGTTAAGCTCTCCGGGAATATAATTACATACAGCCCTGTATTCAAATAATGTAACTTGGCATCATCTAATTCTAGTACCTGGAACCACTGTGTTGTTTACATTATATTGACAGCTGTGGAAATATACACAATTCGATCTGGTGACAACTGTGATATGCAATTGCAGGGTTCATTAAGTTTTGGATCGGATTGGAGTCTATCCTTGGACCATGCGTAAAATGTATAGAAACCGAGTCTGATTCAGACCCGAGCCTGCAACAATTAATCATACGCCCAACCAATGTGATGGAGTTATGTCAAACCAAGTGCAACTGGGGATTCAGGCGTTTTCTGATCAGGCTGCAGAGAAGTCGACTAGGGTAGCTCATGTCAGATAAAAAATGACGCGGTGTTCGTTACTGTTCTGCTTTGACAAGGTATAGTCCTAAACAATAAACAACTGGATAGCCTGCCCAATGTGTTGGGTGGTTTCATCTCACCATCCCATACAAAGAGACGCAGAGTTCTTTTGTTTGAACTGAATGTCCTAACAAAATGGTCAAATGCAAGGGTTCTTCAAAATTTATTTTCAGGAACCATGAATGATATTTATCCAACAAAATGGAAAGTGGGATACACACTCTATGCAGCTTATGCAAAGGTTCATTACGAATATCAGAATCTAGAGTATTGGTCTCAGTTCAGAACCCCTAGTTAGCAACAACAATAACAAATTTTATTCCAACTTGGTGCAACAAAACAAGACTATTACAACAAATAATACAATTGGGCAATGCTATTGTCTTCCAAACATTCATGGTTTGGAATTATAACCTAAGTGATGTGAATCTAAAATTAATTACTGTAACTGATATAAAAGCAACAGAGCGAAAAAAGTAAGGCATTCTCGTCCAATGGGCACTGACCTAGTCACATCGATGCATATTAACTGAAGTAAGAGGGGATCAGCGGTAGTAAGCCATATGCCTACTACCAAAGGGTGAAGCCCTTAGGGCTTGGGTAGAGGATGCTACTGGTTTCTTTTTCTCACTCTTGGTTTCAGAGCGAAGCCATGCCTCAACCACTGAAAGAAGGTTGGAAGCATTCTTCAATTCATCGAGCTCAGAGAGCTTCTGTGACCTTTTCAATTCACCATCTTGGATGTATGCTACGTCAGTGGCCCATTCCTCTAGCCCATCAAATATATGTGTTGCATAGACAATAGTTGCTCCTCTCTGAAAGGGGCAACAGACATTGAACTGAACAAGGATAATTTAGAATTGTAAACAATTGAAGTACAATAAGTAAAACTGCTAGCTACCTGCTCACATTCTTCTTTGAAGAAATCAAGTAAATCCAACCTTGCAACAACATCAAGATCAACTGTAACCTCATCAAGTAATAGCACCTGAGGTTGGTTCGAGAATAACAATGATTTAGAACTCAATGACGAAAGAGTATTGCAGGTTCATACAAGGATAGCTATATGCTTGTATAATACATACATAGTACAAATGAAATGCTACAATGGTTGTCCTAAGATAATTTGGTTCTTAAATCATAAAATATGCTTGATCAATACCTTCATATCGAGGCCACACAAATGGTGCGTATGGGCAAGTGGTGCAGATACAGGACCCATGCAACATGGACCTTTTTTCTGAGAAAATTGGTATGTATACACTCTTAAGATTTAATGCACCGTTTTTTATCATATAGATGCAGGTGGTCTCCACGAACCCAAGTGAACGCTCAATAAAATTTGTTTATCTTTTATCTTAGGGTTTATCATAGTTGTAGCTTTAGTATAGAATTCAATATCAAAAAAAAAAAGTCAAAATACTATAAGGTGAAAAATATTATCCGGAGATTAAATGTTCAGTGATTTCTAATTTTACTACCCGAAAAATAAATGTTAAGAGTGAAAATTGCCAGCAACATAGCCAGAACTATGGAGCTAAGCAAAGCTTGGTCCATCTATCACTGACAGTAACAATTTGAATATATAGGCTCATCCCCAGTCGCAGTATTTGTACTCCTTGACCAGGGCAAGCCCGAAGGATTCAGGTGGTTGAGTTTCACACTAGGGTAGCTACTATATGCAGAATATATACATGCTCAGTCACAGTTGATAAACTGCAGTATTATACACGAGATATACCTGGAATGGATGAAGAAGACCCATGCATATTTGGACTCTACGTCGTTGCCCATCTGATACTTTATGCATTCGCCACTGCAGATCAATATCAAGTAGCTCAATCAGCTTCTCCCTCCTATCAGGATCAATCCCTTCAACTGTAAATTTGGCAACAAAAAAGGAACAAAGAAAGGGGGAGAAATTATAGTTTCTTATCATCCTGTACTGGTGTGATGAAACTTACACATTCAAACCTTTTTGTTCATGATTCAACAGAATTTGATCACCAGTTAGTATTCACTACACATGCTCTATCCCTAATGAATTCAAAGGAGAGAGAACACACCAATTCTCTCCTGAATCTGGTATTTGAGACTTCAGGATAATAGTGAGAGGGATGGGATGGTGTTCTCCTAAAGAGTATCTCCTACAGTTAACATAGCAAATGGGTCATGCAATTTTGTGATGTGAATGCCAGGGATCAAATCAACGAGTAGATAGCCTGAGGGATAGAGTAGGACTCAGGCATGTACTAATGTGCATCTTAAGAAAAATGAGGCTCAAATGTCAATTTCTGGCATTCATGCAAATTAGCATTAATACCTCCAAATATCATGTGCTCAGCAGAAAAATCTCCTTGGAGTGGAATGTCCCCCTGAAAATAAGAAAATAAGGTAGCATTAGTAATTTGAACCAATTTCCCTTGAAGATGTTAGGAATCGGGAAACAATCTTGACGGATGCAATTTCAGCAGTGAGACACAAATAGCATCACATATATTCAGCAGTGATACAAATTCATCGTGGTCAGCAGTGATACACACAAATTAGCATCACATATATTGATTTCAGGAAATGCAATTTCATCATGTTTAGAAATTGCTTATTTACGTAACTTATAGTTTATAGTGATCGCATAAAAAGAATTTGTTGAATAAACCTGTAGTAAACATCGATTCATGGTTGTCAAAGGAAAACATAGAAAACCATGACTCATCCACCATGGAGATAACATTGATGTAGGGGCTAGCGATGACCTGGATATGGGAAGGGCAACTACCAAAGAGGGGCAAGAACCTATATGGGAAGGCCATGTAAACATTTTGACTGTCGCATTCGCATATACTTGAGGCAAAATATGGGTGCATGCGAGGCTCGAAAAGACCAAATCACCAACCAATACAAACAACAATGAAGCACCAGCAGAATATACATCTATAACTCCACAATAACTGTGAGGTCATGATGTCAAGTTACTGTCATCGCAGTTCAATATGATGACGCGAATACTGGCAGCTTGCAAAGAAATAGCCATCTTAGGAATTTTCTGGTGTACGTAGAGGATGTGGGAATTGAATCAGTAGCTTATCATTTTCCCTGTTGGTTATGATCATATGAGCATCCCACCAGGTACAGACTAAAGAGTTCATCACATATGGACATGGATAGGATGTGACTAAGCTCAGCATGGAGAGTTTGGTTATAAAAAGTACAGTAGAATCTTGATGGAGAATTTGGTTATAAAAACTGAGGATGAGCTGGAAGACTCAATGGCCTCATCTGAGAGAAGAGGAAGATCAGTGCAGCTTTCTGCATGATTTTGAGGGATAGTTTATCAGAGGATGATGAGTTTCGGGTCGCGTGATGGGAGTGCAAAAGGACACAAAGGAGGTGACGAGGTTAAAGATGCATGGAATGGAGATTGATCCAAGGAGTGTTCATGCAGATATTGGCACTTGGGGAGGGGGAAAAATGAAGATGTAACTAGATGCATGTCGGGTGTGCTGCTCAATGTCTCGTGTTGTTTGGGGTGTGTTTTGTGGATGCACTTCCTTGTCTCTCTTTGTATGGGTGACTTTTAATAAATATTGTCTGTATACAATCTTAAAATTTTTTGGCTTCAACAACAATTGTTGAGAAAATACAAATGTGCATGCATGCTGATTTTTGTGAACAAGCTCCTCAAAAGAAAAATGAGAAACCACTACCATGAATCCCCAATAATCAAGAAAAATAACTTGCATCTTTGTGACCGATTTTACAGCAAAATTCTAAAAATAAGAAGAGAAACTCTTGATGAACGAAATCAAGCATTGATTAAAATTTGACGTGCCTACCCCATTCTGCCCATAACGGGCCTGACGAGGAAAATGCAAATCTGTGTCGGGAACATGTAAAGGTGTCCCCGCTTGATTATATGTAATGTAATGCTTTATATAAGACAATGTTTTAAAACCTAACCTAACCTATATATATACTCTATTATCTAAGAACAGTCAAACTCTCTGGACTTGACTCTTTGTTCAGCCAACCACCACGGAATGTTCAACAATGAGAAGTAAACAACTGTAAAAGTCACTCAAGGGGCAAACTAATATATTTCACATGCAAGTTTTGGAAGGATCACAATTTCATACGGGGAACTGAAATTCTAGGCAAAAATAATATCACTTGATCATTCTCATGCCAATTATACATGTATGCTCTCTCAGGTTAGATGACCTTGAAGTTGAACTATAGCATTTACAAGGACTGATCTCTAGAAGAGGCTGGCCAAGCGTTTTTTTTTTAGAGGGACTTAGTAAGCTAGTATTGAACCTCAGTAGACAGTAAGATTCTTTTCTAGTTATTTTCTACTTCTCTAACTTTGGCTGCGGTATTCCTTCCGCCAGTGCATCTATTATCTTCCATTTTTAATATTCCCTAATATAGGAGAAAAGAAGGCACATGGGTTCCAACAAAATGAATCGATCCTAGACGTAATTTAAATCGTATAGCAGTAGATATTCATAATACTATCCCAAAATATAAGTTATATTCTGATGTGGTGATTTCCAGATTGGGGGTTGGGGGGTTTGCTAAACACACATGTCAGCAATAAATGGCAATATAAGTATTCCATGTGATGTGATAAAGGATGCTTCAAAAACTGAATTTTGTCATGTGCGTAAAGTCATCTTTGCTAGGACCACAATGACCTCATTAAACAAACACCCATACCAAAAAACTATCCTCAAATTATTTTCTTCAGAGCATACTTTTCGGCATACGGCATTATCCACTTTTATACATTTACAAACTATTTGGACAACTAGCAAAACCTAATGTAAATTTCTAAGAAAGGCTTAGGCTAGTTAACTAGTTAAATGCCCTCTTTTGCACGGGATAGAATGAATGCTGAGGCGCCTATAGATGTTCATGCTTGTAAATGAATGCCAAAACTATATTGCAAGACTGAAAATTTACTTACAGCAGCTCCCACTGTCTTACTCCAAGAGCCTCCCAAGTATGCTAAGTCACCACCGCATACAAGTTGTGTATCATGAAAAGCAGAGCAATTTAACACTCGAACTACATCTCTTCCACCGACCATATGCTTGCCTGCTAAAATCTTCAAAAGTGTGGTTTTCCCTGGAGAAGCAAAATAACATGGCATCCATTGAGCAAGAAGGTGCAAAATAGTCCAACCACACTAAATTCATCCAAGCGACCCAGAATAAACAAACTTGTATACTAACCAAAATCAGTATGCTGATAATAAGAAAGATGGGTCTCTAAGGGGTGAAAAATGATTTTGAACATCTAACTTTTCCTTAAGAAATCAATGTAATGCCATTCCTTAGACATGCTCCTTTATTTTTATTTTTATTTATTTATTTTACTTTTTCTTTACTTTCTCCCCATCTTTTAGACTCTAATATACCACACAAGACTTTTATTTTGTAAAATAAGCGCATCAGCAATTGCAGAGCAAATGCAAAACGTTTGAATGTGAAATCCTAAGAAGTCTCACATGAACAACTACAGAACCTGAACATCTGTAAAGTGAATTCACATTCACCTAACCGAACGAAGCACTTATCATTTACATTGTACAAAACCTAAACCCCATAGTCCAATTTTGCAAAAAATACCTCTCACTCTTACACACAAAACCCAAATCGACCATTTTCCACTTTAATATACCAATTCCATAACCATTCTTTTATTCCCTCTCTCTTCAAATTTCTTCAATCCTCCCTCATCCATCTTCTTAATCATTTTTCATTTCTAACAGGACATAACCACATCTTAAACAGCTCTAGACCTCTCAATTCTTACTCAATATGTATAAAAATACAATATTTTAGCCGTCCAAACATATACCCATTCAATTTTTTTATCAAACTAATCACAAAAAAACTAGTAGAAACAAATACACCAACCAATTAGGGCAAAATAATGACTCAAAATGGGCAAATTCAAATCAGAAGAAGAAGAAGCAATACCAGATCCATTGGCACCGACGAGGAGACATCGCGAACCCGGAGAGATGTTGAGATTGAAATTGGCAAAAATGGGTGGCTGGAAATCATACGCAAATTGCAGACCAGAGACGTCAATGCTTCTCTCTCCCTCCTTGTGTTCTTTCCCCATTTTCTTTGCCCTTTCTTTCAAGTTTGGTTGTTGTTGTGTGGCCTTTTATACCTATCTGTGTTGGGTACTTTGGCTAACAGGATCTTGACAAGTGTAGGGCTGTGTGTTGCTCTACTTGGATCCAGCTCCTCCTTATGATCTTGAAGTTTATGAACTCTGAATTCAGCTCTTCCGTGGCAGGAGCTTATGCCACAAAACTATAGGGCAGAGTATGATTTGTAAATTAATCACCTTGTCGATACAATACAAAATTAGGTGACAATAAATAAATAATTACGCGACTACGAGTGAGAAAGGAAAAGAAATATCGAAAGCTTTTTATAAGGTCGCGGTGCTCTACTTAAAATACATTCAAACATCTTATACTAGTTTTTATTTGTCTTAACTCCTAGATCACATCGTTCAATAAATTAAAAAATGCTTTATATGAGTCTACTAAAATATTTGTACATAATGTGACCAGTCCTGTGTTTTCGAGTTAATTTACGTTGCAAATTACGTGTATAGTGTAATAAAACAAGAGACATGCATGTTACTAAAAGATGTAGTAAGATAAAGTAAGCGTACTAGATCTCGTCTGTGATATCAAATAATGTTTTTCAAGTTATCTAAAGTTTCACTTCGCGAGGTTCTGAATGTTTTTCAAATTATCAAAAGTTTTACTTCATGAGATTCCTAAACTTTTTTTTTTAATTATTTTTTTAATTTTATGAATGTCCACCTGTACGCTTTGTAGTAACTTTTACTTAAATAAAACATAAAGTACAAAAATGCCTACTTATCGCAAATCGCTTATTCCATTCGTGTCACCCATCCAAGGATATGACAAAAACATTTCTTGAACTATAAAAGGGCCAAAAGAACCTCGATGTCAAGAACAAACTTATGCACGCACAATGACATGGATAGAAGAAAAAATGATGGACATAATGCACATGTTGAGGTGAATTCGTCGGATCGAATGCTAAAAAATCCTATAGTAAAAATGTAAGATGCAACGTTAATACCCTTACTTTTCCGTCCTACTCGCCCAATATTAAACACATAACAGAAAAATTGAGTAATAAATCTGCAAAAAAATAATAATAAATAAATAAAAAACTACAATATACCGGTGCAACAAAGAGTTTTTTAGGTGTATCTTAGAACACACGGTGTACTAAGTCAATTAACACCGGTAGAACGTAGAGAAAGCCCCTTTCCTGCTACCTTTGTTGCTCTGTTTCTCAAATCAAGTTCTTCTTCATTCTTGATTTCTTCTCCATCCCTAACCCTAAACCCTGCAATTCTTTCTCCCCAATTCATCCCTGCAATCCCAAACCCTGAATTTCCTCAGCATTTACACAAACCCACGATCTTCATATCCAAAGATCGAACCTTTATCAAGAATTCTCCACCATGTCATCAGAATCCGCATCAACATCAAACCCCTCTTCATCCCAATACGCCTATTCAAGCGCCTCTTACTTCCCTCTCCCCTTCCACCTCCAACAATCCGACCCCATTTCCGCCTCTCAACAGTACCCCAAACACTACCCCTCAATGCCCATGCCTCCTCCTCCACAAGTTAAGCTCCCAGCTGCCCCAATTGTTCCTTCAATGTATCAGCCCACCGCGCCCGGTCCTGGCGTGTACTCGCTTCCTCAGTATCAACAGGTGAAAACTTTTTTACTTGATTTTCTGCAACCCCATTGTGCAATTTTTGCATATTTTGTTGAATTTTGATATGTATGTGTTTGGTTTTTATAATATTGGAAAATTGTGCTCTTTGTGACAAAATTAGGCCCAGCAATTGTTCCAAAGGGATGCACAGACTATTACCCCAGAAGCTCTAGAGAGTGTGAAAGCTGCACTTGCAAGTAGTGAAATTGAGCACAAGGCAGAAACCAAGAAGAAAGCGGTGCCTCGGAAAGCTGCTGGGCAGACTTGGGAGGATCCAACGCTTGCGGAGTGGCCAGAGAGTATGTCTATAACTCTATATACTGATTAATTGTTTTGTTTTTGAGGTAGAAATATGCATTCAAGTTAAGCATTCCACAAAAAATATGCAGGCTACTCTGACCTTTAAATGATACAAGGATAATGCATACAAACTATAAATCTAATATGACTGTTAGAGCTCAATCAAACAAGTCTATCTCAAATATGTATTAAAAAAATCAGTTTAATCATTACTTTCCCCAAATTTCAATATCCCAATCATCTCCAAACAAGTATCGCCCTTCTCCATCATACTTTGATGCATCCTCAAAATAGAAATCAAAGATAGCTGAAAAGAGTGAAGTCCTAATTGGCAAGCCTTTCTCTGATGCCAATTGCCAAGTAATCCTATAAAATTTTTAGAGTTCAAGTGATAAGTATGTTCAAGTGTAATGGTGCTGACCTTGGGACCCATATGAAGTTTAAAATTATGCTAGGGAGTGAACATGAAAGAATTAAAGCACCATTTATGGCAAAACATATGGATGACATAGTTGAGCAAAAATGTGTGCTCACACTTGATGCTTTCAGAGCGCCACTTGTTGATTTGACTAGTATGCTTCGTCTTGAGAAGCAAATTTGAGCCCAAATTTTCTATGCATACATCACCATTTGTAAAATCAGCACATGAGAAATTCTCTTCACTTTGTCCACTCCATGCTAAAATGACATTGGATATTGAAAAACTCTGGTGGGGCCTAAACTTGATGAGAAATTTGAGATCGCCAATTACCTTATTGCAATTAATAGAGATTGATGGAGGATACAAGGGAGGCCCATAGAGGCGTAGACACAAGTACTAGGGAGAAGTATCTGCAACCTAGATGGAAGGTATTCTGTACTCCCAATTATCCACCTCCTGCTAATCTCTGATGCTCCTCCCGAGTTCCGAGATAACACACATTGTTCCACATACGTGCGAATCGTGTCTCAACTCATTCAAGCAAGCCTTGGCACCAAGATTTTTGTGTCCGTGATTGTGAACTGAATGGAAGGTGATTTTTTATCATCTCCATTTGGATGGACCCACCAAAGGGGAGAGATAGGAAGAGGATGGGGGAGATAGAGCACAATGGATGCATGGAAATGGAGATCAATTGGAAGATGCAGTACAATTTTTTTAGAAATTTCTCATTCCACTTTTGTTCTCTCTATTAATTTGGAAATATTTTGAAAGTAAGCACACAAGTCCTAAGAGGTTTTTGAATAATTTTCACAAAAAAGTCCTTGGTTAAGAACATTTTTCAGACTGAAAACTTGGTTCATGCGATTCCAGAAATGATCATGGGTTTGCTATGACTGATTGTGTCACTCTCTGCTTGTGGTCGAGCATACCTTCATATGTTCATATGATGGTGGATTGAGTCTTAAGCTTTGCAATGCCTTTGCCGAAGTTTTCCTAGTGCGGTGAAGCCTTATGAGGTAGGACCATGAATTGTTGACATGCATACCTAGGACTTGAATAAGTGCTTTGGCACAAAGTTGGGCCATCCAAGGTCTGGGCGTTTCAAAAGTTTTTCGAGAATTATTTCAAGGTCTAGAAATCCATGCCAAGGCCAAGCAAAACATAATTTTCTGGTGCAACTCATTGATGTTGGTCCCCTCATTTTCCATATTTCAAGATATTGGTTTGATTCATTTACGTTAATTGGAACATGGTTAACGACTTTAAGTCTTTTAAGGACACCATTTTCTCGCAATCCTCCAGTTTTGTACTCAATATTACATTACCTTTGGAACTAAAAGAAGAATAGAGGTAAGACATCCGCCCTCAAAGCTGTTTGAATGGGTAGAAAAAAATTGATGACATTAGTGTCACAGCGGATTTTGTTTTCAGAGAAGATGACATCAATATCTTAACATGCTCCTCCACCTAGTTGAGGATGTCATTTGCTAAGATTTAGGACCATGAAGCCATCAAGCTCCCAAGCTGGTTGGCCTAAATGCACCTGAAGTTGTGTACAGAACTAACTGCTTCACCTCTGTTTCAGAGATTCAGAGGAGAAATCACATTCCCTTCGCATGCATAATTTGCTATATGTTAGCTCCATTTTTCCTCTCCCTGCACTATTACACTCTTCCTTTCCTTTTCTCTAATTGATTTGCCTCGGTGGCTCCACTTGTGGTGTTGAATCTGTGCCTTAGTTACCGAATTTGTTGCTCTTACTTCCAAACATGTGTCAGATTGCCTCAAGATATTCAAAGATGATCATATTCGGAAACTTAGAAAGGAGGAGGCCAGATTGCTGTTTGATCCTTCATTCTATGCGTAGCAAACTAGCAATGAAATATAGGCAGTTGATATCGGGGATGCATAAGCAGGTAGGATAAAGGAGCGACACCTTACACCTGTGCCCTCACCTCTAAAGTAAGAGCTTATTCATTTCTATTTATTGGAGAATCTTCAGAGTTTTAGTAACTACAGATACTTGGATACCCTATCTCACTTTAGAATCTCATTATATTTTTCTTGTTGGACATCATATGCTACTTTTTAAGATGTGCTGGTATTTATGTTCTTGTTACTTTTGGTGTCTGAACTTGGCTCTTATGTATCAAGTCTGTCCAATCTCTGGTTATAACTTACTTACATAACCTTGGATTCTTTTACCTAATTACTTGATCGCCTTCATCTGGCTTGATTCGTTTATGTTGTTCTTATCTTTGATACATATGGATTTTTATTTTTATTTATTTTACAGATGATTATCGCTTGTTTTGCGGAGATCTTGGTAATGAAGTCAATGACGAGGTTCTCTCAAAAGCATTTTCCCGTTTTCCTTACTTCAATATGGCGAAAGTAAGTCTTGCTTTATCTTCTACTTTGACCATTCTCGTATATAAGCAATAAGTGTTTGCCATTTTTTTAATCCTTTCTAAGCCCTTGTAAGTTTTGTATAAGAACTAAAAGTTGGTTTCAATAAAAATTTTGCTGTATGTTTTTCAGAAGATTTGGTGATGCTTAAAAATTCACATAAAATGGAATTACAAAGAAAAATATGGAAAATTGTGTGTGTGTGGGTGGTTGTGGGAGGGGGGGGGGGGGGGGGGATAAACTTACGTTACAAGGCTTAAGTATGGCAAGTTTGTGTGGTTTCCTACGTAGTCAGAGATATTCATAGTTTATATGACATCATGCCACTGTTTTATTATATCATTGATTTTAATAGATTCAATATGTACACACAATGGTGCTTCTATCCTTTTTCTTGTTTTTTATCAGCAAACCAAATTGTGTTGTTTGTATTCAATGGACAAAAACCAAAAGGTATACGTCAGGGATTAACTATTGATACTTTTTTTTTCTTGCTTGCTATATTGTTATTCGGCTGTTCCATTCTTTGCTTGACTAATGCAATTTTTCTGATGCACTTCCCAATCTGTTTTACTATTTCTCATGTGTTTAGAACATTGACTAGTCTTGTGCACTTTTTAAATGAATTACCAGGTTGTTAGAGACAAGAGGACTGGAAAAACCCGGGGTTATGGATTTGTTAGTTTTTCAAACCCTTCAGACCTTGCCGCAGCTCTCAAGGAAATGAATGGTCAGTGTCATCTTAAATTGTATATGTATGTTGCTTGAATGATGAATGTGCTTTTGATCCCTCGTCAAGTTGTTTTAAGTAAAAAAAGATCATCATTCTTTTTCAACGGAAACGACCGTGAAGGCCTACTTTTCAACAAAATAGACCAATTAGGTACCATAGTTTAAGAAATTGCCAGTTAAGCCTACTTTTTGCCTTTCATGACCAATAAAGCCTAATATGTTAACCTGGGTCAACAAACAAATCAAAGAGACAGTCATACTCTTCCTAATCCCAAAATTAGATTGTAAATCTTGAGGTAAAACTTATCATCCATCCCCATCAATTTCAACACAAATTTCCTCATCCCCATCAACTTTCAACACAAAATTTGATGAAGATCAATAATGTGGATAATTGTCTTCTTCCCCAAACACATTTTCATTAATGCAAATTCTGCATCTTTACCATACACATGTTCTTCTTTAGAAAAGCTCCAATTGGACCTTGTTCCACCCCAATCTCATTGTTGTTGTGAAAGTGAAGATGAGGGGTGATTTGATGGAGTGAAATGGGAGACATGGTTCGCATTGGTAGATTGGAAGGATGTGAGTTGCTGGGTTTATTAGACAATCAACCTCTGTCAGGTTGAACAAATCATCCTCCATGAATTGAACAATAAATGAAAGGGCAAACCAAGTCCAAGTCTTCAATGCTTCTTATCCTCTTTGTCAGTTATAAGAGGAGTGAGTATTTTATTTATTTTTACATTAGAAATTTGACTGTAATGGATTGAAGGGTGCCATTTGTTTATTTTGGGTATTGACGGAATCATGGAAATGGGTTTGGAGAAGAAGATAATTATCCATGTCATTTATCTTCATCGAGTTTTGTGTTGATAATTGATAGGGATGGTGGATGGATGATAAGTTTTACCTTGAGATTTGCATTCCGATTTTTTAAATTGGGAGGGGTAAGATTGTCTCTTTAGTTTATTTGTTAACCAAGGTTAACAAATTAGGCTTTATTGGTCATAAAAGGCAAAAAGTGGGCTTAATTGGCCAATACTTTAAACTATACTACCAAAATGGTCTATTTTGTTGAAAAGTAGGTTTTCGGTCATTTGCCTTTTTCTCAATCTAATCTAATCTAATCTGTATGTGATCAAGTAAGTTGACCCTTTGAGAAGCGTTGTTGGCTTAGCTTAGATTACAGGATGTCAGGCTATAATTTCACTTCTCATCCTTTTATTTTTTAATATGTGTACTTTAACAAAGGAGACGAGGCTCCTGGGAAAAGCAAGAGCAAGAGGTTGATACCTAACAACAAAAAAAGACAAACTTGTGTGTTGTTTGAGAGGGGGTGGGGGGAGTTTAGTGTTGGTGCCTCTTCTTCTCAATGTTGAAAATAAGTATAGCTTTGAATAATGAGGTCATTTTCGCCTTATGAGCATATGTTTGAGGAATATAATGTTTTATGTTGTTTAAAAGAAAAATCATGTGTCAAACACTAAGCATAGCAACGGGTCGGGTTCAGTTCTAGTCTGCCATATCCATAATCGAATTGAATAAAAATTAGAGGAACCAGAACCGATTCCTCGGGTCCGAGTAGACTCGAACCGCGAGTCTCACAAATTTGCCCTGGAACCGCCTAATTCAAGCTTTTTGTTCTTGAGATTTCAATGTAAACAAATGGTGTAGATAAATTTATACAAAATCACATAAAAATCACTTTTTTATAGCTTTCTCTTTCAGATCATGTCAAAAAAAACCCATGTATGCCAATACATGTTCATCATGTTCTCAAGGCAATTCCTATTTTGAAGCTATGAACAAAAACCTAACTCACACCCCACAACTTTCCACTAATACACTCGGGCCCCATCCCCCCGTCCACTAGAGTTTTTAAACATTATGTGATCAGGCCATGGGATCTTCTTCTCGAATTCCCCCACCTTCTTACCCGCGAGATGTCTAGATGTTGCCATTGGTGAAAAGAGAGCTAAGAGAGATAAAGATTTGTCATGGAAGGGCGAAGAGAGAGATTTGCCATGGAAGCCCAAGAGGTGAAGAAGCCCGACTCCTCGAACATGAACATGAGGAAGAAGATCAAGCTGAACAGGGAGATGACAGGTGCACCCTTGCAAGGAGGAGGGCGATGGCGAGATGCAGCCATGCGAGAAGGTGGAGGTGCAGCCATTCTTCTCTGTCTAATTGTTTTCCAGAAGTTGATAATGAGAGAAAAACTTGGGATTTAGATTTTATATCTCATTATTATATATATAATTTGTTTAATATGTTATAGATATCCGGTTCGGATCGGGGTATAAACACCTGAAAAAAAAAAACGGAACCGGAAACGAGATGGCTCCTTCCTATCAGATCCAGAATCGAACCGAGAACCGTTTATTCGGTTCTCGACCCAGATCATTAGGGTCGGGGCAATTTGGGTACCCATTGGGTCGGGTCAAATTTCCATGCAGACACTCTAACACCCGGACATGCATTGGACACCTCATGCTCAGATCGATTATTTCACTAATCTCCAAAGGTTTATATTTTAGAGGCACTTACGGAGAGTTAGTAATACATATGTAGTAATATTGATCTATAAATCAAGAAAATATGAATAATAAAATAAAATTTACAAGTGAAAAAATAAATGGTGATGTTCAGCCACTCTCCATAAGTTAGTAATACAATGCATGCGTCATGTATTGGCATTCTTGTATTTAAGCAACCTTTTTAATACGTGACAGAGACAAAATAAATCAAGCATAAAAAATCGTTTTGATTTTGTGTTATTTGCATTTATCTTGAAACTGCATTTGACAATTTCTCTGTTCTTTCCTCATCAGGTAAGTATGTTGGAAACCGTCCAATTAAATTACGTAAGAGCACCTGGAAGGAGAGGACTGACTCAGAGGCCTTGGAGAGGCAAAAGGTAGATTTGTTATTTATTTATTGGGTGTTATTATTTCTTAAGACCCTCTTTTGGCTGTTCTCTTGCCTCTCTGTTTGTGGGCTTACTGTGGTTTTGCTCCCATCATGGGTTCTTGACAGAACCGAACTCACAAGAGAACGAAGATGCCAAAGAAGAGTATCCTGCACAAGTAAACGGCGTAAGTGGACTGATGATTGTACATGATCAAGGTAACTATTACTATGGCAGTTTTACTAAATAACTGCTTTAGATTTAGGCTGCAACTTGTGAAACCTTTTATTAATTTTTTCTTTCTTGTAATTCAGATCAGACAAGTTTCTGTAATTGTGCTTTGAGCTAAGAGACCATTGTCACCGTGAACGCTCGCAGTAATTGCATTTCTGTTGGAGTCGGTTCTTTGAATTTACAGTCCTTATGTGGACAGTACTTCCTTTAGCTACTCCCTTCACATTTTTTCAGTCTTGTATATTTTAACCATTATTTAGCACGTCGTCTGTATTTCCAGTGGGCTATGGTTGAAAATTTAAGTGAGGAAAGATCAAGTGTTGAAAAATGTAGTCCTGGATGTTTTGTGTCTGCCCATGGATGCTGCCGCAATATTTATGTACAGAAAGCATGTCAGATTTAAGAAGTACTGGTACAGACCTGTTTGTTTGGTCTTGGTCTGCCCACCCTGGAAATTATGTAATACTTTCTGGGAAGGTCTACCCATTATACGATACTAGTGTGTTATCCGCTCCATCTCCCATACGTTTCTCCAGTATTTCAAGGCATGTCTTTACCAATGTCTAGGGCATTTTCTGATGCCCTTTTTTACATGTTTTCAATGTGTAATCACTCCACCTAATGATGATCAATGAAAAATCAGGTAGGTGCAGTGGTTAAAATAAAATAAAAATGCAAAGTTTCAGTCATCAACTAATCCGGAAAAATGCAATCCAAGTCATCAATGGGGTTTCACGATGAAATTTAATTTAAATCACAAATCACCAAAGTTAATTAAATACTAGCCAAACAAAACAAATGAACTTTGTGGCTGTGGTTGTGGTTGTGTTTGTGATAAAAATCAATAGAGGAGTGCAACACACCTGACCTCTGTATCACGCCTTTACAACTTGCCTGAGCTGGACTGCGGAGTCATTAGGCCATGTCTTTATTCTTAGGGTATGTTTGATACGAGTGTTAAGGTTGTTTGATAGCGACTTTCTATAAATAATTTTCTTTGCAAGGAATAGAAACCCTCAGTTTATGCTATTTTCCTTCCTCTCTAATTCCTCCACTCCCCCAAGTAATAGATATCCAAAAACAAATAATCCTTGACTGTTTACTAGGCTTGACCATGTTCAGTATTGATTGTTGACCTTAGTCAACCTATTTTTTATTATTTTTTTTTACCGAAGTTGACTAGGCAATGACTGAGTTTAGATTTATTTTGATCAGGCTTTGACCAAGTCTAAAGTGCAAATCGTAACGCAGATTTTGACACGATTTTCAATGTTGCAATCTTCTCGTTGAGATTTATTAAATAAAATTATGATTTTGTAAATTTATAATTTTATCTTTCAAAGTTAATATGCCTTGATATGTGTGTTTTTGATTTATGATTGTGTATTGAAGCATGAAGAGTTTTGATTTGACAATGATATACAGACCTACAGCATTTTGATTTATGACTGTTTGGACCATTAAGAACAATATTGAGAGTACCCTTTACATTTAAAATACAATTGATAAAATACTAAAAAGATGAAGATAAATCATAAACATGTGATAATATCATAATTTCAACTATTTTATGATATATATATATATATATACGCGTGTGTGTATTTTCAATTTCCATGAAAAAAAAGTGTTGCCTATTCAAACAACATTAACAATTCCATGACAATTTTTCATATGCCAATCAAGCAATATACTTTGGAATCTATTATGTTATTTTCTTTGGAATGGATTCTCAAGAAAAATAAAGATTTAATTTGAATCCATTTTGTGCTATCAAACTGACCCTTAATCTTATTTTTAAGCTAGTATTTGGTTTCTTATACGAACTAACATAGCTAAGTGAATTGAGATTTAAGAACACCATGTGGAAGGTGTTGGTTTTGACTAGAACCAATTTATCCCATTTAAACGAGATGATGAATGCGTGGAAAAAATTGGGAAAAAATCTAGAGTGTTCTCATCCAAGGAATGACGCTTCTAAACTTCGGCAAAATGTCGATTTTTAGTGTCCCAAAATTTGAATTTAATTACTTTTTTAATTGGATATTTATTTTTCTTAGCTCACTTGATAAGTGTTGAGTTGTTTTTTCAACTCTTGAAGGTTCAATCCGGCCAAAGACACTGTGTAATACCCGTCAAATCATTTGTCAATATAATATTATTATTTTAGTAATTAGTAATATTTATTTATTGATAATATTTATTAATTGGTAATACTGAGAAATATGTAAATACTTTATGATATAAATTTGGGATCTAGGTTTAGGTTGTTGGTGGGTAAAAGATGAGTGGTGGACGTGTTTAGCTAAAGCTAGTAAAATCCAAAGTAAAACTCTATTATTATTATTTATTTATTTTCTTCTTGTTCGGCCTCTCTGTTTTATATTTTCGTTTCAACATGCATGTTACAGTTATTGCAAATGGTCAATGTTCAATAAGAGCTTGTATGCTCTCATGATGACTTTATTAGGAGTTTGAAATTTTCAGCCAAAGCCTACCTGTACAATGGTATTTTGGCATTCATAGACCACCTATAGTTATTGTCAATGGTATTTCTCATATTGTCAGAGCAATATGACAATAAGGGGTAAATAGAATCGATGAAATCCCTATGAAGTTTTTCTTTTGTGATTTTTGCAGCAAAAGATATGAGTGTGAAGTCAAATAAAATAATAATTAAAGTCACGACAATAGCAAATCAATATTTAGTTGAATATATAGAAAATCATATATTGTACACAACTTTTTTTTCACAAGGGTGTGAGAAGACATTTTCAATTATAAGTGTTTAAAGATTCCGGAAATCACATCTCATTAATCATCCCCAGACCCAAAGTCTTATTGTTTCTATCTCTTTTTGTTTTCTTCCACATATTCGTCCTTTTTGCATGTAAGTCTTAACGATGATTCTAAATGGCGAGGAAACGGGCGAGGGAGGGGGGTGTGACCCTCCATCCCCCTCGAGATGTGCGCCCGAGTGAATCTGGAGAGGGATGGGGGGGTCAAACCCCCCTCCTTCTCCCGTTTTCTCGCCGCCTATAAGGACTCAAGTCTTAAACATGAGTGATGCTAGGCGGCGAGGAAACGACTCAAACGAGCGAGGAAACGGGCGAGGGAGGGGGTTTAACCCCCCCCCCCCATCCCCCTCGAGATTCACATAAGCGCACATCTCGAGGGGAATGGAGGGTCACACCCCTCTCCCTCGCCCGTTTCCTCGCCATTTAGAATCACCGCTTAAACATAGATTAACATGAAAGTGACATCATGTGATTGACGAGTTTGTGAAAGAAACAAAGTAATAAACAATTAAAAAAAGATGTGGGTAGAGAAAAAGACAGAAAAGATGAATGTTAAAGAAATAAAAGAAAGAGGAACCCGTCTAATCGTCGAGGGAAGCAGCAAGGAAAACAGCGAGGGACCCCACAGGGGGGAGGGGAAGCCGTCCATTCCCCCCGAGATGCGTGCATTGAAAATTCAAACACGCATCCCGGGGGGAATGGTCGGCTCCCCCTCCCCCCTGTGGGGTCCCTCACTGTTTTCCTCGCTGCTTCCCTCGACAATTAGAATTTTTCAAGAAAGAGTGAACAAACAAAAATTGAGAGAATAAGAAAACCTATTTTCTCTAACCTGTACAAAGAGGAGACGTGATAGAGAGAAGATGGTGTGTAATAATTAAATAAGAAGGAAACACAAACAGTAAGAGAAAAAATAAAATAAACAAACAAATAAATAAATAATAATAATAATAATAATATGAAGAAGTGGTGGCGGTGTTTGCGTGAGTCGCGTATTTAGTAGGGTGATGTGGGTTCGAGTTTGATGGGGGATTTTGGTATTTTTGTCATGGCTTATGATTCGAGGTTGTGAGCACATGTTCGTGTATGGTAGATCGATTCGGATGTTCTCATTTTTTCGTTATTTTTTGTTTTGCAGAGATTTGACTATTTGGCTGTTTCCGAATGTCTTTCTCGCATACTTGCATTTGTGAGTAATTTTCGCTATCTTTTGCCTTTCAAAAATACAATTCATGAATGCCTTAGAGTAATTGATAATTTTGTGATAGATGTTATTGTTAGATTATTTTGTACATGCTTGATTGTAAATTAATTATATGGTTAGAGTAGGTCCGAGGTGGCTAAATGTATATGAATGTTTGCAAATCAAGTTTAGTTTTTATGTAAATGGAGCTATTAGTTAAGCATGTTGTAGGAGTATGTGGGATTGTCAATTCGTTTGATGATTAGTCTTATTGTAATGTATGTAACGTTATCGTCTATTAATAAAGTTTAATCGTTTTATGACAATATGTGTACGGTTATTTCAAATGCATTATAAGTGTGAGCTTTATTTGACGTGTGATATTAGTGATTTGTGCATGATGTTGTGAATTGTATAACTTTAGACTTAGTAATTATGAAATTGTTATTAGTTTTCCCAATAGAATTGGTGAATATTGTGGTTGATTTGTTATGGTTGACAAAGCGTCGCCGTAAAAGAGTTTTGAAGATTAATTTATTTTTTTATGTTCTTTTCCACAACTCCGAAAAAAAATGTGAACAAAAATATTAATTTATTTTAGTATACAGACTTACTTGTATACGTGTGATAATTTTGGTATGCAGACTTGCTTGCATATCATGTACTCCGTTCCATGTGAGTTCGGTAGTACGTGTTGTCACGCTCCGACCCGCCACGGAAACCGCAGCGTGCCGATACGTGAACTAATTTCGTAATACAGGCAGCTCGTAACTGGCCACAACATCATAATATAACACATTCTTGAAACGAGAATCAAACGGAAATAACAACTATGATAAAATTTGAACAAATAAGAGTATTCGATTCGTCCCGCCAGAGTCATAGCGACAAAACCAATATATACAAACATCTAGTATTTAACAAGGTAATAAAAATGAAGCAAAACATACATGTACAGGGTGGACACGACTAAACAACACAAAACAAGCCTACAGCTGGAAATTGGGCCTAAGCGCCACCATCAACAGGAACGCCAACACTGCCTGCACTCCAATAGAAACACACCCCTTACGGGGTCAGCAAAGCACAAAGCTAGCTGGTGTGAGTGAACTAAATACAAATAACAGAATAATATACAGGAGAAATCCATGCCACACAGTAATGAATAAGTGAGTAATCCTAGATACATGATCCATAAAATGGAATAAGCGACCCTATACAGGTTCTAAAGTCTAAATCACACTGTGTCTATAAGAATAATATTTTTAAGTCCAAGCACCAACACAAGCATTTCATATTCAACAATAACTATAAGTTTACTAGATATGTAGGTCATTACAGGTGATTCAAACATGGTAAATATCAAGTGATGAAGGCAAAAACAATATCGTAACCTTGCATAGCCTCCTAGGTATGGCAATAAAGTCGAAAATCGAAACCATAAAAATTTATGCGTGTCTCATATCGTAGGTATCCGCATACCCTACGAATGTGTCTCACCCAGACACATCCCACAACGAGCACCAGTACCACTTCGGGTGGTTTGTATCCCAATGGGGTGCCATCTGCCAGGATACAAACTTAAACATCCTGAACGACTGACCTAACACGGCCAACCCAACACAAATCAAACTCAAACGCGCTAGGAGGGAAAGCGAGTAATCTCCAAAGCATGTCCTCCGGGACCCGTCTTACTGCACTCTCTAGTGGCAAGTGCGTGCGGGAGCTCACCGCACCTCAGCAAACTTGCCACATGCAATAGCGTCCTCAATGTTTGTAGGTGCAAGTCATCTCGAACACCATCAAACTCACGATGCGAGCAAGCTTCTAAACATTGGCACAACATGCATTACAGCGGGGTAAAGACACTTACACTATATCAGTATGCACGTACTACGAGTCTATACAGAATCTAATGTAACAGATGTGTAACCATAATCAGTTAGGCAATTTTCATAAATCCACGACTACGCTAAGGTCCCAACATGACCAAATTTACCACAATAAAGTCATTCGAGTCGAACTATCATACATGCTAAAGACTCGACAATCTACGGTAAAACACACGAACTGATGACAATACTGAGTCTATTCAATTTTGCAATTAAAAAAAAAAGTCATTAAACCGGAACAATACCTGACAGTGTCATACTAAGCAAACTCGAAAATGCAACATATAAGCCCAATGTCATTATACCAAAGTCTAATCACACCAAAATTTAACCACTATTCTATTTCATTATTGTATATCATGCTTTCAGAAAACTTAATACATAAATTCATTCATAAAAGAACCAACATAACAATCGAAATCTTCCCAAAACCCCGAATTTTATTCATTTATTTCTAAACGTTATGTGCATGATGGTAAGTCTATTAAAATTTTTTGTCAGACTTACCACGTTCAACCTTCACTTTGTAAGTGTTGGTAAAATAAATGTATATTTTAAACATGATAAACTTATTAGTATGCAATGTTTGCCTCGTTGGTAAACTACAAGTCTTTGAGTGCCATTTTATTATTTATGAAATTTTAATGTTAAATCAGATAACTTATTTCATTTATTAGAGATTGAGATTTACTCATACCAACTACCTCGCTGACCCAAGTAAGTTTACGCTTATTGGATACGTTCTGTTTTGAACGTAGCCATTTAGCCTTTCACAGGTTAGAAAGTCATTTAGGCGATGATATGAGATGTTTACTTGTGGGACGGAATCTCCAAAGAGTAAACCTGGTTAAAAATTTTATTTATGCTAATTTTTTTTATTTAATGTTTATGTTGTTAAATTTTCACGTCCCGAGTTTTGGGGAAACAGATTATCCTAATCCTACATGGATATAAGGATTTTCGTTTTCTCGAAAATTGGGGCGTGACACATTGTTTAGTTTATGTTGTAAATGTAGTAATTCAAACTAAAAGACAATAACGAAGTTACCAATTGTTCTTGGATTGAGTCGCGGACTAGGTCGCTCTCTTTAAGACGTTTCGCGGCTCTGCCCAAAAGTGTGCAAGCAGTCTAGTAGCCCCGCCGTCCCCTGGATAAAACAGCCCAGAATCTTATATGTCTCGTTCAAACAATTGCACTGTTGATGAACGAAATACTATCCACCCTTAATCTCTTGTTTGCTCGGAATCACCAATACAATGTATAAAATTCAAACAAAAAGGAAAACTCAGAAATACGAAGAGAAAGAGTTCCTTCTCTGATTGAAATACTAAACGAATAGTGTTTTGCAAAATGTTTTGCTTTTTCTTCTTATATTTTAAGCTCTGAATTTGAGTTTGTATTTATAGGGAGAAAAAACGCATAAAACGCATCTGTTGAGATACAAAACACGGCTAGATACATTGACAAAAAATCGCGTGGAGAATGCAATTCAAAAAACGTGGAAAACGTGGAGAAAATCCCGGCGCAACGCATGGCGAACGTGTGAGAGAGGACAAGGTTAGCCCTCTGACTCAGTCTCCCTTCTCTGCAGCTATTCAAAAATATTTTCATGTAAATAAATTTTCAGTAAAAAGAATGGGTTGATTTCTAAATGACCCGACCGGCCGGACGGCGGCTGCGGCGCGCGAGTCGCTATCTCTCCCCTCCTCACAAAAGTGTGGTACCCCAAAGGGTCCAAACCCAAGTCCAAACACTTTCCTTATAAACTCCTCCACAATGAGTTGTATAGAAGATGTGAGACTAAAACTAGAGAGAGATCCAGAGATCAAAACTAGGTTAACACCCATTTTCTTTTATTTTTAAAAAGCCATATTTTCAACAATCCCCCACTTGGATTTTTAAAACAATTTTCATCGAGCAACCTAAAAAATATAAGATTGTGCATAAACAAAAGTGTCTTTCGACTTGAACTCTTGCGTTGTGTTCATGCTTTAGATTATACTAGAGTAACTCGTAGTTTTGAACTCTATCTTTAACAGACATTACACGAACAACCTTACCAGGGTGAAGTCTAAAAAGCCCGTGCCTTACGGCCATGCACGTATATCCCAGTGTAGTGAAGGCTCTAGGAATTTTGCCGACAAATTCCATAGGAAGCGGCCAAACTTCCACAATCACTTAGGTGAGTCTATCAAGAGTACTCCTGTAGCTAGGTACTCCACTCCACATAGAGTATAGATCTCATTAAGAGTTTTTAACTCATCCTACTATCGCTTCAGGAACTCATGCTTTAATCTAGGAATGAGATTGCTATTCTGTCAGCATGATTCATTTCATATCATTCACGACTTGTTATTACCCATTGAACCTATTTCTTGGGATCTCCAGTCTATAGGTTGGGTTACCGTCATGAATAACTCAACAATCTAAGGGCATTAGTCTCATTCCTTTCGAGGTTTTGAAAACCTTCTCTCTAGCTAATCCTTTCGTCAAAGGATCAGCCAAGTTCGCATCAGTTCGTACATGATCCACTCTCACAGCACCAGTAGACAGAAATTCTCTAACTGTACTGTGCTTACGACGTATTTGTTGTCTCTTGCCGTTATAATAACGGTTCTGTATTTTTGCAATAGCCGCGGTACTATCGCAATGGATCAAGACAGCTGGAATCGGTCTTTCCCATAAAGGGATCTCTGCTAGCAGGTTTCTTAACCAACCTGCTTCTTCACTAGCCGTGGCTAGTGCTATCATCTCTGACTCCATCGTGGACTGTGCCAGAATGGGTCTGTTTCTTTGATTTCCAAGAAACAGCTCCACCAGCTATACTGAAAATATAGCCACTGGTGGCTTTGGAGTCATCTGAGAGGGTGTTCCAATCAGCATCGCTATATCCTTCAAGGACAGCGGAAAACTTCTGATAATGTAATCCGAGGTTCTTAGTCCTCTTCAGGTACCTCATGACCCTTATTGCATGCCAATGTTGTATACCAGGTCTACTGGTAAATCTGCATATTAATCCCACAGCATAAGCTATGTCGGGTCTAGTGCAATCGGTAGCATATCTAAGACTACCAATGATGCTCGCATACTCAGATTGTCTAACACCGTTATCGGTGTTCTTGAACAACTTTACACTAGGATCATAAGGAGTACATGTAGGTTTACAGTCAGAGTAATTATATTTATTTAGGAACTTCTCTATATAGCGTGATTGATCCAAAGAAATTCCCTTTTCAGACCTAGTAATCTTGATACCAAGGATTGCACTTGCTTCTCCAAGGTCTTTCATATCAAAGTTCGCACACAATAAAGGTTTCACTCTATTCACGGCATCGATATTAGAACCAAAGATAAGCAAGTCATCCACATATAGACATATAATAGTGCAAATGCCATTTTCAGCTTTATAATAAATGCATTTGTCACTTTCGTTCACTTTAAAGTCATGTGCGATAACAAGATTATCAAATTTTTCATGCCATTGTTTCGGAGTTTGTTTCAAACCGTAAAGTGATTTATCAAGTTTGCAAACTTTATGTTCTTGCCCCGAAATAACAAAACCTTCAGGTTGGTCAATGTAAATTTCTTCTTCCAAATCGCCATTAAGAAACGCAGTCTTAACGTCCATTTGGTGCAATACTAGATTATGTATTGCAGCAAGAGAAATTAACACTCGAATGGATGTAATCCTGGTAACAGGAGAATACGTGTCAAAGAAGTCAACATTTTCTCTCTGTCTAAACCCTTTGGCTACAAGACGAGCCTTAAACTTTTCAACATTACCATCGGGTTTCAATTTCTTCTTAAATACCCATTTACATCCTATTGTCTTGCAACCTGGTGGTAAATCAACTAAATGTCAGGTTCTATTAGACTCAAGAGAGTCCATTTTATCATCAATAGCCTCTTCCCAAAAATTGGCATCAATAGAGGATAAGGCTTCTTGAAAACTAAGGGGATCCTCCTCGACTGTAAAGACAGTAATCGAGGCCATAGTTTTTAGAAGTTCGTTTCCGTTTACTTCTCCTAGGCTCAGATTTAATGGCTTTATCGGTTTCATTCATCCTGATCAAAGGCACGTTATTTGAGGATGTACCCCCACTATTCCTCGAAATAAAAGGAAATTTATCTTCGTAGAAATCAACGTCGTTTGATTCTAATAACGTGATCATTAAGATTATAGAATCTATAAGCTTTGCTGTTCATGGCATATCCTATGAATACACATTCATATGCCATACTTGCAAGCTTATTCCTTTTAGGATCAAGAATTCTAACATAAGCTAAACAACCCCAAGTTTTCAAATATGACAAGTTTGGTTGTCTATTTTTCAAAATCTCATAAGGAGAGGTTTTACTTTTTGATTTGGGGACTCTATTTAGCACGTAACAGACCGTCAAAATAATTTCTCCCCACCAGTGCGATGCAGCACCGGAGTTAAGTAGAATGACAACTACTAACTTAGTAACAGTTCTATTTTTCTTTTCAGCTTTGCCATTCATCTCAGGAGAATACGATGCAGTTTTTTCATGAATAATTCATTGAGAATTATAGAACTCTATGAAAGTACTGCTGTCATATTCAGTGCCTTTATCACTCCTAAGTCTCTTTATCTTTCTATTATATTGATTTTCAACTTCGGTTAAAAATAATTTAAATATGTCAAAGGCTTCACTCTTATTTTTCATTAAGTAGACGAATGTATAATCAGAACGATCATTAATAAACGTAATAAAATAACGTTTTCCATTTCTAGTCAAAACACCATCAAGTTCACATATATCTGAGTGTATCAAATCTAAGGGTTCAGATTCTCTAACAACAAATTTATGTGGTGTTTTGGTTATCTTAGCTTGGCTACAATAGTTGCACTTTTCAAAATCATTTAAGGACAATTTTGGAATTAGTCCTAAGTTACTCATGTTTTTAATAATACGCTTATTAACATGACAGAGTCTAGCATGCCAAATATTAAAAGTACACAACATGTAAGCAGAACTATAAATTTTATTAGCATCAACATTTAACTTAAACATTCCATCAGTGGCATACCCTTTCCCGACAAATACATTATTCTTCGTGATAGTATACAAATCAGCCCCTATAGTTTGAGTAAACCAGCCTTGTTCAGAAGGTAACCAGAGACTAAGTTCTTCCTCATCTTTGGAGTATGCAAGACATCCTTCAGGATAACAGTCTTTCCAGAGGAAAACTTCAGTTCTACTACTCCAGTTCCAGCAACGATAGTGGAGTGGGAATCACCCAACAACACTTTCTTGTCCTCAGCTTCAGAATAGGACTTGAACATTTCTCGATCATAGCAGACATGTCGAGAAACACCAGTGTCAACCCACCATCCCTTGAATCCACCAACAAAGTTGATCTCAGAGATCATGGCAATAAGTTGGTCTTCGGTTAGGTTCGCCTGTGGTGCAGGACGAGATCCGTTCTGGCAGTTCCTGGCCATATGCCCTGGCCTACCACAGGTGTAGCATAGGAACTATGTTGGTTCAGTCCTTGAGGGGTGTTTTTGTCCATTCTAATTTCGCGGAGGATTTTGATTCCGATGGTTTTGATTTTTATTGTGACTCTGATTTTTCATAGTTTTTCCACTGGGTTTCAGAGGCACAGGGGTAGATTTCTTCAGGTTTGAAATAATCAGAACTTCATCTTTCTGATCTTGTTTTCAGGCTTCCTCCTCGATTCGAAGTCGGGTAATCAGGCTTTCTAGGAAAAACTCTTTGGTTTTATGCCTAAGGACATTCTTAAAATCTTTCCAACTAGGGGGCAATTTGTCTATCACAACAGCTACTTGAAATTGCTCATCTAAGATCATTCCCTCAGATATAATTTCATGAGCAATTTTTTTAAGCTCGTGTGATTGAGTTTTCACAGACTTATCATCAGTCATTTGGAATTTCAGATAACGACTAACATCATATTTCTTTGTGCCAGCCTCCTCAGTGTAATATTTTTTCCTAAGGGCTTCCCAAATATCTTTAGCGGTTTTTTCAGAACAATAATAATCATATAGATCACAAGAAAGACCATTCAAGATAAAATTCTTATACAAAAAATCATCTTCAATCCAACGATCTAATTCTTTAGTGTGGGTTTCATCAGGTTTAGCAGGCAATTCAGGTTTTTCAGTATTACAGATATATGCGACCTTTTGTGTTGTTAGGAAAAAACAACATCTTTTGTCTCCATCTTTTAAAATGTTGGCCCTCAAAACGAAAGGGTCTGTTAAGGTTTTTTGCAGCAAGTTCAGTAATCGTAGTCATGGCAGAAATAAAAACGTCTTAAAATTGTTGTAAATGTAGTAATTCAAATTAAAAGACATGAACGAAGTTACCAATTGTTATTGGGTTGAGTCGCGGACTAGGTCGCTCTCTTTAAGACGTTTCGCGGCTCTACCCAAAAGTGTGCAAGCAGTCTAGTAGCCCCGCCGTCCCCAGGATAAAACAGCCCAGAATCTTATCTGTCTCGTTCAAACAATTGCACTGTTGATGAACGAAATACTATCCACTCTTAATCTTTTGTTTGCTCGGAATCACCAATACAATGTATAAAATTCAAACAAAAATGAAGACTCATAAATACGAAGAGAAAGAGTTCATTATCTAATTGAAATACTAAACGAATAGTGTTTTGCAAAATGTTTTGCTTTTTCTTCTTATATTTTAAGTTCTGAATTTGAGATACAAAACACGACTAGATACATTGACAAAAAATCGCGTGGAGAACGCAATTCAAAAAACGTGGAAAAAATCCCGGCGCAACGCATGGCGAACGTGTGAGAGAGGACAGGGTCAGCCCTCTGACTCAGTCTCCCTTCTCTGCAGCAATTCAAAAAATATTTTCATGTAAATAAATTTTCAGTAAAAAGAATGGGTTGATCTCTAAATGACCCGACCGACCGGACGGCGGTGGCGGCGCGAGAGAGATCCAGAGATCAAAACCAGGTTCACACCCATTTTCTTTTATTTTTTAAAAAGCCATATTTTCAACAATTTATTTTTTACTTTTCTTTCTACTTGGGCCTTAAATATGTAAACTACTTTAATATATGCGCTCACTTAGTTTAAGTTTTCTTTGGTCCTCTAAAATCACAAAACTGACCATGCCCACAATCTCTCAAAGCTCTCTCCTTCCTCCACAATCCTCACTCAATTTCCCCATCAAACCCTTACTTTTCTCTTCCTCAAACTCTCTCTCAAAGGTTGTGGTGGTTTAGAACTTGAATGGATTGGTTGATAACTTAGGTTCAGATCCACAAGGTGGGTTTCAACTTTCCTAAATTGTTTGAGAGCGTTTTAATGGTAGACATGAACAAAATCAAAATCAAAATCAAAAGTTGTTGGTAATTCACACGATTTGATCAACCAATGATTTTTTCAATCTTACACAGTTGGTCTAATCGTGAAATTGAGATTCATGCAGTTTAAGCTAACCGTGTGAACTTCAACTATTTTTCAAAATAACTTGTTCTCGGGAAAACTTATTCTAGTCACGTAGTTGGTTCAAACCGTGGTTTTCACCATAACAAGGTTAGTTGATCATGAAATTTGAATCCTTACGGTTTGAGTCAACCATGTGAATTAACAACAATTTTTACAAAAAGCTCATTCTCGGGAAGACTTTTTGCAGCCACATGGTTGGCTCAAATCGTGAGAACTCAAGGTTACCCAAGTGACCTATCGTGAAGAATTCTTATGGTTTGAGCAAAGCAAGTGAACTGACAACTACTTTTCTATAAACCTGCTCTCTGACAATTTTTTTTAAGCCACACATATGGCTCAAATTGTGATTTTCAAGATAACTCGGTTGACTTAATCATGAAACTTGAATTCTCATGATTTGAGCCAACTGTCAAAAACTTTTCAAAAAACTTGTTCTTGATTTGGTGAGTTGGTAAGAAAAGGAAACTCGAACCAAGTTCCCTTTGTAAGGAATCAATTCGGAAAGAGTGGGGAAAAAAGTTGAGAGGTGGAGAACAAATGGAGTGGGGTTTAATGAAGAAAATAATTGAAGTGAGGAAAATATGAGAATATATTTTAGAGTTAGAGATGATGTTGAGGGTTTAACGGAGGAAATGAAGATAATGGGCAAAAGAAGAAAATTATATTTGAGAGTTAGAAAGACTTGGGAGGGTTTAATGGAGGACATGAAGATGGCAGAGACAAGATTATACTTGACGGTGGGTCCATTACTCTACTAATTCATATAATAATTAATTGCCCCCCTTCCATGAGAATTTTGGCTCCGCCATTGTTAAGACCCTAGAATCAACAAGGTTCAGTATGTGTTAAATTTATCACACGTACGCGCGCTGAGATCAAAAGCTAGGCGCATTTTGAAAACAACCCAGGCAGAAGGATTGGGTTAAAAAAAAATCCTCACTCTCCCGACATTTTTTTGTTTGCATTTTATTTTTTAATATTATTTTAACATTTGACACCCATTTTACGCAATACCCTTTAGTCGGTTTCAAAATTTAACCCAAAATAATCCAGGGTCTGGAATTAAGTTCCTATTAGTATTCACTAGTGTACCAACCGTGCTGACGACACAACCATACACTTTACATATGTAGCCGTGCCGTTAGTGACACCCTGATCCTTGGTGTACCAGCCGTGCCAATGACAAAGTCATACACTTTCCACAGTGTACCCGTGCCTATGTCATGCCATGATTACCCAACAAAACAAACAACCAAGAGAAAAATACTAAACATGAAAAATAAATACTTTTCTCTCTTAATAATGAAGTCTAAACAAAATCCAGACACTCAATAAAATGACCATTTGTTTTCATTTTATTCTCTATTTTTCCCGTAAAATAAAAGGTGGCAATAGCCTTATACACAATTATACATGCCATTTGCTCCGAACAAACCTAATTAATTAATTAACTTAAATTTCGAAGTATTCAGGTAACTAAACAAATTAAAAAAAAAAAGAGAAGAATAATGTTTGCTGATCATCTATCTTTGACCAAGCCACCGTTCAATGACATAACCTCTACGTATCTCGAGGTCCACCACTCCAAAATTCCATTCTCTTCCTCTCATTTCTCCTTGCTCTGTTTTGCTTTGATCTCTAATCACCATTAGAGGAACGTACTTGAGGTCAGAACACACACAGAGAGCGATTAGAGAGGAAAGAGAAGAGAGAGAGAAAAAGGGAACGAGAATAGGGTTTTGCCGGTACGTGACAGATGCCTCGTAATCTCGCTCGCTGTCTTAGCTTTGTTTTCCAACTAAAACTGCTCTCAGCAATTCCCGGTATGTTCGTCCGTCTCTCTGTAATAAATTTTTTTTAACGTTATATTACAGAAAAAAGGGATACAATGGGAATTGTGGAAATTGGGCGAGGCGTTTTCGAGAATCCGAAATATGGACGGATATGACGCAGATAAGCACGCGCACTATTACTCCGCCCCAGTGTTGTTAAGGCGGACGCCTAAGCGCGCCTTGAGGCGTTTTGGCAAATAGACGCCTCAAAATGATGCAAGGAGGAGCGGTGAAGTGAGGCGTCCGCCTCACGCCTCACGCCTCACGCCTCATCGCCTCAGACCATTTACAGCTTAAAAACCAAAAGCCTATTGCACCCCACTTGTCTTTTAAGGTTAAGAGGGGGGTATTTAGAGTTTTAGACAAAAGAACGACTCCTTGGGGGCTATTGTTGTTGTTGTGTGTGTTTTTCTCTTTCTAATCAGATTCCTCTTCTTCAAATTAGGTGTTGCCTCTTTCATATCAGGATGTTTCCTATTTTCTTCTTCCTCCTTTATCTTCTTCTTTCCTCTCCTTCCTGTGTTTTTTTTATATGACCTGTTCTGCAGCTTCTGTTGTGTTTTTTTATAAGATCTGTTCTACTGCATTTTTTTTTTTATATGATCCGTTCTACTCATTTTTTATATCATCTGTTCTACTCATTTTTTTTAATGATCTGTTATGTTTTTTTTATATGATCTGTTCTGCTGCGTTTTTTTTCTTCACAATAAATAATAATAAGTAATATTTCTGTGTATGGATCGTAATATTTTAGCATATGGATCGAAATTTGGTGCAAATTTTCAAAGTTAAACCAATGAGACCTGCTGGGCGATGCCTCGCCAAATTGCAATTTTTCAAACACTGTTTCAAATTCAACCATTAATTTTTCAAACACTGTTTCAAATTTCCAAAGTTAAACCAATGAGAAGTTGATGAACTAGTTTACATTATGTTTTGATGTTTTTCTTGTTTGTTTTTTTTTTAGTGATTTAGTGGATAGGCAAGTTAAGTACACTTATGTAGTGCATCTTTTTGCTATGCTATGCAACTTTATTATGTTTCCATTTCAATTCTAAATAGTTGTATGACTTTTTGTGCATATTGGCATATGCAAGTTATCAAACTGATGATGAATATTACTTATTTAAATATGTTTCATTTATTATAATAAAAAATTATTAAAAAATGTTAAAGACCGCTTCCTCAGTGAAGTGAGGCGTCCACCTCACTTACCGCCTCGCTTATGAGACGTTTTCAAGCTCATCCGCCGCCTCAACTTTACGTTACAGGTGTTAGATAGATGCTGGGGACGTGATAAAAAATAAAAACTGGTGTTCCCTCAATAAAATTACAAATCAGTTTGGGGTTTTAGGTTTTTACAGCAGAGACACACTTCACTTGTTCTAGAGGCGAGGCAGAAGCAGAAGCAGAGAGGCGTTAGAGAGATCTCGACGCGAAGAAGAAGAAGAGCTCAAAACATGGTTAGTCCTTTTGAAACCCTAGCTTCTTTACTTTATTTCATCTCTGCAACTAAACGTTGTTCCCTTTCTTTCATCGGATTCGCCCATTTGATCTTGTTTATTTACTTTCAAACTCTACTTGATTGTTGCTGCCATGTTTGTTTCATCTTTCTTCAATTAGGGCATCTGCGTGTTACATTTGCATACGTTTCCGAAATCTGTAGGGTTTAGGGTTTCATGACACATAACCCCACGGGGTCGTAGATTTTGGTTTAAACATCGCAAAGCTCAATCAACCCTTACCCCAAATGAAATTACAATCATCGAGCGTAAAACAAACAATTGAATTCCAACTGAAAATGAAATAGGTTACCCATGTCGATACTTTATGCTGCGAAATTCAGGTTCCGATCATAATAGTTTATTATTGAAGACGTATAAATTATCCATCGTCCCCATAATAGCCAGGTTGAAACCACTACCACTGTCATGCGACCCATGCCTGGATTATTGGAAAATCAAATGTTATTCGAAAACTTCTGATATAGCACATAAAATAAAACCGTACATAATAGTCATCCAACAGTTAAACTGTAGCTTGCTGGTTTTTGGAAAGTCATTTTGCCAAAACATATTAAAAAAGTGGCTTATCTTATCATTTACAATGGCGTCCTTGCGATGTCTGCCTTAATCCGCCATTACTCTTTATCGAAAAAAGCTTAGTTAAGGAATATTGCTATTGATTTTGCGTTGTTGTATTTGCAGCTTTGTAGATATCATCAGCCTTCACCGTCTCACGGTATAATAGTACATATGCTGTTTATTTTAAAGAAAAAACTTTTGTCCAAATTTATTAAAAAAAACTCTTGTTGACTATATTTCAAGGAGGGTGTAATATGAAGTATTTTCAAAAAGTAGGAAGGCATCTGAAAGTTTACCCTAGAAAAGGAGGAGGCAAAGGGAAATCTCTCTCAATCAATCCAAATTCTGAAGGAGATGTAAATTTCTAAACCCTTTCTTCTCAACCACTCTCCAGTTCTGGTGCTCACCCCCCACCACCACCTTTGTCATTCTTGAATGAGGTATGTGCTTCTTCTTTTCTTCTGCTACTGGCTTTCTGTTTATTTAGTTCAATTTGTTTGTAAAACCCTCGATTTGACACCAACATAACCAAGATATACGACCCCATAGTGTTTCTCTTCATGAATTTGAAGTAACTACCCATTGGGGGTCATTCTATTGCATTTTCAGTTATTGGAATTTGATTATTTTTTTATGCTCAAACAGGTTACACCATCTCTCCTCAATGGGTACTTCAAAAGTTGTCTCGACACCACAAAAGCCAATCATCAATTCATCATAGTCCAAATCAAATATAATAACACAAAATTTTCAAAAATAAAAGAAAAAGAAAACGGAGAGTTAACGACCCACCAAAGATTCAACCAATGGGAACTTTATTTTTCATGAAGGTAGATTACACACTGTAGGCTCATAAATTTGGGGCACCATTCATGAGCTGTAATTAATATCAATCTTCTCAATTCCAGAGACAAACATATTAAACCTAAATTGGCCCTACTTCAAGTACAATCTGAACACTAGAAAACCCATTGTACCCTGAATGAGGACTTGACTTGGTTTCGTAATACAAAAGACCACAGGGTCGTAAATTTTGATTTAATTTCACCCTTCCCAAGTCCAAGTCCCAGGCAGGGGGTAATATGAAAGTCTACCACCCCACTGGTTGGGACTTCAACTATTTGTCCAAACACCACAAAACATCATCAACAGCCCATTGTGCCCTTAGTGAAATAACAATCATTGAGTGTAAAACAAACAATCAAAATCTAAGAAGTGAAATGAATATCTGACAAGGTAGTTAAAACTAAGAGGAACAGCTGAAAGAGAGTTATAACATATTTGCTTGTCAACGAGGATTATGATTTATGTCTTCCCACACCCAATTGAAGTTTCCAAAATAAGAACTTCATTGCTAAGAAAATTAGGTCAATTTGCCTCTGTGTAGCTGATACATATTGATATTAGGCTCACAAAATTTTGAACTGAAGGGTAGAAATAGGTAAAAACTTGAGAATGCATATTGTTGTATATTGTGGGATCCAAAGACCCGAATTATTCTCATTCCTTGTACCCAATAAAAATAGACCTATTTGAATGGGCTTAGGGTGGAATTGTATTCCCTGATCCACCCAAAATTGATTAAGCGTTTCTTTCCATATGCATTGCTTCTTATTGTTTATAAGTATCTCATTTTTGCTATATCATGTTTTCCGTTTCCTTGCAGCAATGGCGGATTCAGAAGTAAAACTTGACTCATCGAGTTCCTGTTGTGCTTTGGTATGTGTGCTACTACTTGGTAACTTGGATTTGATGTCATCTTTCCTTGTATTACATATTTGTTTCTTTTTTCTGTGACAGTTAAAAAAGAGATACTCAAAGTCAGAAGAGAAAAGGGCTGCTCTTCGGGGAGCACTAAATGTCCTTGAGCAGCAAATCACCAAACTCCAAAATGAGAACATTAAAATTAAAAAAAGTGAGTGATTGCATTTCTTTTATGTAGACAGTTCAAACTCCTAAATAATGTTAAGTCTCTTGAGTGAATAACGATAGCAATCTAGCAGAAACTTAAGTAAATAACTGTATAAGTGCACACTCATTGACCCCTTGATCCTACCCATGCTGGTTTTGAAATTTCTGAATTTTACCAAGTGCTAGTAGACCCATGAACAACTGGGTTAATAGATAGAAATATTCTTCCTTATTTTGACAAAGTAGCTAAATGCTCGACACTTGGATCAATTGTTTAAGGTTTTTGCAATTAAGGTATCTAATACATATTTATTTTTAATTTTTGATGTTTATATTTATTTATTTTGATAATCTTGCAGCTTGTGAAGAGGAACGAGCTCAAGCAGAGTTAGAATTCGAGGCAAAAGTTAAATCTGTCAGAGTTGGGTTGGAGGCTGAGATTTTAAAATTGAAGTCTGAGCTAGCTTCCTTAGTGGAAAAAAGGGGCTCAAACGATCAACAAGCAGATGATGAAGTTCTTGTGCTTCGAACCCGTGTATCAGAAGGAGAGATAGAAATAAATAAGCTAAAAGAGCTTCTTGAGAAAGAGAGGAAAAGAGGAGATTTGGAGAAGAAAAATGCAGAGGCTGAGAAGAAAAAATCTGCAGATGCAGTGAAACTGGTGAAAAGGGAAAAGAACAAAGCTGAAGAAGAGAGGAGAGCTGCTGATGTTGAGAGGAGGCGTGCCGAGGAGTTTAGGCTCCGTTTAGAAGCTTCCGAGTTAGAAATAGAGGCGAAAGCTAAAGCTGTTAGAGATGTTTTGGAGGCTGAGATTTTAAAATTGAAGTCTGAACGAGGGGCCTCAAATGATCAACAAGATAATGAATTGGTTCTTCTTCGAACCCGTGTAACAGATGCAGAGGCAGAAACAAATAAGCTGAAAGAGCTTCTTGAAAAAGAAAGAAAAAGAGGAGATTTAGAAAAGAAAAAGGCAGAGGCAGAGAAGAAAAAAGCTGCAGAAGCATGGAAACTGGTTAAATCTGAGAAGAACAAAGCTGAAGAAGAGAGGAGTGCTGCCAATGTTGAAAGGAGGCATGCTGAGGAGTTCAGGCTTCGCTCAGAAGCATCTGAGACAGACAATATTCGACTCAGGGATCTTCTTGAGAAAGAGATCCAAAAAGTAGACGTGGAGAAGAAAAGGGCAGAAACAGAGAAGAAAGAAGCTACAGATGCATGGAAAATAGTGAAATCCGAAAAGAAGAAAGCTGTTGAACAGAGGAGGCTTGCTGATGTTGAGAGGAAACGGGCTGAGGAATGTAGGCTTCTGTTAGAAATATCTGAGACTGAAGCTAAAGAAGTGTGGACTGAGTTAGTTTTAGTGAGATCAAAAACTGAAGAGGCACATAGAAGGCTTGAAGCTGAGAAACAAAAGGCTGACATGGAGAAGAAACGAGCCAAATTGGAGATGGCAAAGGCAGAAGAGCAGAGGAAGTGTCTAGAAGAGGAGAAAAAGAAGTTGATGGATGAAAAATCTGTATCTAATAATCTGTCTCAACAGTTGAAAGAGGAGAGACAGAGAAATATAACATTGGAGAAGGAATTACAGGAAATCACAGCAGCCAGAGAAATGGAGAGGGCTAATGGAATGCCTCCTGATACTGTTGGAAACGCTGCAAATGCAAAATCTATACTTTTAAGAAAGCAGCTCAAGCTAGAAAAGATGCACGTTAAACATCTTAAAAGAGTGATTGAGTTTGAAAAAATGCGAAATGATCTATTAGCGCAAGAAGTAATGGGCTGGAAGCAGGATTTTATCCGACTTGATCGCCGCCTAAATATACTGGTTGACCAATTCTCACATGGGCGTAAAGGTATAGATGCTCTTACAAAGGTTAGTATCTTGACTTTACTTGAACGCTTTTCTTGTGTTTTTTGAATTGCAAAATTGTTATGTTGCTGAAAGTCAAATTGATAAAATCTTCTATGCATAAATTATTGAGATTTCTGGTGAAGCTTCAGTTAGTATATAGGGATAATTTTACTCTTCATTTAAAAACTAAAAGCTTATCCAAATTTGCGATGTGCTCTTTATTGTCACTCGGCATACCTCACAAAAGTTTTTAAAGCTCTTTAATGTTAACTTCCCTCGTGAAACTTTTTGAAGTGCATTAGCATTGTCAGTACTGTTGTCATTTTTCTGAGTTGTTTTGAAATATGCAATTATCTTATGATGAAGTGTTGTTCTAGATGAAGTTTGTATTTTTGAGATTTGAGAGAGACCCTATTTTATATAGGATAAGAGTCTTGAAAGTGAAGCTTAGATGACAATCCAATCCCACACCTTCCAGTGAGTTTTGGCATATCGGATGTAGCTTTAACTATGGGTGCATTCCATGTACTAGTGATATCTAGTATAACTCAGTTATGTTTCAGAAATAGTCCCCCCGTGATAATTTTTTAGGGTATTTAAAGTTTAAACACATATAACATCAGTGGTATTCATTAAAATCAAGCCAGATACGGTATATTATGGTAGTTATGGAAAATACACAATGTATTGTGATCAGGCAGCGGTTAGCTAATGCTGTAGCCCATTCACATCCAAGTTTTGTATGCACGTCATTATCTCGACCAACATCGAATACTGGTTTGAACTAAGGTTAGCCTGGATCTTGGGATCTAATACGATTTGAGTTGCAAGTTACGTTGGCATTAATTGGAGTGTGCCATGATGAGGCCACTATCAGAGTTGGTACAGTATAATGGTTTTAGCATATAGAAAAAAAAAAGAATTGTTTTCTCCAGTCATTTAGGCTTCATTGTCCCCTTATTCCAAGTATTTAGAGAATGCAAAACTTTCTTCTAGAGAAATTTTTTTATTACATTTTAACTTTGTGGTTCCATCATAGATAACACAAATGTCAGGTTTTAGAGAATTTTTATTTATTTATTTTTTTATATGTTGATGGTCTACTAGGTTTCTGAACTTTGTCATGTTAGTGGTTTTCTTCACGTTCCGTTCTTTATCTGTCCTCGTCATGGGCATTCCTTTATAAATTTTTTATTTATGAGATTCTAATAGTAAATAATGCATTCAATTAAAAATCAAAATTTGTTATACTTTTAATCATAAGCTGTCAAAATGTTTATTGTATCGTATATTGTAAATTATGGTGCCAAATTCGCTATATATAGATAGAACCACATGTTATACATTTTAAGCATATAAAAGACATACATAAGACATATTCAAGTAATGAAGTCCCCAAACACTACAATTGATACATGACTTATGTAACACATATTAGCAAACTATTGGTATAGCGTAAGATATATATGTACCATATCGATGAGGCTTAGATACAATAAATATTGTGTATCGTATAGAAATTTAATTTGGAATATAAATTGCAAATATACAATATTGGGCATCGCCTCCAAATATGCAATTTTGGTTATGTTCCAGCTCCTTTTAGTGGAAGTTCACTCCTAGTCAACCACCGAAAGATTAATATTTAATAGTCAATAATAGTGGATCAATGCAAAATACATAAACTAAAGGTGCTTAGGAGCGGACCCATGAATTCACATTAGGTGGAGCTGGACGACTATTATGAAGTGTGTGCCCAATAATATGTGTTGTGGCTATAAAAAAGATCCAAATCAATCTTTATTTAACTAAAATTTGTTATATTTAATAAACATTGACTCGTTACACAATTGAAACGAACACTTACACATTTTCTTCTTTCCATACGTGTTTTGATGTAAAGTAGGATTAAGATTTAATTTAATTTATTTAATTTAGTTTAGTAGTTGGGCCGGTCCTAAGGAAGCCCATAATTGAATAATTGGGGATTAAGGCTCCAATAGTATTTAAGGTTACATTTCTTGATTTGCGAATTAGGTTTAGTATAAATAGGGCCTATAGGTCATTGCTTGTAGATGCTTGATTGATGAATATGAATTGAGTTATATTTATCTTTGTTTTCTTAGGTTTAGTTTGTTAGTTTTAGATTTAACCTACTTAATCTAGTTTTAGATTACATAATGTTTACTTATCTTTTCTTTTGTGATATAAGTGCCAACATTCGTCTCATACATGTTCAGTATATAAGTTATGAATGAGTTTCATTATATGAAAATTAAACAATAAACGAATCAATAGAACTTATTAACTAAAATAAATCGAAAATTTTGCTCATGATTTGGAACCTTAAATTTTTAGAACTTAAATTTCTTAAATACAAATCTACTCTTCGCTTATATCTCTCATACAAAGATGTTGATCATTTTAAAAGGGTAAACCATTTTAATTTCTTAACTATTTCGATGAAATATTAAGAATTGAATGGTCCTAAGATCACTGTATAATATATAATTTTTAAGGGTGACTCGATATGCACGGATTGAGATTGTACTGAAGGAGTAAGATGCATGTTTTGAATTTTGCATGGGTGTGGGGCATACTCTAGTAACCACAATTTAGAGATCAAAACCCAAACGCACAATTGGCTTTATTTACTTTTATAGTTATTATTTTTTTGAATTGTATTTCGGTTTTGAAATCTTGACTCCTAAATTTGACGAGTTATATGTGAAGATGGAGTGCTAATCAGTTGGACACTTATCTATGATTGTTGGTCTCATGATTATGAAAGTATTTAATAACTCTTCCTTCCATGCATCAAAGATCGTCCGCATGTAGGTCCGCCCTTGAAGGTGTTCCAAGGCAAATCATTACACATTACAAATAGATTAAAATATGAAGTTCTTCTCATTGAGCTTTGGGTTCTATCGCTGCAACACTACATGGTCAAGGGGTGAATGGTTATCTGTGAGGATAAGTATGGATGGTTGAGGCTAAGGTAAAGCCACTTGAAAGAAAATAAACTGTATAGGCGAGTTATAATGTGATGATGAGATTTTTTACAGAAATAAAGATTATGAATACATTTTTTTGTAGCCGTTTTTAGAGATAGATATTAGGATGGAAGCTATATTCTCAAAATGAGATTTCATTCGTGAATGGGCTGTTATGGATAGCTCTCTTATCAGAGAATTGGTTACATGGCAGCCATGTGGAACTCTCAAGGGTGAGAATACCACCCAGGAGAGAAGGAATCTTGTCTTTTGCTTTAGTACGATAGTATAGGAAATTGCCATTTTTCTTGCATTCAGTAACGTCCTATATTTATCAAGAGCATGCTTTTTCTCATACCCTGTGTCATGTATTTGCAGTTCAGAAACTCTCCATATCTACAGAACTCAGACTCTAATGGCAAGCTTTCAGGTAATGAACCATGTGCATTGTATGGTAAAAGTCAAAGTGAGCCTGTAAATGCCCACCGTACAAGCATGGGAAGCGTTGATCATTTTGATTCGAGACTAACATGTTCCATGCCGTTATTGGGATGCTCTTCCAAATCTGTCTCAGGTATTAGTTCTGAATTGGAGTCTGTTGGAGTTTCGGTCAGAAACAAGTCACAGAGTTCTGCAATGTATTCCACTAGCACATCTCTTTCTGATGGACCGTTGGTACGCTCACAGGGAAACAGAACTCTCACTGTCACTTCACCAGGAAGGTTGAAACATAAGAGTTTAAAGAAGCGATCTGCAGTTTGCAGGTTGTATGATGAAATTAACACACCCAGAATTAATGAAAATCTTGAACTGACAACTGAAAATCATGCTAGAAGTTTGATTCAGGGTCATGCGGAAGTTCCATCTTTGAATTCAAATGATCATGCTATTATCAGTCTTGTTGGTGAAGAGCCTGGACACAACAGAAAGAGGAAGGCAGGCGAAGATGCAGTACTTTCCAGTGAAACTATGTGTTCGAAAGATAAACAGTCTCATACACACATAGAAGAAGACTCACTTTTGAATGACACTTTAGTCCTGAAAGATACACCTGCAGTTATTTGTTCCCAAAATGATAGCAAGTCACATTCTGAGGGAGAAGGCAGGTGTCAACTTGATGTGTCACTGGTTGACTTAGATGCCAGGGAGCATGGTTTCACTAAGAAGAGAAAGTTATCTGCAGAACCAAATCAGACTGTGGAAGCATGTAGTGGAGGAGATGTTCAGAGAAGTGGCAATCCCTCATCTCTGCCGACTTCAGTTTGTGGAGATGAGGGAGCTCTCGTCCAGTCTGTACCACTTGATAGTTGTCTGTTGGGAACTCTTCAGTCATGCGGGAATGAGACAGCTGATATTATTAGCGATGAAGAATCTGCAAAATTCTTTGAGATCATTACCAGTGAGGGTTATATGAAGTTGCTGGACTTGGATAATGCAGACGATGAGCAACTCTATAGGATGGCAATGGAGAGACCTATATCACCTAACTTGCCTGAAATTGAGGTGCCAGATATGGCAGAATTTTGTGATCCTAAATATTTGAGAAGGGATGGTCTTCTTAAACAAGTGGAATTTGAGAAAGAAAATACATTGTTATCTCAGAATGATATCGTTGATGTGGAAACTGGTACCAGCTATGGCAGTTCTGAGTCTGATAATCCCATCGAAGTTTGTAACAATGAGGAAGAAGGTTTTCATTTTACTGAAAGTATTGGAAAAACTTTTGATCATCAGGTTTTTGAGAAGAGTTCAGATATTGATGGGGCAAAACAAATGGCTATTTCTCTTGAGGGAATGGATCCATGCACAAACAGTGGGGGATTAAAAGATGAGCGAATCTGTAGATACGTTGTTGCTTTTCCAAATACTAATGACAAAAGTAGTATTTCTAGGATGGTTTCTGCTTGTGAATCATGCATCTCTAAGAGTTCCATGGTTTCTCAGAAAATTTGGGTAGTTCAAAAGATTCTTTCTGTACTGGCGATGGAAGAAGATCTCTTACCTAAGTAAGTACTTTCATGTTTTACTAGTTGATAATATGGTTTCTCCACAGTTCACAATTAAGAAGGGCTAATTTTTCCTTAATTTCTTTACAGGGAGAAAACTTGTGTGTTATTTTCCTTGCTGCTGCAAAATTTTTCAGTGGCAACATCAGCTAGTTTCGGAAACTTGTTGACTGGTGATTCCACACTCTGTTCAGCTTCTTTTTCGACACACATGAAAACAGGTATCTTCATATTATTACAAATTGGAGAAGTTGTTTACTCTTCTTATCCTATTTGGTTGTGCATTGCAAAGTCTTCTTTGTGTACAATTTATAACACTTTGTACTCTATCTGCAGTGATGTCTGATGCGGAGTTGAAGCATGTCCTCCTAGAAATATGCCAGTTGGACACCTTGCTGAGGCTCATCGAGGGTTTTCTCATTAATAGAAAAGTTCTAGTCTGTAATGATGAATCTCACAAACAACAGATTCCATGTGATTCAGGTTCAGGGTGTACTATAGTTGTGGATGACGTAACTATGACTGTATCTTCTAGATCTGCTACGATTGATCAGTTGTTTTCAGGAAGCATTATCTTGGCTTCTCTATGTGCAACCACTGGTCATATTGACTTCATTTGTGAGGCAACATGCAATATAATGCGGACGCATAGACGTGATCCTTATTTGGTGCTGACGATGCTCCATGTATTTGCTTCAGTTTGTGGAACTAAATATTTTACACTGAGCAGTTGCAGTCTGATAATGATCGTTGTAAAATCTTTAGTTTCGCGTCTTGAAAGAGATGTAATGGTTGGTGAAAGTCAGTTCAGATTTCATACGTGTGCACAGTGCGCATTTTCTGAAGGTGTAATTTCTGTGGATGAAGTTGCAAGTTTGCTACTCGAAAAGCTTGAGAACCATACTGTGCCAAGGACAGAATGCCAGCCTTTGTTGCTGGTAGACACTTCAGACTACAACTCTCCTGATATGGTGAGAGCTAAACTAGACATTGAACTCGAAGGCGACGTCTATGGCCTTAACAGCAAGACATTGAATCACTTCAGTGACATTCTTTCATTGTTGGAGCTTGTTGCATGCTACATGGTATGAACTTTTACCTTTATGATATCCTCCCTTTACAAACTTCTATTTCTAGTTATTTTTTAATTGTTCTTTCAATGTGGTGTGATTTACTAGTTGCAGTAATCATGTTCTGATTAATTACCACCAAATTTAAATAATGTCCAGACTGTTCGATTCTGCTTCTGAATTTGTTGATAAATTTTCTGTTCTTTTTTTATTAGGTTTCGTTTTGTTGACGATGTGATTCATCTGGAAAACCTTGTTCTTCTGTGAGAAAATCCCCTAGGCCTCTTCTATACCCTCTTAGTTGGGGTTTTTCTCCTTTATTTTTTCTTTTTCCCCTTGGTATTTGGCACTGGTCATCTCTGCCTCGTTTTTCTTTGTTCTTTTCTTTTTTTTAATCAGTAAAACGCAAAAACTGACATTAAAAACTAAATGGCCATGTGAGTGAGCTCACACAGGCTAGAACAAGAGAGTACTTGCAGAACTTAGCCGGTCATATTACCCTAGTTATACATGCAGTGGAGTACTGAAGACCCAAAGTCAGATTTTGTGAATCAAATTTAGGTCGTAGCCCTTTTGTCCAAGAACACGACACATGCAACACATCAAGCTATGGAACTATTTGTCATCTGACAGTTTGTGCAATATATGTATATATATATTGTTTCCAAGTTTACTTTTTTTTTTTTATAAGCCAAACACTTTCATTAACACCCAACCAGAACTAAAAGCGGGATACAAAGATGAGCTAGTAGCTCAAAGAAAATGGAACAAACAGCTTTTTACAGTCAAGAGCAAAAACAAAACAAACAATAGTTAAAAGATAGAAAGTACAAGAGAAAAGACAGGTCGCTACGTCACACAAATGAGTTTATTCCAAGTTAACTTTATTTGAGTTTATGAGGTTTCTTCTCTGACGCATTATGTTTTCTTAATTACATAAAATACCGAAAGATTGGTTAAAAATATAGATTTGGAGGAGTTGTCGGGTCAAGTGGCCCTTTTCCTCAAACCCTTTTTGAGTTGAATACCCTCCTCTGGGAGGGTGAGCTGAACCTTCTACTATTCTATGTTCTTTTGGAAATCATGCCAAGTCCGCAAACAGTCTTTGTGAACCCAGAATCCTCCTGCTCATATAACAAAATAATAAATTGGCTACTACTCCTTTTTGTTGTTTTAAATTGTGCAGTTGGGTGTCACTTAACTAAAGATTTTACTGGCTTGAAAAGTTGTAGATATCCAGTCAAAAGGAATAAACAAACTCAAACTATACGAAATGTAACTGTGTGAAGAATGGCTAACTTCGACGATTAGGCATGTTCTTTAGTAGCCCAATAGTTACATTCATTTTCTTAAGGATGAATTCTATCCTAGAAAGTAACAAGAATAAAACTAACACTACGAAACAAAAGATAAATAATAACTTAATTCTTCATATTCATCATTCAACCAATAACTTACCTCCAACAACTTACCTGGTAAGCAATTAACTAAACCCTAACTTAATTATGGCTAGTCCCCTAATTTTATAATGGACCATAGTAACCACAACCCAAATACTACTAATTAATCAATTAAAAATTAAACACCCAATTACATCATCCTCTCCGGCTTAAAAAAGCTCGTCCTCGAGCTTAAAATCGAAGAACTCAGACGAATACAAGCAATTGGTAACAAAACACAAGGCAAAGTGCACAAAAAGTAGTCGACCTCGAACCTTGCCATGACACACACTTGCCCGACCTAAAGCAACTACATTAGTTATCCAACTTCTGTTAAAATAAGCCAAATACCGTCAAATGGAACACAATTTCTCATTCGTTGTCTTCACAAAAGCTTCTTGACGCACAATTTCTCATTCGTTGTCTTCACAAAAGACTCCCGGTATGGATCAAGATAAATATCGCCACTCACGATGTGTGCCTCTGTCTGTATAAGACACTGTGGGATATGGATATGGATTTGGGCTTGAGCTATATTGATATTGGTATGAGGATGGAAAATAGTATGGGTGCGCATTACTGCTGTTATGGATCATGGATGTTTCTGCAATATCTGGGGAGTTGTTTGTAGTTTCTATAACCATAGGGATGGCTCTAGAAATTTGGGACACTCCAACGACCAACTAATAGATATTGAAGGGTCTATTTGTAAATATCAAATATTTGCTTTCTTCTCAAACACAATTGAAACAAATCTAAATTTGGGATGTTTTGGGCACGTGATCTTGGCTGTCTGGGGGCCGTGCGGGGGTGTTTGACTGTGGCAAAATCGGCGACTTGCTAGGGGTTGCGTTGGACGTGGTGTGGGGTTGTATCAAGTATTTCTGAACCAGATCTATTATCAAAACTTTTGTTGGTATCTTACTAGCTGGTAATGAGAGACGACAATGTTTTGGACAGTGGCGACGGTGGTTACCAGTGATGGGAGCAAATGTAGATGATATTCTAAAAGGTTTTTCTCACAAACAAATCTTTTCCTTTGAAACTCTTTCCAAACAATCAATCAATAGCTACTCCATACCAGATGATGAATTCTATCCTAGAAAATAACAAGAATAAAACGAAAATTACGAAACAAAAGCTAAATAATATCTTAATTCTTCATATTAATCATTCAACCAACTTACAATAATGTCTTTATGTCTTATTTATATTGCCGATAACTTACCTGACAAACAATTAACTAACCCAATCCAAATATGGCTAGTGTTGTAACTCTAAAATGGACTAAGCCCAACTTAAGGGCAACCTAAATAGTACTAATTAAATACCCAATTACATGATAATATCTTCTTGACCTCACTTAGTTTCTTATCTATTGTAATGACTAATATGTATGAAGTCCTATGTGCTTTTATTCAAAGGGGTACACAAGCATGATACTGAATTTGGCAAGATTTTACCCATTTTGAATTGTAGAAATTTATTGACATGGATAGTCTAGTGTGAATACTGCTCTCTCTACAATTCTAATTATGCCTTTGTTTTGTGGTTCTAGTGTCTTCATAATATGAATTATGAAACTGTTCTCTTTTTTATTTCGTACCAATTTGCGTGCCTCGAGATCTTTGGAATCCAATAACCCTTTCTATGCTTGTTTGTCAGAGCTGGGATCAGATATGGAACAAAATTATTCCTCAGCTTTTGAAAATGTTGGATTTATGTGCCTCAGAGAAATTTGCAGCTGCTATCATTGTTCTTATTGGTCAACTGGGAAGGTAATTTTTTGATTGACAACTCAAAAAATTCATATTTTTTTTGTTGCATTATATCAATCTGATGAGAGCTGTTGGATCTACGAGAGAGTCATAACAAAGTAAATGTTCATATAAAAAAATCATAATCGATATGGTGTCAACCTAAGGCTCACATTTTTTTCCCACACAATATAAACATTAAAGGCTGTGAATAAATTTGTACTCTGAAGGAGTTTGGACATTCAGAAAGGTTTTTCGGATGAAATATCCTCTTTAAGTAAAAGTAGTCAACACTTCTCTGCAAGGATTCTGAAGGTCGACTTCATTACTGCTATAAATGGGGAGGTAAAGAAAAAAAACATAACTTCAGTGAGAAACCAAAGCAGTAGTCATTATAATATTTTGCAGAATTGTTTGCTTGGTGTGGCTTTTTTAAACTGGAAAGTATGCTATGGGATATAATATAAAGCAAGGATTTTATCATAAATAACTCTCAACACCATATTCATAATAGTGTACTTGAGAGATTTAGAGTTGTAATATATCGTAAATAACTCATAACTAGTAATAGTTGCATGCATCAAACTTCAAACATGCAACTCCGATCACCGAATTCAAATCTAAAACAAACCTTTTAGATATCGTTTTTTCAATTTTTTTTTCATCAGAAGAACGAGGGTATTGTATTATATTCATTAGAAAGAGAGGACAACTCCATGAGTTATAGAGAACATTATATCCGTAAGAACCAGCCAATACTCAAAAGCTCGAGTTGTCAAGGTGCGGAAAGATTAATTACTAAACTAGGATCGTGGAAAATCAGCCAAACTCCAACTTTGTCATACTTGAACAAATTTTTGTAGATCTTATTGTTGGTCTTACTTGAGAAATTATGGTGCATGCTCCATTATCTTTTGAAAATTCTAAGTTACTTGTTCTATGTGCCAGGTTTGCGATTGATGATAGTGGTCATGAACAGTTGGGAGTTGAAGAGTTGAGATGCCGTTTGCTCACCTTTCTAGATCAGAAGGCTATAAGAAAATGGGCTCTTTCTACACAATTCGCCATTGTTCATGCTTTGATTGATCTTCTTTCAGTAGATTTTGCAGAGCTAATTAAGAGTAATGAGTTTCCAGTTAAGACTAGTAAATCTGTTCATACCAACGGTATAGTGAAGTGGTTTTCTCAGCTTAGTGAAGAACAAAAGTTCCTTTCCTTTGGCATCTTCCAGTCTGCTGATGTACATTAGTAAGATACTCGAGGTAGTTGGAGAAGTTTATATGTTTATTACTGCACTCTTTGGTCATCCAAAATTTATGTGAAATGTTTTTGATGGAAGCTATGGGACATTACATTGAGTTGGATTATTTTTGAAATGATGTGCTGGAAGTTACTTGTCTAACCTTGGGGAATCAGTCATTCATCTAAAGCTGAGAGTAGTTTGTAAAAATCATTAGGATCTGAATCTCTGGGTTTGCTGTCAGATGGAACTTCAAGTGATCCGCATTCTTGCAGGGTGCTGCACATTGTCAAAGGTAAAAGATTTTTGTAGTTTTGACCTAGGTTTTACTTGAAATGTGCGGGAAAGAAGAGGCGATCGCAGATGGTTGATTAGCTTAGCACAGATTTCAGCTTAAGAAATGTTACTGACTTTTGAGTCAGATGTTTGGATAGAGTTTCTTGTTATGTTGTGCAAATGTGTAACCTCCAAAATTCAATGCAGAACTAGGGCTTTGCTTTGGCGCAGAGCACCATCTTTCTTAGAATTATGGGCTCAATATAGGATGGGATATTCAATTCATACTAAGCCATGAATTTTGTATGAATAAATCCTAGTCTTATCTGAACATTTCTTCAGTTTAATTTTTAAGAGAAATAATTAGATTTTGGTATTTTCATTGTACATATATTACCAATTATGACCAAATATTTTCAGGGGTCCGTGGCCTTAAATGTGTTCGAGAGTTTATGGTAAATACATACCTGGAGATTTACGCATTATCTTTTGACTCGGGATGTGTGAAATTTATGTGCTAACTTGCAAAGTGAATCTTAGACACCACTTAATATTGAGTTTCACAAAATGAGCTTTACCTCGTATAACAAAGTTTACCTTGGGATCCATAATAAGTTATTATTATTATTAAAAGGCACGGCCATACACTTTTCATATAGCGTGTACTCATGGCATTAGCAAGGGTACCGTGTCATGCCTTCGGCATGTTATCCCGGACCTCGGGTCGTGACTTTGACACTCTCCAAATAGATTACTAAAAAAATAATAAGTTTATCGTGAAGAAAATCTCACCATTAAATAAATAATAAAAAGCTTCATCTTCCCCAATCTGAATTATGCCATCTTATTCCTTCCTTTTTGACATTCACCCTACCACCGCACGAGAGCTTTTGTGAAAAAAATCAAAATTTTCTGAGTCCCCTTTATGGAACTCACTAGCATGAAGGGGACTCAAAGATTTTGATTTTTTTTTGAAGCATCTATCAGTTGTAGAAAAAAAAGGAAAAGAACTCAAGTATCCTTTACTAAACTCGTCACCGTGCCAACGAGTTCCATGAAGGAATGAGGCTAGGGAACTGAATTTTGCAACTAGATTCTACAATCAGGATGATTCAAAAGAGTTTTTTACAACTTTGAAATACACACAAAAACTTTGAAAATTTCGTAATTCTTTCAAGATCACCATGGTTGCAAAAACTTGGTTTATTAAATTATTATAATTATTTTTAATTTTTTAATTGTTTTCTTCTTCTTGATAGGGTGAAATTTTTGGTATATTTTTTCCCCTCGGAGTTGCGTAGTGGCGGAAAAATAAAGTAGGAGATAGAAGCCCTCAAGTGAGTCATGGGACAAACCCAAACCACCGATTGACTTGACAGTCATAGCTTCGTAATTAACTAAAAAATGGTGACAAGGCCAAAACCCTAGTTATTCATGCCCCCACCCTAAACCCCTCTTTCCCTCTCTCTCTCTCTCTCTCTCTCTCTCTGTACACAGACACAAATGAGCAAACGAACGAGAAACAGATAACAAACGGTGAGCTTTCTTCAACTTACTGATTTCTGATTCAAATTTCTCTCATTTTATTCAATAACTTGTCTTTCCTCTGGGTTATTTTATTTCGTTTGGTAGAAAAATATCCAAACTTTTTAGCTCAATTTACTAATTCGAAGGGGATTTGAATCTGGGGTGCTCTAGATTGGAATTTTAGAGAAAGGGGTTCTGAATTAATCACTATTCATTTGGTATTTCAGTTTGATTTATCGAGTTTAGTGTTATATAAATGTTTAGTTTTATGGAATTTGGTGTGTTCCCTTTTATTTCTGTGCTGTAGACTGGTTTCTTAATTTATTGCTCTTAATGACTTTTTTTAATCTTAATTTACTTGCTTGTTTTATGTTGTGTTGTATTTTGTTCTGTTCTTATGCATAATTCGCAATTTGGGGTGTTTTAGTTTGAACTGCAGCCAGCAAGTCAGTCTCTGTGTTTTTGGCTATGTTTTCGTAAAATTTGCAATAGTTTGGCTTGGATATAATAACATGTGTTTCTGATTATTTTATTTTTATTTTTTGTAATTTGTTTTATTTCTGTTCCTACAATGTGATTCGAATAGTTCTTTATTTTTATTGGGTAAAAAACAGGTTTTTTTGGAGTAACTGGTGTGTGCAGGTTTTCGAGTTTGATTTTTGATGTTTGTGTTATATTTTCATTGTTTCAGGTAATGGGTGTTCTTGATTTGAAATTCAGGTAGCTGAGATTGATTGAGCTATATGTTTGTGAATATTTTGTGTTATTTCTCTTTTACTTATTTTGATTTTTTTTCTGAAGGTGAAGTTGTGAGAAAGGTGGGCAGTGAAGTTGAGAGAAACCTGAGGGAATAAACAAGCAATTTGAACTTCAGTGCGAAATCTACGAAAAGATAGCTGTCTGTTTGAGAAACTGGTGGATCAGTTTATGCTTGCTTTGATAGCACAGTGACTTGTTAGGATTGTGACATAAAGCAGAAGGATGGGGCACACAGTTTTCCCTCAGAAATGTATGGGAGATCTTTCTTGTTTTCATGCAGTACAGAACCATGTGAATGTTAACTGCAGTAGTGGTCATGGTCAGATGATTGGTTTACCTGCATTTCATTTTGGGTGTTCAAGCAAAGGTTTCATTAGATTAAAATGTTTCTTAGAAAAGAGATGGGAATTCGGTTCCAGAGGAAATGGTCTTATTATTCAGTGCAGTGGACAACAGCGAAGCGCTTACATTGATAAAGTTAGAGAAGAGAATTTGAGTTTGGGTGTTCAGAAGAAGCAAAGTGAGAAACAATCGGTTTTCAAGAGATCTTCAAAACCGGCATCGTTGAGTTTAGATATATCCTTCATTGAGAATGATGAGAAAGCCAACAATGCCATCCTTGATCATTTATGCAGCAATGGTAAATTAAGCAAAGCATCATATCTGATTAGTGTGATGGCTAGCGTAAGCCAGATTGCAGACTTCCAAAATTGCATAAATGTAGTTCGAGGTCTGATTAACAGTGATCGGGTTGACATGGCTTATGAAGTCCTGAAGATCATGGTCATGTCTGGTAGGATTCCAGATATCATAACTTACAACATGTTGGTTGGTGGTCTCTGTAAAAAGGGGCAGTTCATATCTGCTAAAGATCTCTTGGAAGACATGAGTTTTAGTGGCTGTCCTCCTGATGTGATTACATATAACACCGTTCTCAGATGCATGTTCGAACATGGTCTGTATGACCAGGCAATTGGTTTTTGGAAAGATCAGCTGAGGAAGGGGTGCCCTCCATATCAGATCACGTGCGGTGTTCTCATTAAGCTTGTTTACCGCTACTGTGGGGTTAAGCAAGCTTTGGAAGTTTTGGAAGATATGAAGATGGAAAGCTGCCATCCTGATGTTGCGACCTACAACTTCCTGATTGATTCTACTTTCAAGGAACAAAGGTATGGAGATACTGTAGTGGTGCTATGTAATCTTTTATCGCATGGCATGGAGCCTGATGTGGTCACTTATAACACCATTCTCCACTGTCTCTGCACCCATGGGTACTGGGATGAAGTAGATGGTATCCTATCTATCATGAATCAGACTTCCCATCCTCCTAATAGAATTACTTACAATGCTATTATCAATGGTTTATGCAATCGCAAATGTTTGGACCGAGCAATTGACTTTTTCGATAAGATGGTTTGTGAGGGCATTTGTCCTAATATCATCACCTATAACACTCTCCTTGCGGCTGTGTGTAAAGAAGAAATAACTGATGAGGTTTTGGAGATATTTCATTCTCTGGGGAATATTGGTTGTTCACCTGTTTGTTTCACCTATAACAGCATGATCGATGGATTAACAAGGAAGGGGGATATGGTTAAAGCGATGAGTTTGTACAAGAAGATGATTGAGAATCGGGTTAGTCCCGACGATTTTACATATCGTCTTTTAATTGGGGGATTTTGCCGTACAGATCTAGTTATGGAGGCCATAGATATGCTGAGAGAAATGAAGAGAAAATATAGGATCACAACCAGTACTTATGGCATTGTAATCGAGGCATTATGCAGAAATAATAAGGTCGATGTTGCTATCCAAGTTCTCCAGGAGATGGTCTCAAGCCATTGCATGCCTAGTGAGGTGATTTATGCCGATCTTATTAAAGGGATTATGGCTGCTGGAATGACTGAAGATGCTATGAAGTTGCGGAAGCAATTGATTGATCACAAGGTTCTTAAAAGGAGCCCAATATAGCTTAGGCACATAAGAGTACAAGTCACATTATAGATGCACTGCCTGTTTACTAGTTCGATGGCGGTTGTACAGCTGAGTTTGCAAAAGTAGGTCATTCCTAATCATTTTGGTTTTTTTCTGCTATGCCTGAGTACCTGTCTATGGGGTTGATATGAATATCAACCCCATAGACAGCTGTTAACGCCTTTGTTTTGGTGTTGTGTTACTTATTCTGTTTTTTCTTGTCGACACAAAACTCTATTTAAGCAGTTCATTTGGATATAATATAGTATGATTTAATTGAATTTGACATTTGTTTCGTAAAATGTTGCTCGACTCCTGCCTTTGTTGATGTCAGGATACTTTTTGAGATCGGTTTAATTGCTCATATGAATACCTTCTCAACTGAAGATCAAGAGAAATATTACAAAGCCTCCAAATCAAATTGAATTATTATCCAACGAATTTTGATCATACAAAATTGACTGAGCTTTAGTCTGCCATCTGCGACATTCATAAGCTGCAGGCAAGTTTTGAGTGTGTCTTTTTGAGTAATGCTACACAGCCCGTTCGGTGGCCTTTTTTTGACAGCCTTGGGGGGTGAAAATACAATTTTGCCCCCCCTCTTTAAAATACTTTTTTGAGAAGGTGGTTAAAAAGGCCATCAAAATTGTATTTTCGCCCCCAAGGCTGTCAAAAAAGGCCACCGAGCGGGCTGTGTAGCATTACTCGTCTTTTTATGCTCATACTTCAACTTAAAAACAGAAGTCATCAGTTTTATGATTTGGATGCAACGGTGAACTCTACCCCCCCCCCCCCCCCCCCCCCCCAGGGGAAGGATTGTTCTCTTTAACGTCATTCTGAATAAACATGTACTTGGATAAACTGTGATTGTGTACAACATTTGATGTCAAATGGAATGTGAATCAATATTTTAGGGGCGATATACATTACTATAGTGGTAGATACGATCATTAGCCGTTACTTCGGAGAATTTTGTCACAAATTCGTGAATCGTGAGAAGCTGTTTCCTATAGTGATTCCTTGACCATGATAAAAGAGAATGAAAATTTTGTGTTACTACACAGTGGTCTAAATTAAGTATTAGCTGTTTTGGCCACCTGAAGTGGTTTGCCAAACCTTGGGGGAAAAAGGACAAGGATATAGGTGAAGTTTTGGAACGGTACTCACTAACCTATTAAAAATTTGTCTTCGTATAAAAGATCTTAAAGGTTCTCAAAATTATTAGGTACATCACCATGCCAGGGAGATTCAGTGGCGGATCCAGAATTTTAGTTTAAGGGGGCGAAATGACAAATAATTATTAGTTGATAATAGTATTTGTTAAGGGCAAAGCAAAAAGAAAATAAAAAAATTCCTACTCGAGCTAGTAACCAATAAAAAATACAATTAAAAGCGCATTGCATATATGAATTTAATGTAATCCAATTTTAAGCCAAAATAAGGTCACAATATCGATAACCTTAGCAAGAACAAATGAGCGTAATAACAAGAATATATAACTAAAATTACAAAATAATTATGATGAGTATTTAGTTGAAGCTTTAAAAAATCCGAAAATTTTGAACATCATAAGATTCTAATACAATTTCATAGAAAAAAAATGGTTTATGTGAGCCTCAAATTTTGTATGAACTGGCAAATGATATATATTTTCATTGAATTATATAATTATTATTTTTATATATTAATTTCAAATATTTTTTTGAAGGTTTTATACCATTTTTGAACAAACAATTCATTTTTTTTAATGTTTGCAATTACATATAAAACTACATTGAATACAAAAAATAAGGGCGGATCACAATGCAAGAAATAATAATTGTTAATAGCCATAAAAAAAAATCATACGCTCTAAGATGACCAAAAAAATTACTAATTTTTTTTTAGATTTGCAATTACTAATACAGTTGCATTAAAAAAATTTAAGCGAGCTCCAAAAGTATGGAACTCGGGTCATTTACAAAAAAATGTTAAACTTACAACCACTACACCAACAAAGACATTTTAAAATAATCGAATAAACAAATATGATATTGTATTATACTAATATATAATTGATTTTTAGTAAAACTAAGTATTTATTAAAAATATTTAAAAAATTGAAGGGATAGCTATCCCCCTCGCCCCTTATAGTAGATCCGCTCCTAGGGAGATCTACTATGAACAAGGGAGGAAAGGTAATTGTGAAGACACTTTGCTCAAGATAAAGAAAACAAAAAAAGAACTAGTATTGGCATCAGATTCCATATTTGTTGTGCACAACTCTTGTATAGTCTGGATTGTCACATGGTTTACCGTCTGTGCCCTCCATGGATTATGCCCGAGTGTTCACTAATCCTTAGGATAGATTCACCAACGCCAACGTTGAGTGTCGCGTTATCTAACAGGTCATTCGGAAATCCTGAGGGTAGATTCAGCAATGTCTTTTGAGTATGAGGCTACATATCCAAAACGAGTGAGGCTAGGGAATCAGCTTTGCAACTAAGATGACGAGGCTTCGTCATAATAGATTTTTTACAATCACGAGATACACAAACTTTTTGAAAACTTCATCATTCTTTCTCCATCACCCTGATTGCAAAACTTGGTTTCCTAGCATTTTTTATCAAAAAATATGTAATAGAAGATTAGATATTGTTTGAAGTTTGAATCTTGTAGGATTTTGGAATTCCTTCGATAGCCAATCTCAAATGTGTTTCTATTACGTGGCAGCATATGTGTAGGTTCCATCAGTCTTGAAATCCTATAAACTGAGAACCAACCCATAAGAAAAACTGACAACTGAAAATCAAGTTGAACTGAGATATACTGTGTTAACAAAAAAAAAATGAGCCTAACCACCAAATAAATCACCACCATCCTAAAAAGATTAATGCACTTCTGACCAATTAAAAAAATTAATAATAATAAAAAATGAGTATGGCCACCAAAAAGCAAAAATTAAAAATTCTGATAAAAAAAGACCAGCCTGCATTCCAATAATATCTTGCATCTATAGTATTTTTGCCTTGGTGGATCTAAAAAAAGTCACGTGGGTTATTAATTGGTGGAATACTAGTCAATTCGAAGTTTTTTTGAATGATATGCAAGAAAAGAGCGTTCTAGAAAAATTCATGGATTCAGATGCTACACCGCTAAGCTAGGGACCCAAATGCAAATATAATTACCTGAATTCATTTTAATTACTATTAACACAAACTTTACACTCAATTTATTGAAAAAAAACAAAACTCAAAAAACAAAAAACCTATCCACTAAACTAAAAATCAAAAAACAAACCTATCCATTGTTCGTAGATATACTATCCTTAAGAGGAGTACATAAAAATAACTCAGACTTCAGGATTTAGACGACAAAACAGTTAAAGAGACGTGCAACCACGAGAAATTAAAGATCAGTAGGTAACACTGACAACATAATATCATGACATAACTTTATATCTCAAGGAAACATCCGGTTCAACTGCATACATGTTTACTACAGTACTTATAAGCTTCAAATATCCATTTCCATACCTTCCAGCACAAGTATAAACTTGTCGAGTCAGGCAAACAAAAAGAACACACTCCAAGAAAGCATGCAAAAGTTCAATAACCATTCATGACCAGAAGCTAGAAAAGGAGTTCATAAGACTTCAGTATTTCGGTGCTGGCTTTTGTGTTGGCAGCAAACCAAATCGTTTCTTCAGAAGAACTCTCTGCCTTGAGTACTTGTCATCAGGGGAGAACCGAGCTGCAAATTGGAAAGCAGTTGCTAAGATTCAGAGGATAAAATCAATCCAACTATGGAAACAAACTGAACAATTATTGAACACTCTAGTGGTTTTACAGAAAATACTTGTAGTATTAATGATGTTAAACTAAGAATGTAAACTTGATATATTTGGCACTAGTAATTTCATGGAAAAGCAATTGATTAACTCACTAGCTCTTTTCCATCCATTATTTACCATGTTATGTAACTGATACTAGAAGAACAGAAAATTAAAGAGCCATACTAGAATGTTTGGAATTTGGAACAAAACATGATCATGCACAATTTCCAACTGGGGAAGAACAGTTTGCAGAAAGGAATACATGACACTTCAGGCTCAAGGATATCTCAGTGTTATGAAATCGCGCATTAGATTCACTGTCATTGCCTTTCCTTTACACTTTCCTATCTCCCATCTCTTTTTTAACTTTCTAGCGAGTAATGATTAGTAATTGGTCGCAAACATATCCAACATGACCTGCCAAAGCACTTGAAATGCAAATGCAACAACAGACTTCAAAAAATAAACAAAATTTTTGTTTATCTATAAAACATATGCAATTAAAAAGCAATCGGGTAATATGCAAACAGACAGAAAATACTATGAGGCGCTGTTCTAAAGCCCTTTCCTTCAAAAAGTCTAGTTCCCCCAACCCTTACAAACACGATAGTTACCAATTCTACAATTAATAACCTGCCTAAACCCATCTCCCCATGCTCGAGAATGAGGTGTTTCATAAGATTTAAGTCTACCTAATGATCCTATTCGAAACATCGCACTAACTGTTAAAGGTCATCTCCCTAGCATATAACGCTGCCATTCTTTATAATAGATACTTCATACACTAAATGAGACCAGAAAAATATCAAAAACTAATAGGCACCACATTGAGATGTCCGGAAATTTTACCAGGATGAGCAGACTGCGTTGCCAATCCAGTTGGCGATTCTTTCTGTCAGCAAAAACAAAAGTGTTAGCGAAAAAATCAAAACCACCAATAAAGTAAAAGAACAACAAGCACTTCTCAATTCTTCTCAACCATGACAAAAAGATGAAATTAATCGAAACTAAAGATACCCTTTGACGAGTTTTCGCTTCTAATCTACAGATTTAGTTTCAAGAACATATTTTGAGTGAAGTGGAAAACAGAGAGAGATTCAATAGAAGAAGAACGAATAGGATACCTTGGTGGTATAGACCTTGTCACCATTTTCGTTAATGTAGAACTGCAAATACATCTTTTACAAGCAAAGATTTTCCTTCCTCTTGAGATGATGAAATCGCAAACCCTAATGGCAAGGGCGACAACACTCTAAAAGCTCCTTATATATTGTTCGTTTCTGACCTTAAAACCCAGAAGAACCCCTCCAAAACCCTAACTTTAGAAGTGCGATGGACGTTTTGGGCACCCAGTGTTTATAGTAGAGCCACCACTTCAATGTGAGTACGGAGTAAAACACGAGTGGTACTCTTATGTGGTCTTTCAAACCCCAAGAAATTTATGGGGCAACCATGTAAACCAAAACAACAATTCTAGACAGCTAGGTTTCGTAGCCACTTTTTGGTTAAGTCTTGGTTTTTTACACTTCTACTCCTTCTATAGATGGTGTTTGTGATTGTGTTTTAAGGAGAATGAGTACAAGTTGTAAAAACACCAAAACTTGGCTAACAAATGACTACTAAACCTGGCTGCCTAGACTTACTCAAACAAAAAAAATAGTTTAGCCTCAGGGTGACAATTTGTGACATGAAAGGACACAACCCTTAACCAAAAATGTTTTACTCATAGATAGTCATCGCAATTCGGGGAATATCTCATGTCAGAGGAGGCTCGGCTGCTTTGAAATCTTATTACTCTATCAGTTTGGGGCAAAACTCTTCAATCCTCACTCGTTGTAGAGAATATCAAGTGACATTTGGATATTGGTTCACAAAACTTTATTCCAAGGATCGTCGCTATACAATTTTGGAGACAGTTGTTCATCAAATATTTGCTTTTATGATTTACTAAACAACAAATTAGATGGGCTTTACCCGACCTTGAAAACTTGACGAGTATACGATACGAAAACTCGATCGAGTTTTCATTACTCGAATTCGGCGAGTAATCCACTTCAATTCGCTAAGTCCAATAATAATAATAATAATAATAATAATAATAATAATAATAATAATTATAATTATTATTATTATAAATTCCTTCACTCACCCAACCCTGGGAAGGAGAAAAAAGAGGAAAAAAAAAGATAATAGATTGAGAGAGACAAAGACATAGAGCGCGATAAAGATTACGAGAGACCTAGTCATCACTTGCCCCCATCTCCGGACTCGGTCTGTTGCTTGCCTACTTTTTCTTTCAGCCGGTTCGCTGTAATTATTGCACTTGTGATTGTTGTTGTTGTTGCATTGTTGTCGTTGCTTTGTTGTTGTTTTTCTTCCCTCTTTTACCCTCCGTTTACATTCAAATAGTTGATTAAACCAATCGATTCTTCTTGTTCCTTCATAGATTCAAGTTAATTCAATAAATTAACAACTCTGATTTATTTTTTCTGAATTAAGTGTTCCTATGTCTAGATTTATTCAAATTTTCATTTGAACGACCTATTCGAGTTTTGACGATTACTCCCCAAGTATTCGGTAAACTCGCTACTTACTCCTCAATTGAGTTCTTACCGAGTAACGAGTAAAGTACCGAGAATGCAATTATGACACAATTGGGTGGGACTCGACCCGACCCGATCCACTGGCGCTCCTAGTTTGGGCTTGGATCTATGATTTTTAGACTGGCACTTCAATGAGATGAGCCTTTTTTTATCATTTCTCATTCTGCTAAGTACGTATGTTTACCCTATTTTTCCCTGTTTTTCTCTCTACATTTGAACCATTGCGATGTTACGAAGAACAATTGATTTCAAGGGTCACCTCTTCATCTTCTTATTTACTTTCATTTATCTTAGTCATTCATTCAAACACCACTAATGCACACACATACCCACTGATGCAGTCATTTTTCGCTCCCTGCTTTAACCTAGTCCCGCTAACCTGCACAAGTAATGCACGTGAGCCACAGACCACCGTTGTGGTGGCCGATGGCACTCCGATGCTAAAGTCAGACATGGATTTGAGGAAGGTGTAATGTTGTAAACAGGGAATTTGTAGTGTACCTTAGTTTACCAACCACATGTCTTATTTATAGTGCTAGAATCCTGGTTCTACCAGGCCATCGAAGACGTAGTATAGGAAGGAGTTCTTCTCTAATTAGGAGTCGTGCTATAAGAGGGAAGTTCCTTGTTAGCCATGTGCTCTTAGATATGCGGGAGATAGTTCCCAATCCAAGAGCAATCCGTGGAAGGAAGTTTTCCTGCTTGGAATGTACTCTGATATTTGCTTCCTAGTTGGAAGCAGAGAGCTATTGTAACTGCCTGTCCGAAGCTAATCCTCGAGATACTTGCCTTAGTAGGACTTACGGGTATTTGAGGATAGTTGTGAGACATGTAGGCCTAGCATGTTGTAAGAGTTCGAGTCCGTCTGACAGACTGAATTAGGCGAGCTTGGTATCGCTTGGGCCGGATTAGTGTTGAATTGACGTCGGGGCTTGTAATTCCTCGAGATCATCATGACACGTGTATGGCTCAGAGATGTGACCGTTTTTGTGTATCATCAGCTACTCCCATCGAGTTATTAGGGCGTTAAGTCGGTCCACTGACTTTTTTGAAAAAGCAAATGTACCGTCGTGATAATTGAACTCAAAGCGTTTGTCTCGAGCGGCTCATGACATTAATGGGTACGCGACTGCTCAAGGAGGGAAAATGTGATTTTCCTTCCCTATAAATATTTGTCGATTCGATGAAGATTTTATCATTATTATCTGAACTGTTCTTTCGAGTCATAGTATCGTTGTGAAATTTTCTTCGTTCTTTCTACAGATGGCTGACATTGTTGAACTTTCCCCCAAGTATTTGCTATTTTTCACTTGCGTCAAGTTCTTCGAAGGCAACTTGGTCGATGAAACCAAGTTGATCAGGCTTCTTAGTCTGTACTGTATTTCGAGAGATTTGGAAATTGTTCCCACGTTTGGAGGTTTGGGCCCGACTACACCTCCTCAGGGATACACAAGTTTGCGCCGAGGCATGTTTGACTCTGCACTTCAATTTTCAGTATCAGATGACGTCTGCCATTTTTTCTTAATTTTCGTATGCCTCCCACTCAAATGGCTCCGAGTGGGTTCAAGATTCTGTTTGCTATTCTTCTTAAGGTTTCATGATGCTGGACTTCATTTAACCCCGGTGGTGATCCATCACACGACTGCTGCTCGATTGGACCCCAAGGGTCTCTGCATATTAAACTATCCTTCTTGTCTGCACTTGGTGAAGGATGGCGTTGAATCTTGGGAGAAACATTGGTTCTTGGCTTTGGTGGATTCTGCGTACTTCAAGCTTGGGAGTCGTAGAGTGTCCCGATACTTTCAGTTTGATCTTGGTGAGTTTCTTAGTTGCCGGTGTATTATATGTATATTTCTGTACTTCCCTTATGCGGTGCTGGTTCTGACGTTATTCCCTTGTTTCAGGGAAGCTTGCTATTCCGTCTCTTAGTGAGGAAGAAAGACGGATAGAGAGAGTTTCTCAAGCTTCATTTGACATCCGTTGAGGAGGTCATAAGGTCAGGCAATGTTGTGCACTCTGAGTTGTTGTAGTGCTCTCATGGTGTTCGCTCCGTGCCAGGTTCACCAGCTGAGAGGGATGTCACTCGTCGTACAAGGAAGAAAAGTTTGGCTCTGCCCAGCCCGTCCAAGCTTGCTGAATTGGAGGTGATTGTGCCTCCTGTTGTTGTTCCGAGGAAGAGGCAACCCTCTGACCGGGCGACTCCTCTCGTTGGGGTGTCGTGGTCTGCACAGGCGGCACATTCGGGGGGTCGTAGCTTCCCTCCAAATGCTTATACTTCCCTTGCTGACTCAGAATGGGAGGAAGTTTGACCACGCGTCACCATGGTCCCGAGATGGTCGCCCGTTCCCTTGAGCCGTATAGTTCTGTTTCGCTGCACCCCAAAGCCCGCGGCAAAGTTCTCACCTTGGAGAAGGCCTTCGCGGATTTGCGAATTCCATACTCAGATGCCCTCTATCAGGTGGATTCTCTGAATGGTCAGCTGCAGAATTCTGGTACTGTCACGAACCTCAGGCTCGTGGGGGCCGCAACCTCTGTCACCGAAGTGGAATTTGCTAGTATGAGATCTCAACTGAGTGCGGTCGAGTCTGATTTGGCATATACTCGCGCTGAACTAAGGAGGACTAGGGCCAAACTGGAGCACTTGGATGCAGTCGTGGATAGATGGTCTTTTGATCTGGAGGCCCAAGAGGACACGGAATGGGCCGTTGAATGACAACAACTAGAGTTTGCAATTGACGAGGGACTTCACCGTGTTCGTGAGGCCAAGCGACTATTGGTAGAGGAGCGTTCGCACTACGTATCTTTGGTGGGTGTAGTGGATTTCGACATGTCAGTGGACTTCCTCAGCCGTTGTGGTCCGCGCACAGTGAACCAGGCGTTGGGCACCAGAAGCCATCATCATCGGTCGTGAACTAACTAAGCTTACCTGGTAAGTTCGGCGATCATTGTCTGTTGGAGAGCAATGATCCCTTGGCGAGTTGTTGTCATCAGCGGACAAACACTGACTAGACTCCCACTTCCTCGACCATCGTGGTTAGCGTGCAGCATACTAGGCGTTGGGCACCAGAAGCCGTCGTCATCAGTCACGAACTGACTAAGCTTACATGTTAAGTTCAACGATCATTGTCTGTTGTAGAGCAATGATCCCTTGGCGAGTCGTTGTCATCAGCGGACAAACACTAACTAGACTCCCACTTCCTCGGCCGTCGTGGTCTGCTCGCAGTGGACTAGGCATTGGGCACCAGAAGCCATCGTCATCAATTGCGAACTGGCTAAGCTTAACTGGTAAATTTGACAATCATTGTCTATTGGAAAGCAATGATCCCTTGGCGAGTCTTCGTCATCAGCAGACAAACGCTGACTAGACTCCCACTTCCTCGGCCGTCGTGGTTCGTGAGCAGTGGACTAGGTGTTGGGCAGATATTCGAGTTTGGCCATAGCCGGGCTTGTCGAGGGTTGTAACGGACAGCAGTGAAAGTTTTGGTAAAAGCAAATATTTTATTGATAATATTTTTTGAGATGTTCTACATTCCATGGTCGTTTAAGCCTGTCGCCTTTTGCATCTTTCAGCCAGTATGTTCGTTGCATGTTGACCTTGTTGACTCTGTAAGGTCCTTCCCAGTTTGGGTTTAGCTTTCCTGCATCGGCTTGTTTGGTGTTCTGTTGGGTTTTTCTGAGTACCCAATCTCCCACCTTGAACTCGCGTGGTTTGACATTCTTGTTGTAATATTGCATCATTCGCTGTTGGTAGGCGGCTATCTTGGTGGGGCTAGATCCCACTTTTCGTCGAAGAGGCCTAGCCCTACGCGCAAGGCTTCGTCGTTACCTTCAGATTTGAACTTCTTCGTTCGGAAGGTTGACACTTCGAGTTCTACCGGACCATAGCTTTCGACCCTTATGCTATGGTGAAAGGTGTCTATTCAGTAGGAACTCTTTTGGTTGTCTGATACGCCCAAAGTATTTCCGGTAGCTCTGGAACCCATTTTCCTTTGGCTGCGTCAGCTTTCTTTTGATGGCTTCTAGGATCGTCCGGTTGGTAACCTCCGCTTGGTCGTTGGCTTGGGGTGCCCTGGCGATGAGAAGTGGTGATCAATACTCAAACTTTTGCACATTTTTCTTAACCTTGCTACCTTCGAACGGGGTTTCGTTGTCACTGACCAATATTCTGGGGATGCCAAATTTACAGAGGCCCATATGAATTTTTTGATCTGGACCTGCCCGATTTTGGATAGGGGATCAGCCTTGACCCATTTAGTAAAGTAGTCAACAACAACAAAAAGGAACTTTTTACCGGCTGATGCCGGGAGCGGTCCGGTGATGTCCATTCCCCATTGCGCGAATGGCTATGAACTAGTCATCGGAGTCAGTGGTTGGGCCGACATATGCGTGTATGGCATGAACCTCTGACATTTGTCGCATTTGCGGACAATATCTTTGGCGTATCATTGCATGGTCGGCCAATAGTACCCTAGAGTTAGGGCTTTATGGGCGAGGGTTCTCCCGCCTGGGTGATTCCCGCATATACCACTGTGGATGTTTCCCAAGACCTGGCTTGCCTCTGAAGGTGATAGACATTGAAGCAGGGGTCTTGTCACTGATTTCCTGTACAACTTGTCGTTTAGGAAAGTGTACCTTGCTGTTATGTTTTTTAGTCTTCTTGCTTCGACCTTATCGGTCGGTAAGGCTCCGATTTCTATGTATTCTAGTATAGAAGCCATCCAATTTGGTTGTGTTTCCGCAACGTAGACGTCTCTATGTTCTTCTTCGTCGAGGCTTGATTGCTTTTGGTATTCAATGAGGCCACTGGAGGTTTCGTCGGGGGCTAAGGCTTCTCTGGCTAGCGCATCAGACCTTTTATTGTCGTCTCAGAGGCATTGTATGAGTTCACAGTTCTTGAACCTGCCCATATGCCAAGTACCTTGTTGCGGTAGGCTATCATGTGGGGGTCTTTGCTGTTAAAGTCCCCCTTGACCTGGTTGACTACCAATCTTGAGTATCGTATGTTGTTAGGTGATCTATATCGATCCCTAATGCTAGCTTTAGGCCGGACATGAGGGCTTCGTATTCGGTCTCGTTGTTTGAAGCGGGGAAGCAGAACCTAATTGTTTTTTAAAGGGTGAAGCCGCTGGGGGAATAGAGTGTGATCCCGACTCCGCTTTCCTTCCCAATGGAGGACCCATTGCAACACAAGATCCACGTTTGGAAACTCGAATCCGAGGGCTGGTGGTCTATCTTCGGTTCTTCTCTGTCGGTGAACTCTGCAATGAAATCTGCCAGCACCTAGGCTTTAATGGCGGTCCTTGGAGCGTAGTTTATGTCAAACTGTCTGAGCTCCACTGACCATTTCACCATCCTGCCAGATAGCTCGGGTTTATGTAATACCGAGCGAAGTGGATGCTTGGTCAGGATCGTTATAGAGTGGGCCTGAAAATAAGGCCTTAGTTTCCTAGAGGATACGACTAGTGTCAAAGCCAACTTTTCTAGTTTTGGATAGTGTGTTTTCGCTTCTACGAAGTTTTTGCTGGTGTAATACACTGGTCTTTGAGTCCCTCGGTCGACTCGTGCGAGGGCTGAATTGACAACATCCTGGAAATAGGTAGATACAAGTAGAGTGTTTCTCCTGTCGCAGGTTTCGAGAGTAGCTATGGACTCTCTATGTATGCTTTCAGGCTTTGAAAGGCTTGTTCGCACTCTTCATTCCAAGATAATCCTTTGCTTCCTTTTAGTATCTTAAAGAAAGGAAGGCATTTGTCGGACGACTTCGATATAAATCTGTCGGGGCTTTCATATCGAGAAGGGTCTGAATTTGTTTTGGGTCGGCTTCGATCCCCCTTTTGTTCACAATATAGCCTAGGAATTTTCCAAACTCGACTCTGAACGTGCACTTTTGTGGGTTGAGCTTCATCTGGCATTTCCTGAGTTGGTTGAACGCTTCAGCAAAATCACGCATGTGGTCGGGGTTGTGGAGGCTTTTGACCAACATGTCGTCTATGTAAACCTCCATGTTTTTGCCGATCTGTTATTTGAACATCCGGTTGACTAGTCGTTGGTATGTAGCGTCTGCGTTCTTTAAGCCGAATGACATCACTTTATAAAAGTATATTCCCCTTTTCGTCACGAAAGAGGTTTTCTCTTGATCTGGAGGGTGCATTAATATTTGATTGTAGCCTGGATAGGCATCCATGAAACTGAGTAAGCTATGTCCGGAAGTGGCGTCTACGATTGATTGATGCGGGGGAGTGGGAAGCTGTCCTTTGGGCAGGCTTTGTTCAGGTCAATGTAGTCCACACATACTCTCCATTTCCCATTTTTCTTCTTTACAAGAATGGTGTTCGACAGCCAGTCGGGGTATCGTGCTTCCTTTATCATGCCCGCATTGAGTAAACATTGTACCTCTTTGTTATGATCGTGTTCCTTTCGGGTGCTACGAGCCTTTTCTTCTGCTTGACGATTTTCTTCGAGGGGTCCGCCTCTAGACGATGGGTGATTATTGATGGGTCGATCCCCACCATGTCCCGCATGGTCCATGCGAAGATGTCCTGGTTACGTTGTAACAGTTCCGTGAGTTGCTTCACCAATTCTTTGTTCAAGCAGGAACTGATCTGGATAGCCTTGCCGTTGTGAGGGCTGTCAAGGTAGATTGTAACGGTCTCTTCCTTTGGTTGTTCGACATTGGGCCTGCCCCGAGTGCTTACTGGTGCCTCGTTATCTGGGGTCAGTTGTTCTCATTTTATGCTTCGGGTAGAATGGAGGGTCGTCTTAACCGTTGGCCTAGCCGCTGATTAAGAATTGCTAGGTGGCATGGTCATCATGTACTGGCCTTCCCTGGTAGCTATCTGGTCGCCTCTCAATGTACCAACCACTCAGTTCGTCGGATACTTGACGCACTGGTGTAGAGTAGAAACCACCGCTTCCATCTGGTAAGGGTGTCCCTAGGATCGCATTATACGCCAAAGGCACGTCGATTACTATGAATTCTTGAAACAAGGTTTTATGAGCCGATTCTTCCCCCGCTGTTGCAATTAGCTGTACCTTTCCCACAGAGAATGTCTCTCACCACTGAAGTCGATCATCGGACGATTATCAGGGGTCAACGTTGTATCTTCTAGTTGCATTCTGCGGAACGTACGGAGAAACAGGATGTTCATCGAGTTCCTTGTGTCTACTAAGGACCTCCTTACCTCCCAACCTGCCAAGGAAATTGTTACCACCAGGACGTCAATATGTGGGAGTTGTATGCCCTGGAGGTCCTTTTCCTTAAATACTAGTGACGCGAAGGGGCCTTGCTTCTGATCATGCGGTATCAGCTGCTCACCGCGTATCGCTTGGATCCTCATACCTCGGAGAGCCCTTTTCCTGGACCTATTGGATAGCTTAGACTCAGAATGGGCTCCATGAAGCACGCATATTTTGTTGACCGATTGTTTCCTGGGTTCAGTTTCTCTTCAGGCTGCCCGTTCTTTTCCTGGGGCGAGGAAGCTCTGCGCTTCCTTTGTTAGGTCTGTCATACTTATCGGAGGGTCCAGTGTCAGAAAGTTGTAGAACTTTCCTTTCTGTAGTCCGTTAATGAAGGTTGAGATGGTTGTTGTATCGTTGCACATGTTGACAGTGGTTAACTCACTGTTAAAGCGGGTCAAATACGCCGTTAGTGTCTCATCAGGCCTTTGCTTCATTGATGTGTGCGTTTTCATCATTGACAATGCCTGCGTTATCGAGGGTGATGAAACAGCGCCAGGCTGAGTGCTCGACGCTTCCCCTCGCTTTCTTTCATTGCGTGATCTAGTCACCATCTCTGTGTGTTTTGAAGGGAGACGGTGCTAGTGAAAAGTTATAAACTTTGTCGTTTCCACGGACGACGCCAACCTGATGCAGTCGGTTTTCTCCCTGCTTTTACCTAGTCCTGTTGACCTGCAAGTAACACACGTGAGCCACAGACCACCGTTTGTGGTGACCGATGACACTCTAATGCTAAAGTCAGACATGGATCTGAGGAAGGTGTAATGCTGTAAACAGAGAATTTGTAGCGTACCTTAGCTTACCAACCTCATGTCTTATTTATAGTGTGTTGGAGTCCTGGTTCTACCAAGCCATCGAAGGCGTAGTTTAGGAAGAAAATCTTTATGGAGATTCCTCTCTAATTAAAAGTCATGTTGTAGAAGGGAAGTTCCCTGTTAGCCATGTGCTCCTAGATATGCGGGAGATAGTTCCCAATCCAAGAGCAATCCGTGGAAGAAAGTTTTTTTGCTTGGAATGTACTCTGGTATTTGCTTCCTAGTTGGAAGCAGAGAGCTATTGTAACTGCCCGTTCGAAGTTGATCCTCGAGATACTTGCCTTAGTAGGACTTAAGAGTATTGAGGATAGTTGTGAGACGTGTGGGCCTAGCATGCTGTAAGAGTTCGGGTTCGTCTGGCAGACTGAATTAGGCGGGCTTGGTACTGCTTGGGCCGGATCAATGTTGGGCTGACGCTGAGGCCCGTAATTCCTCGAGATCATCATGACACTGTATAGCTCAGGGATGTGACCGTTTTTGTGTATCATCACCCACCATTGCCATTCGTAAGAGATCGTTGTAAATCTGGAACCCTTATCCTCAACTGACTAATGGGTATGTTTGAAACTCTGATTCGAACACATCCGATCCCTCCATTCTTGCTCTCACCCAATCGTTAGGAGCTATTTTCAAGAAAGAAACACTACCCCACAGTGTTATCACTTAATAGGTTCTTTTGGCATTCAACCAGACATCGTGACTAACATAAAATAGGGTTTCAAGGTCGGCGACTTTAGTTTTCTTAAGGATACTTTATCGAAGAAAACTAAAGTACCCAACTCATATGATTAATGAACCCAAAAAGGAAATTTAAGGATATCGAGTCCCATAAAACCCTAACTTTAAACAATACTCTATGAATCCCGAACTTAAAATATTGTGGAAAGGGACCTTACAATAGCAAAAGACAAAAAAAGTTTAAAAATGGTAAAAATCTTGGAAGTTGATGTGTTTGTGCTCCACTGAACGAGGTTTCGAATGTTATTTAAAGGTTTATTTCACAAATCGAGGAATATTTAACTGCTTTTTCTTCAAATCGATTGCGTTTTGTTACTTCAATTTCCTTGCAGCTTGGTGACTGAGTTTTCTTACACATTTTCAAATCGAGTTCGAACTAGAGAAATTGAGTCCGACTTCAATTTCAGACAAGAAAGAGCTCAAATTCAAGTTCAGTTTCATTTTCTTTGCCTTTCTTGCAACCACAACCTCTACTCTCAGTTGTTGCTTGATTTCGCTTAGGGTTTCTTTTCATTTCAGACATTTTTCATGTCCTTTTAGGGTTACATTATGGTTATATGGGGTACAGGTGGACTACACGTATGATCCATTGTGGTAAGTTACAAACAAATTTTTTTTTTGGGGGGGATTTGGGTCCTGTAAAATGGCACGCGCGAGGGTCGTGCATATATAACGCTTGTTCATACGAAGTCAAGACGATCAAAGGAGCAAACTCATTTACGATTCCTAAACGGGAGCAAAGTTATTTATACAATTAGTAGAAGAGACCAACATCAAGTTTACCCTACTTTTTATGATCACACATTTGGGCTATTTTCTATTTGCCTCTATCATAAATAGCAAGTAGAGGTCACCCCACAATAAATCACTATTTCAATTTGCCTCTACGACTAGCAGTCAAGTGAATTGACTGTCTGTTTTCAAAAAGACATTTTTTAGATGATCAAAATATCCTTGAAGGTGAGATTGAATGTTTTGTATCTCAAAAAGTTAATCTCGAAGATGATCAAATGGTCCAATTAAAATGATAAGTGTATCTCGAAGAAATTTTAATAGTTATTAAAAAAACTCATCTTATTTTCCGACCCACTCATCCCCCACCCCTCATTTCTCTCTCCTGATTGAATTCTCCACCACCACTATCCTCCTCCTCGCCTCCCTCATTGTTTCAACACCTCCTCACCTCCACCAACAACACCATCTCCCCCCACCCTTTCCCCTCTTTCCCTCATTGCGAATCACCACTGCTAGACTCTCTCTACATTGCGGTAGCTAGGCCAAACACCTACTGCAGCACCCACTCCATCTCCACCCACTACCACCACCCCAAGAGTTGTTCCACCAACAAGCCTACAACCCATGCTCCCATAATAGCACTACTAACTGTTGCAGCCATCGCTCTAGTCCTTGCCACCACACCACCAGTAGTTGTTGCTCTGCCACCAGAGTTAAACATGAAACAGAGGGAGAGGAAGGAGATTGCGGGGTGGCGTGTTGTCGAAACAGAAGAAAGAGGGGGCAAATTAGAGAATAATATGTCGCTGAGAAATGGCAAATCAGATAGGAAGAGGAGGTAGGGAAGGGGCAGTGGTGGTGTGAACACAAATATGAAAAATAAGTAAAGGGAGGTTAGATGAAAATTTTTTTTTATTAAAATAAATAATTATTAGATTTCCTCGAGATACACTTATCATTTTAATTGGATACTTTAGTTTTCTTCGAGATGAGTTGTTCGAGGTATAAAACATTCAATCTCAACTTTTGATTTGTCAAGGGTATTTTCGTCATCTAAATATGATCATTTTGAAAATAGACGGTCAACGCATGTTGACTGCTAGTCTTGGAGGCAAACTGAAATATTGATTTATTTTGGGGTGAGCTCTAATTAGCTATTTATGATAGCGAGCAATAACAAATTGCCTTTTTTTTATGAGTTTGTGTTGATACATTTTAAAATGGTAGCGACTATTTGACACAACTTACATTCACCCACACTACCGATCTAAAATTTGCTTTCCCATACCATGCACTTTTTTTTCCACATCAATATTTTCTTCCACACCATCTATAAAAAAAAAACCTAAAATCTTTCTCCTTTCCCAATTCAAAACAATGGAAAACTCCATTTCCCCTCCCAAATTCAAAACAACGGAAAGCTCCCTCTCCCCTCCCAACTTCTTCTCTTCTCATCACCACCCTATTTCTTCCAACATCTTATTATTCTCTAATCTTCTTCTCTCATTTCTCTTTTTCTCTTCCCTCCCCATTTGGAGGCACCCCAAAGCACTCCTCATCTTATTCTCTGCATCTTCTTCTATTCTTTTCACCTCGATTCGCCGTCGCCCCTCTCCCTCTCATCTTCTCCTTCCCCTCGCGCATACTCTATTTTTTCACCCTCGCGGCAGACCGTGCGAGGGCAAAAAAATTTGACCCTTGCAAAGGTGTTTGCAAATGAAAAACTCTCAGTCGCGACGGCTTGTGCAAGAAAAAGAGATAGTGAGAGTAGAAGATAGGAGAACTGGGAAAGGGGAAAAAGGAAAAAAAGAAGATAGAGATGGGAAGGAGAATAAGAAGATGAAAAGGGGAAGGAGAAAAACAAGATGGAGAGAGGTGACAGATAGTCGCTGGTCGTCTCTAACCGTCCCTCGCAATCGATCGCTCCTTTCCTCTCTACCCATTTCAGGTTGTTTGTTGTTCTTCTTGAGAATAGAGGATGAGATAAGAAGAAGATGAACAGTAGTTTTATGGGTGGTGTGGAAGAGAAAGTAAAAAAAAAAATAAAAAAATTTGGTGGGTGGTGTGGGCGAGTGTAACCTGGGGTGACAAATAATCGCTGCCTTCTAAAATATTTTTACGCATTTCAATTCGTAGTTGGAGGCACCCACCCTTTCAAAACGAGTAAGTCTAGTCAGTCATGTTTGGTAGTCACTTTTGGATCAAGTTTTGATTTTTTTTACACTTTTTACCCATTTTCTTTAAATCACAAACACTATGTATAGAATGGGTAAAAGTGTAAAAATACAAAAACTTGGCCAAAAGTGGCTACCAAACCTGGCTAGCTAGAATTGTTGATTCAAAACATATATATTTCGGTTTGATATTTGCAAAAAAGTCAGTCTGAAATCACTTTGTCAAGGGTTATAGTCTACTAGGGTGTCAACGTGCTCTACGTGCGCGAATATTCAGTAATTTTTATAAACGTGTAATAATATTTTTCGTTTGTAAGGGCTTCAAATAAATTATGCTAAGGGCTTAGATGTAAGTAATTAATGAATATTGAAAGTGGTAGAGTTTGATTATAAATAATCTGAATTTAGAAAGGCAAAAGTGTAAAAAAAAAATGCAAAGTAATTATTATGAATAGGAGAGAGAAAAATTGTAAAATAAAGAGTTAGACTTGAAGACGTATCCTTTTCAGAGAAGCATAAATTTGAATTTGGAATAGGAGTTAGAGATTAATAGAACGGCAAATCGATTGCAATTGGTGGTCGATCTACACTGAATCGATCCATCGAAAGGAGTTGAATCCAAACGATTCCACTTTCCACAGTTATCCTCGGACCAGCAGAGCTCTTCGAGTTATCATATCGTATCGCATCTCTCTCTCTCGCTCCCAATCTTCGTAAGCTCTCTTGGAACTTGCAACCGAAGGTATTAAGAGATTTCTGCAACGACTTCAACCGGATTTCAAACCTTAACCTGCTCTTTCTCTCTTGACAGAACAACAGCACACTCGCGTTTAGAAAATAAAAGGTTTCAGGACTAAGGCGCTCGCGAATTAAAATAGTTGATTACTGCTCTTCAAGTCGCAATGTAAGTTTCTAATCTCTCTTTCTTTTAATTTCTCTCATCTCTTGCATATTTGGGTTTAATGGGGTTTCAGGTTATGGGTTTCGTCAAATAGATTTTCATAAACTGATATATGCAAACGGTATTATTTTGTTATTGGAAATAGTCCCTCATTTGCACTCTGCTGGACAGCCTACTAATTTTTCCAATTTAAAGTCCCTGAAACTGTACATTAGTTGACGGTGGTCCTTAAACACTCACAAAGACTATTTAACAATATATTTAATGGTGATGACCTAAATATGTATCTTGAAACTGTACATTCTTTGCAAATTTTCAAGACGGTGGTCCTTAAACACTCACAAAGACTATTTAACAATAGATTTAATGGTGATGACCTAAATATGTATTTCGATGAACAATGTCGAAATGTTCCGAAACCTTGATGCCATCTTCATTCTTCATGTGAATGTCATTTGATTTAATGAACAATTTCTTAACTCACACACACACATACATATAATATGATGTTAAGCTAAAAGCATCTTGTATGACGCATTTGGAGAGTTGATATACAAACACTAACTAGTTCATGCTAAGAGGATTTATCGTTTTATGGAAATGGGTTATTAAAGCATTTGGTACATTTAGAAGTTAAAAGGTACCAACTAAGGTGGCTTTTTTTTAAGTGCTTAGAAGCTAACTTCTAATTAGAGTTAGAGTTCTGAATAAACTGTTTGTTTTGCTTCTTCCCATTAAAAAACAAACACCTTTTAATTTTGCCACTAAACTGAATAAATATTGTGCTTAACATTATACCCAATAAGTATCCAAATCCTAAATAATGTTACAATATCTTTCATTACAAGAATATTGAAAATACAAAGATAAAAAAACTTGAAAAATACAGAGGAAGAATTGAAGAGATGAAGAAAAGCTTGTAAAATACAGAGAAATAAACAAAAATGAAGTAGAGAAACAAGATAAGTTTCTTATCGTTGAAGAGTCATTGTGAAGGTAGGTAGAACGACAGTGCTTGGTGAAGATAATGAAAGCGTGACATCAAAATTTAGCCTTACTTGTTTTTAAAAAGATGGGGGCAACAATTGTCATTATAAAATTATTTTAAGGTTACTATTGTAATACTTTTTGAGTCAGTGCTAAGTGATCAACCCCTCCCTGTTGCATACTCTAATCAGAAGTTCAATTTCTGATCAGAACTAAAAATAAACACCCTTGTTTAGGTGTCCCACTTCTTATTAAGACTTCTGACTCCATCAGAAGCAAAAACAAACACCTTCTAAGATCAGGGCTTTTTTTGTCTAATTGTCTACGAACTCATATCAACCTCCCAAGTTTTGGTTTATGTTTTGAATTTTTTTTTTTTTAAGAAAAATGAAATTTCTGGGTTATCTTAATGTAGTGAATGATGGAAGGAAGATGAGACATTTGGATTTTATGGACTCAGTTCAAGCTCAAACTTTTGGATTGAGTTTGAAGGGGTTATTTTTGTAAATTTTTTTAATAAAAATTACTAGTGTTTTGTTTACTAATTTGGATTTTATTTTTCTGATCTCTATTTTATTTTTATTGAGGTTGAAATTTTATTAGGGAAAAGAATCCAATGAGGAATTTCATATATTTCCATAGTTGATAGTATTGGTATAGTTGGTAGTACTGATGATTGAGTCCGGTGATGATGGGAGTTTTTTTTTAATGATTTAAACATGTTTACGCGATCCTATACTTTGGTGTGTTCTCATTGGCATCAATCGATTCTTAAATCAAGTAATTACCCAAAAGCCCCTAATTTCATGTCAACTTAAGTAAGAAATGTTGATTGTCATTATCCATTCTGGAAACCCAGCCACGTTACCCTATTTACTAAAATAGGAAAATTCCTAATTTTTTGTTTTCAAAGATACCTTGACAGAGTGAACTCACATGGGGTTTATCTTCATTTGTTGAAATTCCTATATTGCCCTTATTAAACCAGGTCTGCGCTAACGGACCACCACCTCTAAACCACTCACCCACGTCAAAAGACCAAAACTCCCCTCTATTCTCCTCTCCCATTAACACCACCATCCCTCTCACCTTCACCTACACATAGATTCAAAGAAAAAACACATGCAATTTTTTTTGGATTGGGTTTAGATAGATCGATAAATTGATTCTTCTTATATTAGTTATTTTATCCATTTCCTTTTTATTCTTCTTCAACTAATTCAAACTCGCACGCCAATGGTAGCATTCTTGACGAGCAAATTTCCTAGCTCAGGCAATGCAAGCCCTTGACCTTTGGTTTGTTAGCTTCTCTCTCTCAATTTAGCTGGTATGGTTCAATAGGGCATTAGAGAATGGATCACCTTCAATTTCTGAGTTTTTCGTTTTCATTTCCGAGTAATCCATGGTTTTACTTGTGTTTGGGGGAACTCGTCGCGAGATCACAATGTTTTGCCCTAGATTTGTTTGCTAGGTTCACTGGATCTGAACTCTTGAGGTCAATTGGTACCTAGACTAGGAGAGATAGGGTTTTTTGTGTCAATTTCAGTCTTGTCAAACTTAGGGAGTTTCTAGACCATGAAGATATGACAGTGCAGACACTCAATTTCTCAAACAAGGACTTTTGGGCAATTCTTCGTTCTCAAATATAGCACAGCTTGTGAGTTTTCATGATTTTTTCTTGATTTATGATTTTACAAAAAAATTGTAAGTTGTGCCTTGTCACTTTAGGGTCCGTTTGGTAGCCCATTTTTCATAGGAAATGGAATCCAAATCAATGTTTTAGCAGATATTTCGTTGTTTGGTTGTCTATTTAAATACAAGAAACCAATTTTGCATATGACTACTTGTATGTTATTTAATCGGCGATTAATTTCAATTAATCTCGTTACGATTTTTGGATTAATTGCTTGAATAATCTCTAACCGATTAATCGACGAGAATTGGCATTTTTGCCAAGTTACCAATTAATCGGGCTTTCCAAATGCACCGATTAATCAGTCATGACAATATGTTATAAATAAATGAGAAATGTTAATAATATTTTTAATTTTTTTCCCTAACCTCATCAATACTTTATTATAGAGCAATACCAAGAGTGTCTAAAAAGGCTAGAGAGAGAAATCAAAGAGAATAAATAAAAAAGATCTAAGAGAAAGAGAAAAACGATCAAATAAAAATATCAACTTAAAGGGTACAAAACTAAAGAACATAGAAAGTTGCACCTTTATCAGACTTTTTTTTTCTTTATAAATATCTCTTAAATTGTGGCATGCGATGTTTACTACTTCAAAATACATGCCAATTAATTCCGATTAATCCTGATTAATCTCATGATGCACCTGAACCGATTAGGGTCCGATTAATGATTTAACTGCCTAGGACTACTTTTCCCATCACTCATGGGAATCCAAGTTCCCCCTTCCTCTCGCAGAATTGGAATCCACGAAATGGGTTTCAATTCCCATATTTGTTTTCCATGTTACTAAATGATTGTTCCCAGGTCGGAGTGAATGTAATTGATTTCCTCACTTTTCATTTTGTTTCATGAGTAATGCATTGTTGATAATTTGGATCTCCAACTTTCTATTTACGTGCCTTCTTCGTCGTCTCTTCATATCCTATTGTTTTTAATGGCATTCTCTAACAAATCATATAAAGGCTAGAGAGAGAGAGAGAAATCAAAGAGAATAAGTAAAAAAGATCAGAGAAAAGAGAAAAACGATCAAAGAAAAATATCAACCAATAGGGTACAAAACTAAAGAACATAGAAAGTTGCACCTTTATCAAACTTTTTTTTTCTTTATAAATATCTCTTAAATTGTGCATGCGATGTTTACTACTTCAAAATACATGCCAATTAATTCCGATTAATCCTGATTAATCTCATGATGCACCTGAACCGATTATGGTCCGATTAACGATTTAACTGCCTAGGACTACTTTTCCCATCACTCATGGGAATCCAAGTTCCCCCTTCCTCCCGCAGAATTGGAATCCACGGATTGGGTTTCAATTCCCATGTTTGTTTTCCATGTTACCAAATGATTGTTCCCAGGTTGGAGTGAATGTAATTGATTTCCACACTTTTCATTTCGTTTCATGAGTAATGCATTGTTGATAATTTGGATCTCCAACTTTCTATTTACGTGCCTCCTTCGTTGTCTCTTCATATCCTATTGTTTTTAGCGGCATTCTCTAACAAATCATATAAAGCATTTCCACTAACAACCATATAAAGCATTTTCATTGGTACCAATAGGTCCATCCTCAAATTTTTTTGTTTTGTTTTTGTTTTTGTTTTATTTTTATTTTTATTTTTATTTTTATTTTTGCTATCTTGACCAAAACAAGTGGTTCAAGTATTCATTTTTATGTCAACAAAAGACTTCTTATTGAAAAAAGAAAAAAAAAACCCTTCACTCACCACTTCCTTATCTATGGATAAGTTTTGAGCAAAATTTTGCCCGGTTAGATAAATGTTATTTCTTATTGCCTCCAGAGCTCCAGTTATCTTGGTTATGGAAAATGTTCATTTTACCATACTAAATCAAGGAACAAACCTACTCTAATGAAAATTATTGTCTAATGAACTGCCTGACTTACACGTGATTGCTCACAAAAGACAAGGTTGTTGCAAGTTGCAACAGGAACAACAAGGATTCTTTTTCTGTCATTTTGAGATTGGATGAGTATTTAAAAGCGTTTATTGATTTTTTTCCTTCGCTCTTGCAGCTCTGTAGATCTCCAACAATGGATCTCGGTTAACCGAATTCTCGGGTGGGGTTGGGCCGGTCTCGGTTCAGATGTGAGAAAGCTGGATCTCAAATACATCAACAACTCTCATCTCTCATCTACACCACCACCCAACCAGCCACAAACCACTCACTCATTCACTCAGTACATTAAGAAGAGGAACAAGAAAACAATATGAGATCCAAAACAAATCAAATAATCAGGCTGGATCTCATATTTCTCCATTCAAACTGACTGTGTGTGGCCAAACACCGCATCATCAGACCGCATTCTTCTTTTATTCTTCTTCTTCAGACCGCATCATCAGACCGCATCATCAGCATCATCTCCCTGCTCTCGCATCATCAGACCGCATCATCTCCCCGCTCTCGCCCTGCTCTCTCCATTTTTGTCCCTCTCGTCTCCCTGCTCTCTCCATTTTGTCATTTTGGGTTGAAATTGAATTGAAGGACGGTGTCAGACAGGGAGAGAATTGAAGTATGAAAGTATACTTAAAAAATATGAAAGTATGAATTGAAGGACGGTGTCAGACATGTTTCCATTTTCACGTGGCACAACACAAGGAGTCGAGGAGTCGGGCCGGGCCGGTTATCCGACGGGCTTCAGAAATGGAAACCGAAGCCCGAATCAGAAACTTCGGGCCGGGCCGGACTTTTAAAACCGAAACATTTATAATTAATAAAAACCGATCCGAACCGACCCGATCGGTCCGATTGTCGGTTCGGTCCGGGCTTTCAGTCCTAAATGCCCACCCCTAGAACCATGAACTCCGAATGGTTTGAGAGAGGAAACTATAGTGAATTTTGTTGTTGACGCTAATTTTGTGGTTGCTGCTTAGTGGCATATTGTGAGTTTAGGATATTTAAAGAGGAGCCGTGAGTTGGGGGGTTTAATCTCATCCGTTGACTTTAACTGCGGCAGATGGTAGGAAAGGATGTGACTTTTAGAAAGGGGTGTATTTGCAATTGTACTAAACTACACCTCTCAGCTCCTTAACCAGGCGTTTTCCTTTGGATTCCACTGAAGTGAATGGATTTAAGTTATCAAACATGAAGGGTCCAATTAAACATTAAATTGAAAGCTCATACATGAAGGGTCCTTTGTATTAGTAATTCTAATGGAGACTGCGGGATCCCCTAGCTAGAGACCTATTTAAAAATACAGCCATCTATGGTGCCTTGAGATCTGTAATTACACTTACAATTTACACAATGATTTATGCAGTAACTTGTGGTGTTACATCTGGGTCATGTTATCAAAAATTCTATATGCATGTAACATACAACACACGTTTACCGTCACACCAGCTTGTGGCATAAAGGCACTAATTAGGACTCTTTTAGAAGCTTAGACCAAGGAACCTCGTGTCTGAATTTTCTGCACTTTCAGAAATATTTCTCTGTGTCAGTTCCAACTATATATATACAAGTTGATCGTTAAGAACTTCTAAGAAAGTGTCACTGTCAGCCGGATTCTCATTTTTCACTCAGCTCAATTCCTCTCCACTTCTCACTCCAGTATCAAAGTCGAACAACTTATAGAACTCAAACGCCTACATCTCTACTGATTCCAGCCAAGCTTCAATTTCGCTGCCATCTCATCTGTTTTATTATCGTTCATTTATCTGTTTATTTATTTATTTTATCTAGCATGAGGAATTCGCTTTTACATGAATAGGATAACAGTCTTTCGTATTATCATTTCTATCACCCAAAGTTATTATAACGAATGGATCTATATGTATTCTCTTATTCATTTGTGCTAGGAAATGCTTAATTTTCTGGCAAATTGATTGAATCATTCGTTTCTACTATTTTTTCTCATGTTAGTTTATAAAAATGGGGATAAGGCCACCTCTGCAGTTACTTTGGGACCCTTTTGCTGAAATGCTTGGTTTTACCTTGCTCCTCATACTCTATTTTGGATTACCTATGTACTAATAGTCTTTTGTTAGAGATAGTTTACTATGAGATCTACTGCTTTTTGTTTTGTTTTTATTTTATTTTATTTATTTATCCCTTAACTCCTCCACCATAAATGCTACCGGCAAGTTTGAACCCTGAACTTGTGATCATCCGCCAAAAGCCTACCAGCTGAGGTAGTACTCTGTTGGCTGATCTTTCGGTTTAATCTCATTAAAGAGCTTAATTTCATTGATTTTTTGGTATGGTTTAACATTTTTCACAGCCACGCATTATGACTGATGGCTTTGACCATCAATGCATCTCATCCTTTACCGCGTGGAAATTTTCGCCCTAACCATTGTAAGCTATTTGATGTCTTATCCCATAGTTTGGATGTTAAGTCTCTTTTGCTTAATTTGCCGCACTGTTCATGTAATTTTATTCCTAAGGATTTAAATTGTGAAGCTCACTCGTTAGCTTCCAATGCTGGACATACTCTATGTAACTCTATTTAATATTAATATATGCTAAGTCTTTTATGAAAAATAAAAAATAAAAAAATCCCATAGTCTAGATGATGGATGCTCTTACGTAAGCCAGTTCTTTCGTCCCTTTTAATTTTGAGAACTGTTCAAGTGTGGACCAACGATCAAAGAAAAAGTGGAGATGGAAGATTTCTCCAAAATTTTATCAGATTCAATGCGGGACTTTGCATGGATATTAATTGGCAACGACTACCTCACATCACCATTTTCTCTCTTTCACACCATTCTACTATCTCACACCACCTACTTTCTGACACCACCCATATAAATAAAAATCATTCATTCCCCCCTCTCACCATTCAAATCGACAAGGGTTCCTCCATTCCCCATTCAAAATCTCTTGCAAATCTTTTTCAAATCTCTTCCAAATCTCTCATCACACTCAAATCTCTTGCAAATCTCCTCCATCTCCCTCGAAAACTCTCAAAATCCCCTTAAAATTGAAACCCTTAAACCCAATCTCAATAAATATGCATAACTTAACATAATAGACAAACCTAAACTCAAAACAAAAACAAAAAACGAAAAATAGAGTAACTTTCGAACCAATTTAAACCCTCAATTGAGACTGATTCTCAAGCTCATCAAAACACCAAAGTTGTAGTACTATGAATTATCTAATAAACACAACTTGAATCATTTGAAAATGTTTTGAAATGAGCAAGTTATAGTCATTTTATCAGTGTTCTAAAAAGCGCTAGGCGGTGGGCGAGTGGCGAGCAGATGCCTAGCGCCAAGGGGCCTAGGCGGTTTTAGGTTTTGTATTATAACTTTAATAATTTGCAAAAGTTAAACATAACACCTTATCAATTATATCCAATTTAATGTCAAGATACATATGCAAAATTTAAAAACATGGAAAATTAACAATCATGAACAAAATTTATTAAAACTCAAATGACTGAAGTTGGTCATGATGGGTACTTTATACAAAGTTGAATTTGTGAAAAAATATCCAAACTTATTCTTTATTTTTCTTCAAATTGCATGAATGACCTCAGTCATGTTTGATAAAATCTACATTACTAAAATTGGTACTGTCAGATCCTTTAAGAATTCCATTAAGTAATCATCGTTTGCTACATTCAAACATATACTGAATAAAAAATAATTAAATTATTTATTTCCAAAAAAATGAGAAAGAAAAATAAAATAAGAACACAATCAACCTTATTAAAAAAAAAACTCGCCCAGACCCCGCCCAGACCGCCCAACCATTAATCCGGGCGTTTCTCTAACGCCTAGGCCATTTTTTTAAGCACTGCATTTTACTAAAGTCGCACAAATTTTTAATTGATTAATTGAGTTTGTCTAGCTATGTCAACTGAAGTTATCAATATGCTTTGTTTTTTAATAGTCCACCTGTTGCCAGAAACTGCTCTACAATTAAGAGATTAATTGATGCCCTTAGTCTTGAACCCACACAGTTTGGTTGGGTTAACTCATTTGAAGACGGGAAGAACCTATTTTCGCATATTACATAGAGGATGATGTGGTAGTGACATTACATGATCCAACAAACACCTATATTAGAGTGGTTGAGGAGTGGGTTTAAGGATACTTCATTCTCATCCTCATCCTCAGTTTATAGAGGAGTGTCGTGAGCAGGGGATGGGAAGAACCAGTGGAGGTTTCTGTCTATACCTGATATGTTTTCTTTTTGGGTCAATTATTGCACTTTCCCCCTAAAAGCGGAGGTTTCTGTCTATACCTGATATGTTTCCTTTTTGGGTCAATTGCACTTTCCCCCTAATATATAGCCAGTTGAGCTTTCCCTCCAATTAACATTCATATTGCACTTTCCCCCTCAGACTAACAGTCATGTGCCTTGACCGTCAAGGCATGTGCTAGATTAAAAAATGTCATATTTTAATGTTCAAAATACCCTTTAATGATCTGAAGGCTGAGATTCAAAGTTGATGCAATTAAAATCGAAGGCTGAGATTCAAACTTTCATTAAGACATTGGGATAATTTGCCAACTCTTCCTTTACCACCACCGTCTCCACTTTACCACCAATAACTCCTACTTCTGCTTCTACTACTATATCTACATGTTATTTCACTATAGATTCAATATTCAAGCATTAGTAAGTGGAAAAGCTTGCCAAGTTTTGATGACAAGCTTGAGTTGCAGCTCATTTTCATCATCTGTTAGGTCAGTTCTGTTGCAGGAGGCAAAACTACATTCAAATTTATTTTAAGGGGTTAAGTTTCTACCAGTAATTTATTTTAAGGGATTAGGTTACTGCAAATTAACAACTCTTAATTGATTTTCTTGCAGATCCCATGGTGTCACAAGCATAATCAAGCAAGAGATTATGAGGTTTGAAGTAGGCAAATTTTTGAATGAGTACATGTACATTGAATGTTAAAACACAATGTAAATTCATTTGATGTTCACTGGATGTTCTTGCAACAAAGTTTGATGTTGTTTCAACAATGTAAATTCATTTGATGATCATTGGATGTTAATAACACATTGTAATCAAATGCCTTAACACTTTCAAGCATCAATAAACAACCTTGCAATTCAAAACCTGACATAGTACTTTCAAGTATCAATATGCAACTTGACATAACACTTTCAATACCATACCATACCATACCATACCATACCAACGAGCACTCTCAAGTATCAATATGCAATCTGACATAGCACTCTCTATAATATCCAGTCCTAACAACCTCAAGTGCAACCTGACATAACACTTTCAATAACATTCAATATGCAGCCTGACATAGCACTTTCAATAACATTCAAAACTCGACATATCACTTTCACTACCATATCATACTTGACAAACAACAATCCACATATTTTGTCTTCAGAAAGCACCCATCCAAACCCACCAAGGGTCTACAACCATGCTGCCAACCAAGTAGACTGGCAGAAAAAGCCAAACACATGTCTGTGAACCTTTGATCTTCATTACTTGTTGAACATGTAGCAATGTTTCCTGGGTTTGCTTTCAATAACTCCATGCAACAATAAGGGGCCATCTTGTAACTGTCCTCATAGCTACCAATCATTTTTTCCAGCAGTTTTTGCTTTGCTTTCCACCCTACATGGTAGCTAACTTCAACAATGTTATTTAGCCATGTCTGTTTCACAAGGGAGTCAAGTGTGATAGATTGGAAGTAGGTATTAAACATGGACTCACACTCCTTAGCAACAAACCTAGCATCCGCCATAGGATACTTCCCATCAACAATCCCCATACATGTGTGTTGTTGCCCCATGGTCCTAACATTGATGGTGTGCCCATCTTTGTTTCTTGCTGCATAGCAATGCCATTTGCATTCTTCATCTGTACACTTAACTAAAAGTCTGTCAGGATCATTCTTCTTAAACCTCATCAGAAACATCTTTCTTACTGCATATTTCCTCAACCAAAATCTAGCATCATCTATTGTGGGCCATTCCTTCCCAACCTCCAAGACCCATTCATCATCCTCATGGTGAGCCTCATGATCACTCTCATCACCATAGACATTCTCAGTCTCAGTCACAAAACCATCATGCACACATGGAGGTGCCTCATCTTCAATGTTATGGCTTGAATGATACTCTTCTTCTACTGGAAGTTCATCTAGGTCAGCAAACTCAGATGGACCAGGTTCAGATGGACCTGCTTCATGGCCTTGGGTTTGTTCATGGGTTGGTTCTTCAGTTGGTCATGTGGTACTACATCAGGTAGTTCTTCATCTAGTTCTTCTTCACTCAACTCATCATATAACTTCACTCTTGTCTTACTTGACTTTATCCCTTTCTTGCTACCACCCTGATCCTCCACCCCTATTCCTTTCCTTGGAGAGTACCAATCACTAGGTTTACTCTTCTTTGGGGTTGGAACCTTTCTCCTGGTCCAAGGCCTTTTGGCTTTGCATTTACGCCTCAAATGAACTTTTTTAGGAGGGGTGGGTTGTGTTACAGGGGCAGGGTGTACATCAACTATAGGTGAGGTTGAAATTGGTTAAGGTTTCATCACACTAATCTCAAAAGTGTTGCTTTCATGTACTTGTGCTGCCACTTTAACCTCAACAAACATATGCAAAGAATCATTGTCATCAATGTCTGCATGGGTCCAAAAATATATTAAGTCTTTATCATTTGTAATGTCCATCCTCACCCCATTTTCTACATAGGTATGTGTTGTTCCAAGGGTTAAGGCACGCTTATGTGGGTTGGGGATAACTTCAAGTAGGGCTGGGCATTTAAGACCGAAAAACCGAATCGAACCGAACCGGGGACCGACACGGACAGTAAGTCCGGTCCTCGGTTCCAACTTTCCAAGACCATCGGTCACTCGGCCCGGCCCGGCCCAAAAATTTAAAGAAAAAACTAAATATCCAATTCCCAAGGCCCAACCCAAACTTTACCCTCCAACATCAAAACTCAACCCAAACTATACCCCTCTAACATCAAAAGCCTATTCCCCTCCAACATCAAAACCTTTCAAAAGCTATCAATATTTAATTTTGAATAAAAAGCTATCAAAACCTATCAAAAGGTATGCCACCACTACGTGGAAAACAACCCACCAATTACAATCAATCACAAACCCCACATTTCCCTCATTTCTCACCACCATTTTCATTAAAAAAATCAACATTTTTTCAAACAACTCACACCACACACAGCAGCAGAACGGTGAGAGACTGAGATTTCCCTCAAGCTTCAAGGGTTACACATTCAACAGAGGAGTGTTGGAGGTGGGGGGAGAGGGCGAGATCTGCTCTGCCTGTCTTCGTCTGAGAGGGCGAGATCTGCTCTGATGTGTGTGTATGTGTGTGTGTGTGTGTGTGGGGGGGGGGGGGGGGTTGTCTTCCAGCTGTTGAACCCGTCCTCCCTCCTCATCTTTATCCCCACTTCCTCGCCACTGCACAAACCCGAGAACGAGCCAAAACCGACCCGAATTCTCGGTTACCTGGAACCTCGATTAACCGGTCTCACCGGTTCGGGCTCGGTCCATAGAAATCCAGTTTTTAAAATTTCGATCCGATTCTCGATTTTAACAAATCGGGCCGGTTAACCGGACCTGCCTAGCCCTAGCTTCAAGGATGATCTTATTTAACTATCCCAATTCAGGTAATCCTCATGCACTTGTACAAACTCTAAGATAACCCATCTTTGTAATCACCAACCTTCCACGGACTAGGGATCTCTGCAATCTTACTCCACTTTCCATTGTAATGGATCACTAAATTCCAGACTTCCAGTTCTTGTCTCCATTTACCATTGCTGCAAACAGACAAACAAAATCATACCATTTTTACTGATGCAAACAAAAGACTGAAAACAGAGAAACAAAACAAAATCATATAATTTTCACTGATGCAAACAAAACAAAACAAAACAAAACACTAAATCAAGCAATCAAACGTGAATAGTACACTAAAAACAGAAGACAAGTACAACGCTAAACCACCATATAACATCAAAACTCAAAAATAAAAAATAAAAAATGAACACTGTGACTGATTCATGGATGCACCAACTACTAGCAACACTAAACCACACTAAATCACTTTCAGAAACAACAAATAAAGTTGAGAAGCCAAATTTGTGCAAATGAATAAAATACTAACAAAATCATACCATTCACACAATCTATTCAAATATGCATTACATACAGAAACACCAAAAGAAAACTCTAAAATAGCAAAGAAGACTTACAATATATCACGCCAATGAACAAGAAGAGGTTTCATGTTCTCTTCAGTGTCTGAAGGAGTGAAGTTTCTCCTTAGATTTGGCTCCTCATCGGTTGGAATCTGACTGAAGAAGTCACTAAAATCACTGAACGAACTGTAATCGTCCTAGTGTATGCTAAAAGTAGTGCTCCCATCATCATCGCTACTACTGATAGTGATTTTGATATCAAAAACAACATTCTTCCTCTTCTTCGTTTTGGGTTTCCTCTTTTTCATTTCGGTATTACGCTTCTTCATTTCGGTGAGAAATAAGATAGAGTGAAAACTGAGGGAGAGAGGAGAAAGGAAACAGAAAGAATGAAAACGGAGAGAATTTTCCCTCCATTTTTCGTCTCTTCAATGGTACGAGTAGATCACATGGAGTAATCCCTAGCCGTCCACGTGCCTGGTTCAAATCACAGACGGTTGGGATTGACATACTATCACATCATGTGTGATAAGCACGTGAATGGCAGTTTCGTCATATAAAATAGGAAGAATGTGACACGTGTGGTATTTGAAAGTTAAGGCACGTTGACTGATAGTCTGAGGGGGAAAGTGCAATATGAATGTTAATTGAGGGGAAAATCCAATTGGCAATATGTTTCAGAGTGGAAAGTGCAAATAACCCTTTTTTTTCATCTCCAGTTAGTGGAGTTGTCTTGCCGAAAAAGGAAGCAATGTCATCAACAATGGAAAAACCGTTTGAACTCACACACCCTCAGTAGTAGTAGTGCTTCTTCTTCGTGGAACCTCATCAACGGAAGCAGTAGTGGATATCCATGCAACTGGGCTGGAATTCAATGTAACAAATTCCAAGACGTTGTTGAGATCAACCTTGTACATGCAGGCATAGAAGGGACTCTAGAGAAATTTGATTTTTCAGCCTTCCCGGCTCTCACTCTCCTCAATCTAAGTTCCAACATGCTCAACGGATCACTTCCAGCTGAAATTGGTACTCTTTCTAAACTTGTTTACCTTGACCTTAGCTCCAACAGTTTTGAAGGTACAATCCCTGGTAGGGGTGGGCACGGGACGTGATGGGACGAGATATACCCATCCCTATCCCATCCCGTTCATACGGGATCGGGACGGGACTGGATGGGAAAAACTCATCCCGACCTCGTCCCATCCCAAACGGGTTCGGGACGGGATTAGCGTGCTTCCTGTGACTGCTGCGAAGATTATCATCATATAAGAGCGTGAAAAATAACTTTCTTATAATTAGATATGGATGTGGCATGCAAATATAAGGGTAGTCACTAAATCCCCTAACAATGTAGTCAAGTGGGCTGACTTTTAGAAAATGACATGATAAATGGGCCCCACTAAGAGTATGGTGTCGCTGTGATGGCCTCCCAACTGATTTTACAATTTCATTACTGTGGGAAACAAAATTCATGGTTCTTTGACAAAATGACATTTCATCTTTTGTTAGGGAAGAAATATAGACCTATTGGTGATGCTCTAACATATTCATAATGGTTTACCATCAATACATATATCGTAATTAAAAACAATTATTTTTACAGCCCGGGGCATCTCAAATTCTTGGCTCCGCCCCTGAATGTTCCCTTCTGAATATGTATTACTCAGTTAATTGTTATTTTTCATCTTCACCTGGGTATTATCAATATTTGGAAGTTAAATAATTGGAGCCACTTTTATTGGGAATCCAAGCAACAATCTGCTATCTTTCTCTTGCTTAATGAATATTTATTTATTGAAGTAACATTTCTGTTACCACTGCAAACACCATGAGTTTCTGTCAGTCATCTGTAAGTTTATATGAATAAAAAAAAAATATTAATAATAAATATTAAAAAATTAGCTCGGGACGGGACTGGCGGGATTGAAAATCTTCATCCCATCCCATCCCATTCTAGATCGGGACGGGACGGGATCGGGATGAAATTATTCAATCCCATTAAGACTCGGAAAAATCGGGCGGGACAGGACGGGATCGGGATCGCGGGATGGGATGCCCACCCCTAATCCCTGGCGAGATTGGTAACCTGACAAAACTCCAAAAACTCGATCTCTCTCGTAACCAATTGTCAGGAACTTCCGTTTCAACTCTTTCATTCATCATCAGTTCTGTACGAGCTAAATATGAGATCCAATCATCTCTCAGGGTAGATAACACTTCAGATCGGAAGGTTAACATATCTAAGAACTTTAGATTTATCAGAAAACAATCTCACAGGGAGGATATCACCAGCTCTTGGAATTTTAATTTCCCTTTAAACTTTGAACCTTTCTAACAACAGCCTGTCAGGTTCTATACCAATGTTTCTTCGGGGTTTGGTCAGCCTTCAGAATGTTGATTTATCATATAATCATCTTCACGGTCAAGTTCCCGATATTTCTATCTTCAATGAAGCATCACCAAATGTGTTCGCTGGGAATTCGGATCTGTGTAGTGCTAAACTGGCAGGAGGAATGCAACCTTGTGACCATGTCAAATCTCTGTCAACCAATCCTAGCAGCAAACTCAAATGGATATTGATCATTGTCATACAACTCAGTTGTGGTTTACTTCTTCTGTTAATTCTAGGTGGAGCATTCGTCTACATCACCCATCAGGACAGTTTGACAACCACGTAAGAAGAAAGAGTGGAAGATATTTCTTCTTCTTCTTTTGGATCCTTTACTTCGCTATATATTTCCTTTACAACCTGGCAGAATCAATGGCTTTGCTAGAGGGATTACAACTTTGTTGAAATCTTGGTGTAAGGAAGTGCCTGATTAAGACAGACTCAAAATTAGTTAAACAATGGTTCTTTCGCGAAATTAAGATCCCCTGGTTTTTGGAAAATATTTGGAGAGAAATTGTTTCGGTGTGTGCATCAATGACTTGTTGTATTCACATCTTCAGGGAAACAAATGCGATGTGTCACGGGCTTTCTTTTCACAAGTACTTCCCGTGCGGCACTAGCAAACTTTGCCCCGGCTTATCAAAGAAAGCTAGTCAGCCTTGCCCACAAAAGACTTACTTAGACTTTTGAAAACTAAGCAAGCTAAGAACACACAAGAAAGCTTAAGAGAACTAGAACTTGTATTGCTTGAATTCTCTGAGGTGATTACAACAAATGAGGCCTTAGCCTATTTATACAACTCCACCTCCTCAAGGGACGGTGGTGATCAATTTGATCTAACGATCTACAATGAGCTTCTACACACTTCCTTAGAAATATCTAAGGACTAGAATCTTGTGGAACTCTATGGAATTTTATGGGAGGTTCTAGAGAACTCTCTCTAGAACAATGTGGAGTACTCTACATTATTTACACTTGCCAACCTCACTTGGCTAGGCAAGAAGATAGTTGTGACATTCTCCCCCACCTAATCAGGCGACGTCCTCGTTGCCTTCAAATCCTCGTACGCTTTGATTTGCTCCTTGAATTGCCACAAATGTTGGATTGGCTCCCAGCTAGCTTCACTTTCTGGCAATCCTTTCCACTTGACGAGTAGCTCATGTGTGGGAGGTTGGTTGGAATGACGCACCACACGATCTGACAAGATAATCTCTGGTTCCTTGTCATGTTGGATCCTCCTGCCCATTGGTGCTCTTTGTGAAACTCCTCTGTTTGATCATCTCGATCTTCCTTATACGGTTTCAGTAGGCTCACATGGAAGACTGGATGAAACTTGATCCTCGGCGGCAACTCGACCTTGTAGGCTTGCTTTCCCACTTTCTTGACTATGGGGAAAGGACCCTCATATCTCCTGATAAGGCCACGATGCAGTCTAGAAAGTTTGGCATGAGCGTGCATCTTGACAAGCACAAGGTCTCCAACCTGGAACTCTCGAGGCCGTCTCTTCTTGTCGGCCCACTTCTTCATCCTCTTGGATGCCTTTTTCAGGTAAGCTCGAGCCTCATCAGCTTGATCATTCCATCCTTTGGCAAACTTATAGGCTGATGGACTCACTCTAGTGTAGCTAGTGGAAATAGAACTCGGGGTCATAGGTTGTTGTCCCATGACAATCTCAAATGGGCTACGACCCGTCGCTTCACTCTTCTGCAAGTTGAAAGAGAATTGGGCAATATCTAGCAACTTAGCCCAATCTCGCTAGTTGACATTCACATAGTGCCTAAGATATAACTCCAGCAAGGCATTCATCCTTTCCGTTTGACCATCCGTTTGAGGATGAAAGCTAGTAGAGAAATTAAGGTCGGTACCCAACAACTTGAACAACTCAGTCCAAAATTTCCCCGTGAACCGAGTATCCCGATCACTGATGATAGATTTGGGCACACCCCAATACTTCACCACATGTTTGAGGAATAAATGTGCGGCTTGCTCGGCTGTGCACTCCTTGGGTGTGGGAATGAAGGTGACATACTTCGAAAATCTGTCCACGACCACAAGTATCCAATTGCAACCCTCCGATGCGGGCAACCCAACTATGAAATCTAAGGAAACACTCTCCCAAGGTCTCTCTAGGATGGGGAGGGGTTCAAGTAAGTCGGCAGGTGACTGTTGCTCCACTTTGTCTTGTTGGCATACAAGACAAGTCTTCACATATGCTTCGATATCATCCCTCATATGTGGCCAATAATAGCAATCTTCCACAAGAGCAAGAGTCCGATGTATACCTGGATGTCCCGCCCACTTGCTATCATGGCATTCTTTCAAGACTTCCTTCCTTAGGTTGTCATGAGGTGGAACATAGATTTGCCTTCCCTTAGAGTATATCAAGCCGTTCTCCACCCAAAACTGTCTTGTCTTCCCATCTTTGACAAGAGCTATGATGGTTTTAGCCATGGAATCATGTGCCAATCCTTCCTTTATGCGTCCCTTCAAGTTGCTTTGAGGTTGACTTAAGTCAGCAAGTTCTCATTTTCTACTCAAAGCATCCGCAACAAGATTAGCTTTGCCAGGCTTGTACTCCAAAGTGTAATCGAACTCTGCCAAGAAATCTTGCCACCTAGCTTGTTTTGGTGTGAGCTTCTTCTGTGTCTGGAAGTAGCTAGTGGCAACATTGTCGGTCTTGACCATAAATTTTCTCCCAAGCAAGTAATGTCGCCATGTTCGCAGGCAATGCACAACCGCAAACATTTCCTTCTCTTGTACTGTGTACCGCCTCTCAGTATCATTGAGCTTCCTACTTTCAAAGGCAATAGGATGCCCTTCTTGCATCAATACCCCACCAATAGCAAAGTCGGAAGCATCCATATGTACCTCAAAATACATAGAATGGTTGGGAAGTGCCAACACCGATTCTTCCACAATTGCCTTATTCAATCCTTCGAAAGCTTGTTGGCATTTTGAACTCCAATCCCAACTTCGTCCCTTCTTGAGCAAGTCCGTCAATGGAGCGGCTATGGAAGAGTAGCCATTGATGAACCTTGTGTAATAGTTCACCAAGCCAAAGAAAGATCTTAACTCGGTGACTTTGGTCGGTGGTTCCCATTCTTGGATGGCTTGTACCTTTGACTTGTCCATACGAAGCTTGCCTTTATCAATGATATGACCCAAGAATGTCACCTCCTCTTGGGCAAATGATCACTTCTCCTTTTTGACATAGAGCTCGTTCTCCTTCAAGGTTTGGAACACTTGCCTCAAGTGATCCACATGTTTCTCCAATGTCTTACTATAGATCACAATGTCATCAAGGTACACAACTACGAACCGATCAAGGTAAGGAGCTAGTACCTTATTCATTAGAGTGCAAAATGTGGCCGGCGCATTAGTTAAACCAAATGGCATGACTAAGAACTCGTAAGACCCGTACCTTGTAACACATGCCGTCTTTGGTTCATCTCCTTCGGCTATGCGGACTTGATAGTATCCCGAGCGCGAGTCAAGCTTGGTAAAGTACCTTGCATCACCAAGTTGATCAAAGAGATCCACAATAAGTGAAATCGGGTACTTGTTCTTGATAGTGACCTTGTTGAGTGCCCGATAGTCAATACAAAGCCGTAGGGATCCATCATGTTTCTTTTGAAATAAGATCGGCGCACCATATGGAGCTTTGGAGGGTCGGATATAACCAACATCTAGTAAATCCTTCAATTGTCTTCTTAATTCTTCGAGCTCAGGAGGTGCCATACGATAAGGAGCAAATGCGGGTGGCTTTGCTCCAACTTCTAACTCAATAGCATGATCCACCTCTCTCCTTGGTGGAAGCTTCTTAGGTAACTCGGCAGGCATAACATCCTTGTACTCCTTGAGAACATCTTGGACGGCCTTAGGTACATTCACCTCTCCATCCATGGGACCTTCGTCTTCCTTGAGGGTAGCCAAGTAAGTAGGCTCATTCCTCTTTACTCCTTTAGAAAGTTGGAGAGCGGACACCATTCTCTCCTTACTTATCTCCCGTACCACGGGCACAACACAAGGTTGTCCCTTCTCCATGATGCACATGGTGTTGGCATATGGGGCCAGGAACGCCTTCACCATGTCCAAGAAATCTATACCCAAATAGAACTTGTGATCATCAATTGGAGCAACGGTTATGTCAACTTTACCTCGCCATTGTCCAAGCCGAATATCGGTGCCACGAGCTATTCCTTCAATTGGGAGACTTTTAGCATTGACTCCCTTGATATATCCTTTCTCCTTCGTATATGATAGGCCAATTTCTTTAGCAAGGTCTTTGGCCATGTAGACTGTGTCGGCTCCGGTATCCACCATGGCTTTCAAAGTCTTGTCCCCGATCTCAGTCTCCACGTACATCCTTCCACGTGGTTGTTCTTCGACCTTAGCTTGAATGGCACTTAAGAGATTCATTGAGGCGATCCTCCTTTCCTCCTTTGCTTCTTCCTCCATGACAAGCGCGGAAAGTTTCCCCCGGTTGGGACACTCGAATGCCCGATGGGGTCCACTACATAAGAAGCAAGATATCTTCTTAGGTGATCCATCTCTTTTTTCCTTCCACTTGTCTTTGGAGTACTTGTGTTCCTTGGAGGACTTCTCTTTGTCTCCCTCACCTTTGCCATCATTACTCGGCCTTTTCCCTTGCCCCTTGGATGAGTCCTTTCTCTTGAACTCAATCAAGGATTTGGCCACAGCCATAGCCGTTGCAAGGTCTTGCACACCTCGCCTCTTCAATTCCAACTTGGCCCAACCCGTTAGGCCATCAAAGAAGCTAAACAAAGCATCATTTTCTCCCATGTCTGGAATCTCCAAGAGCAACTCCGAGAACTCCTTTACATACTCCCTTATGTGGCCTTCCCTATGTTGAAGGCGACGAAGCTTGGCCCTAGCTTCGTTTTCGGCATCCTCCTGGTAGAATTGTCTCTTGAGTTCCTTCGTGAATTCTTCCCAACTGTCGATGGTGCACAATCCTTTCTTGACATCATCGGACCTTCTGCGCCACCAAGCTGTAGCAACATCATTTAAATATAAGGAGACACTACGTTCCTTTGATGCTTCATCTATTATGCCAACCACATCAAAGTAGCGCTCCATGTTCCACAAGAAGTTGTCGATCTCCCTTGCACTCCTTGCCCCACCATAGGCCTTAGGTTTGGGAGTTTTGACTCTGTGGGTGATTGTCCCTGGTGTAGTCCCACCATTGGCTACCGCAGCCATATACACACTGAGTTGAGTTTCTAGCTTCTCAACTCTTTCCCTGTAAGCATACATCTCCGCATCTTTGGCAACAATTTGGGCTTCAAGGGACTCGATATTCTTGGACACCATGTCCACTACTGCGTTCAAGGCTCCTTGCATCTCTTTCCGGAGCTCTTGGTCCTCCCCATTAGACGATTTCCCCTCGATGCGTTGGTCCATGTCTTCGACTTTCTCCCTCAAGTCGGACATGGTGGCACACAACTTAGCCAACCTTTCATCCATCGCAGCGATCATGTCCTTCGACTTGCCCTTGCGGACTTTCCCACCTTTGTCGTTGTTGCCAATTGCTGGGTTGTTGACCTCTGACGACATTCTCTTGTGTAGGATGATTTCACCAACCTTGCCAAACTTTGCTCTGATACCAACTGTCACGGGCTTTCTTTTCACAAGTACTTCCCGTGCGGTACTAGCAAACTTTGCCCCGGCTTATCAAAGAAAGGTAGTCAGCCTTGCCCACAAAAAACTTACTTAGACTTTTGAAAACTAAGCAATCTAAGAACACACAAGAAGAGCTTAAGAGAACTAGAACTTGTATTGCTTGAATTCTCTGAGTTGATTACAACAAATGAGGCCTTAGCCTATTTTAGGGCTGGGCAAGTACGGGTAACCGGCCCAAAAGCTAAAAACCGAAAACCGGCCCGAGAAATTCGGGCCCGTGTTTATGAGACCCAAAATCGGACCGAGTTGACCGGGTAACCGAGGTCCCGGTTAACCGATTTACGGGTTGATTTCGGGCCGGTCTCGGTCCTAAGTGCAAAAAAATACTTCTACAGTAAAAACAATACTTCATTCATCATACGTACAAAAATTACAAAAAAAAACCATACAACAAATTACAAAAAAAAAAAAAAATCGGTCTAAAAAATCTCTGATCTGAGATCTGGAAGAAGAAGGCGAATATGGAGAATCTCTTATTTCAATCTCAATTTGAGATCCGGAAGATGAAGGCGGATCAAGATCTGATCTGTAAGGTGGATCATGATCTGATCTGATCAAGATCTGAGATCAGATCTGATGTAGGGTGATCTAGGGAAAGGCGGGGAAGGGAGGGGAGAGGGAGGCGGCTCGGCCTCCGCCTTCAAGCATGGAATGGGAGGTGGCTGCGTTTTCAACATAGCTCAGTGGCAAGAACTTGAACTGCAGGCTTTGATCTTCAAGCATATGTTGGCTGGTGCATAGTATGGGAGGGTCGGTGTTGATCTTCAAGCATATGTTGGCTTTGATCTTCAAGAACTTGACCTCACCAGTACCTTCAAAAATTCCACAAACTGATCTCCTACTGGAAGCCAAAGTGACAAAAGTATCCGATTTCTGCGAAACAGGAGACATCCCCAAAGGGTCGGTTGGCCTCCGCTGCTGTGAGGAGAGTCTCAAATTGAGAAGAGAGAGGCTAACTGGTTTCCTCGACAATTAGAATCCTCAATGAACAAAACTTATTTTAAGTTAACTATTTAACTAACCTATTTAACCTGGGCCGGGTCGGTTACCCGACGGGTTTCAGAAAGGGAAACCGAGGCCCGGACCAGAAACTTCGGGCCGGGCTGGGCTTTTACAACCGAATTTTTTTTAATTAATTAAAACCGATCCGAACCGACCCGATCGGTCCGGTTGTCGGTTCGGTCCGGGTTTTCGGTCCTAAATGCCCACCCCAGCCTATTTATACAACTCCACCTCCTCAAGGGACGGTGGTGATCAATTTGATCTAACGGTCTACAATGAGTTTCTACACACTTCCTTAGAAATATCTAAGGACTAGAATCCTATGCAACTCTATGGAATTTTATGGGAGGTTCTAGAGAACTCTCTCTAGAACAATGTGGAATACTCTACATTATTTACACTTGCCAACCTCACTTGGCTAGGCAAGAAGATAGTTGTGACAGGTGGCAGACGCATTAGCTACCTTAGCCCAAGTGGAAGAGATGTGGAGGACTTTTGCTTGGAATTCTCTACCTTCAAAACCTAAAGCTTTATTGGTAATGGATACGATGAGAACGACATACATCAGAAAAAAAAATTATCCAAATTATATTTCTTGTTCACTAGTTTAATCGGCTTAGATGGATGGCGGTGAATCTAGTGGTTTTGATTTGTTGTTTCGAGCTGGTTTTAATGTTGTTTTTTGGGTCGGTTCAAGAACTGGATTGAGATATTGTACTGGCAAGGGACGAGAGAAGTGTTGAAAGTGGTGCATGGCTTTATGGATCATGGAAATTGCAGGGAAGTTGGGTTGCTGGACTCTTTTTGGATTGTGCTGCATAGAGGGTGAAATGGCAGATATGCAGGCAGCAGGAAGACGTTGATGTGCTTGACTCTGTTTCGTCTATGGACGAGATTCTGAATGAACTGTTGATTAGAAGTTGTAAAATTAAAAGGTATTTATTTTTAAGTGCTGAATGAGAACCGTTTGATAATTTTACCCCACTGAGCTGAAAATTTTATGACATAAATATTGTGCTTAAAATCATATCCAATAATTATTCAAATCCTAGAGAATGTTACAATACCTTTCATTACTAGAATATCAAAATATGACCAAGTATATTTACAAAAATTTATCAAACCAAACTTCTGACTAATATTTCGTTTGCAATACGATCTCGTAAATTAATCCAAACATGGGTTATTTGATTTGATTTCTCCTGATACACATAAGGTATAAAAACAACATGCTAAAAACTTGAAAATATACATGAAAGGGAAAGTTGGAGAGATGAAGAAAAACTTGAAAATAAAGAATAAGAAAACAAAGATGAATGAGAGAAAGGAGATATGTTTCTTACCGAGTTCTTTTGAAGATGGGTAGAACCACAATGCTTGGTGATGAGGATGAAGGTGTGTTGTCAAAATTTAGCCCTACTTATTTTTTAGAAGATGGGGGCAACAATTGTCGTTACACAATTATTTTAAGGCTATTATTGGAATAGTTTTTTACTCGGTACTTAATGCTAAGTGATCAACATCTCCCTGCTGTTTACTCCAATTAGAAGTAGAACTTTTGATCAGAACTAAAAACAAACACTCTAAACAAGGTGGTCCATTTCTTATTAAGGCTTCTGACTCCATTCAAAAGCAAAAACAAACACCCTTTTAGTCCCAGTAATTGACAGTCATGTTTTCTATTCACTTAGATGTTTGTTGCTTGGTGAATTAGGGCTAGTCCCTAGGTTCTCAGGTACTTTTGTTTGAATTTCAGATATTTTGGTGAATTAGGTCTAGCCCCTAGGTTTTCAATTTTCTGTTTTGAGGAGTTTAGTTTTTCTTGGTGAATTAGGGCTAGTCCCTAGGTTCTCGAGTTCATTTGTTTGGATTTCGGGTATTTTGGTGAATTAAAGCTAGCCCCTAGGTTTTTAGTTTCTTTTTCGGATAAAGTTGTAATGTACCCCCGACAAGTGTAATTTTTTTGATCAAGTAATAAAGGTCTGACATCTCATAGTTGCCCCTACCTCCTGGAGATTAATTAAAAAAAAAAACTCTTGCATTATAAATAGGAAATAAGGATGAAGAAAGGTACGCTACAAAATCTAATTTACAACTTTAAGCCTCTCCTAAGCCTTATCTAACTTAAGAATCGAAGTGTCATTGGCCGCCACATGGTGGTCTTTGGCTCACTTGCGTTCCCTGTATAGGTTTTAATTCAAGGCCGGAAAGAAGATTCGGAATCGACTACATCAGATGTAGTATCCCAAGTAAAGCTGTATATTCACATTAAAGGAGCCAAATGCTCCTACTAATGAATTACATATAAAATTTTCTTTTAACCCTTAATTCCTCCCACTCAAATGCCACCAGTAGAAATCAAACTCTGAATTTGTGATACAATTTGTCACAATTCTACCGGCTCAGCTAGTACCCCGTTAGCGAATTACATATTTAAAGAGCCTTTACATTTCTCAAATACTCGGATCTCTTCTCCTTCTGGAATGAGATGAAGGGATGGATCAAACTAATAGGGAGAGGCCTTATTTATAGGCTCTCGCGGTTGTGGGATCGCTTTCTACCTTTTCAACCAACAAACGCTTTCCCCATGCCGTCCTCCAAGTATGTATTTTTTTATTCAATGTGTGTTGAATTTTGACTAATAATCTTAGCTAGATGTATCTTGACTTGAGGTGGCCACTGCATCTGTTAATGAAGAACCAATAGATGACTGCGCCACTGTTAGAATGAGTGCAAAATTTTATCTTGTAAGCAAATTCACAGAAATGCCATCTCTGATATTGTACACATATCAAGTATAAGAATATAGCAATAGCATTCGACCATGGTACTTCAGGACAAAGATTTTCTCATTTCTTAATAGGTTGTTATAGGTCATTACATAGAGACCGGTTGACCATTTGTGTCCACAATTGTTGAGATTTTCCATATGAGTGTTCCAGGGCCAGACATGACCCACTTTTGACTGGGTGGAAAGGCGAAAACATGAAAAGAAAAACATATATAATAAAATAAAATGATAAAGGATAAGAAGCTTCGACTTTCACCTGGTTTACTTTAAATCTTGCGATGGAAGCCAATTTTTGTGTTGACTGTCCGGATTTAGAAAAGTATGTATATAATGTCTTTGATTGATGAAATGAGCTTGTCTACCTAATAGCTATGTTTAACTGAAGTTTTCAACATGCTTTGTTTTTTAATAGTCCACCTGTTGCCCGGAAATTGTTACACAGTCAAGAGATTAATTGATGATCTTAGACTTGAACCACACGGTTTCGTTGGGTTTAACACTTTTGCAGAGGGGAAGAAACTATTGGGACGCCTGTATATGGGAAATTACTGGATTGACGCGGTAGTGAAATTCGAGCTCCAACAAACACCTTATATAAGCTAGAGTGGGTTTAAGGATACTTCATCCTCATCATCAGTTTATAGAGGAGTGTCGTGAGTAGAGGATGGAAAGAACCCGAGGAGGTTTCTGTCTATACCTAATATGTTTCTTCTTTCTATCTTCTGTTAGCGGTGTTGTCTTGGCAAAAAATGAAGCAACATCAGCAAGAAAAGCAGGAAAAGCTTTGCTGAAATGGAAAAACGCTTTGAACTCACACACCCTCAATAGTAGTAGTGGTGCTTCTTCGTGGAATCTCATCAAAGGAAGCAGTAATGGATATCCATGCAACTGGACTGGAATTCAATGTAACAAATTCCAGGACGTCGTTGAGATAAATCTTGCACATGCAGTCATAGATGGGACTCTAGAGAAATTTGATTTTTCAGCCTTCCCGGCTCTCACCCTCCTCAATCTAAGTTCTAACATGCTAAGCGGATCACTTCCACCTGAAATTAGTACTCTTTCTGAACTCGTTTACCTTGACCTTAGCTTCAACAGTATTGAAGGTACAATCCCTAGCCAGATTGGTAACCTGACTAAACTCCAAAAACTTGATCTCTCTCGTAACCAATTGTCTGGAGAACTTCCGTTGCAACTCTTTCTTTCATCATCGGTTCTGTACGAGCTAAATATGAGATCCAATCATCTCTCAGGGCAGATACCACCACAGATCGGAAGGTTAACACATCTAAGAACTTTAGATCTATCAGCCAACAATCTCACAGGGAGGATATCACCAGCTCTTGGAGTTTTAACTTCCCTTCAAACTTTGAACCTTTCTAACAACAGCCTGTCAGGTTCTATACCAATGTTTCTTCAAGGTTTGGTCAGCCTTCAGAATGTTGATTTCTCATATAATCATCTTCAAGGTCAAGTTCCCGATATTTCTATCTTCAATGAAGAGTCACCAAATGTGTTAGCTGGGAACGTGGATCTATGTAGTGCTAAACTAGCAGGACTGCAACCTTGTGACCATGTCAAATCTTTGTCAACCAATCCTAGCAGCAAACTCAAATGGATATTGATCATTGTCATACCACTCAGTTGTGGTTTACTTCTTCTGTTAATTCTAGGTGGAGCCTTCGTCTACATCACCCATCAGGACAGTTTGACAAGCTAGTAAGAAGAAAGAGTGGAAGATATTTCTTCTTCTTCTTTTGGATCCTTTTTTACTTCGCTATATATTTCCATGTGAAGTGAATTAGCTGATGAGTGTATGCCTCTATCTAGTTATGTTGTGTCTTTTGTATTATTTTCATTGTTAGAAGAAGCATGTCAAGTTAGATTCATTCAGAGATCATGTTTTGGTTGATTTCATTCAATTAGATTACCGAAAAGATTTCATTTAATTTGGTGTTCACATATAGCTACAAGCTTGGTTCTTGAGATTGAGATCACCGAGTCATGTCAAATTACATAGGAAAAAGAAACGTAGTTTACCCTTGTTTGAGGCTCGATAATGTTGGCTGTTGTTATATGCATCCACGAATTTCACCTTGAACTCAAAGTGTAATTCCTTCAGAACTGGAAAAGTGTGCGAAGCAAAGTGTAAAGTGTGGTTTTTGGAGTAATGTAAGCATAAGGAAAAACAGTAGTCACTTTGAAGCTTTTGCATTAACCTCTTAAGAACTAGAATTGGATTCATGAAATGAGGTTTTAACTTTTAACATTACAGTTCCAGTTGTCCTAGATTTCCAGCTTCCACTAATCTGTGATAAACATTTTCCTTCTAAGAAGATTCGATCATTGAACTACTCATGCTAAAGCATTGGATAGATTGGCAAATAAAAACTTGATTACTGCCAGATTTAAGAGAGAATATAATAAACACTTAAAGTATTAATATTTGTAAGAATAATAAGTTTTCAATACGGATTGTTAAGAGATGCTAATTGAATAGGCATACTTGGTTTACATGAATTTGACTGACATGTTTTCCATTGATTGTCTCTTGTACATTATTCTTAGATTCTTAGGTAGAAGAATTTGCTATAGTTTAATTAACATTTCCATTTCACAAGTTAGTTGGATTAGTTAAAAATAAACTAATGACTTTGGGTTTTTCGGCATTCTACTATAAGCTGTGATTGAACGTGATTTTCCTTCTAGCGCAGTGCATGTATGCGTGGACTGTTGACGGATTCTAGGATTAACCGCCTCCAGCTTAGAATTCAACACTCTTTAGTCAATTGGTGGAAAATAATCTCAACGATTCTAACTAAACTCTAGCAATTATATATCTCGGTATTGCTTTAACTGAGGATTTATTGTAAATCAACAAAATCATGCTTGTTAGATAAAAATGCAATTACAATAATTTTTTAGCCCTTCTAGGCAGCGAAGGATGGGTGGTTTCCCCTCGAGATAAGAGATGCTGCGTATCTCAAGGCAATTTCGCTTATCTCGAGGGAGATGGGTGGTTACACCATCCCTCACTCCTTTACCCTCGCTCCCTAGAATTTTTGATAATTTTTAGATAGTATTATGAGTCCTTCTAGGCGGCGAGGAAACTAGCGAGGAAACGGGCGAGGGAGGGGGTTTGAACCCCATCTCCCTCGAGATTCATATAAGCGTGCATCTCGATAGGGATGGAGGGTTTCCTCGCCATTTAGAATCACCGTAGTATTATTAGGATTCCGGGTGGCTCCTGCGCACAATGCACAGGAGGACGTCCTGCGCAGGAAGCACAGCCGTCGGATCTGATCCAACGGCTCAGATCGACGGATTTCAAAAAAAATAATTTTTTTTTTTTTTTTTGAAATCCAGTTTTTTAAATCCTTCTATCTGAACCGTTGGATCTAATCCAACGGCTGTGCTTCCTGCACAGGACGTCCTCCTGCGCATTGTGCACAGGAGCCACCCCGGGTCCGTATTATTAAGGGAATGGTATCATTATTTTATTAATTAGTTAAAAATGGTATAGACTTCGATGAGTGAATTAATTATGTGAGGATCGAGTGTTCAAGTCTCGACACCAACCTATTTTATTTTGAATATTTCTCTCAGTCTATCCATCTTCTGTCAACCCATTTTATCGAATCTGAAACATGCACAAATCGTTCTAGATTTCGTTCGTTTTCTGTCCACAATCGTTCGTTTGTTCGTGAATTGCGACAACTCAACTTCTCTCTTACCAAATCATTTGTTCGTTTTCTGTTCCCAAATCATTCATTCTTTCGTTCTCTCTCCACAAATTGTTCGTTCGCGAAGGTAAGCACTTCAAAACCATATATTTCAACTAGTGTTTGTGAAGGTAAGCACTTCGATTCACTTCTACTAGTGTTTGTGATGCATTGTGGTTGTCTAATGGATAGTAATGGACTCGTGATTTTGAATCCAAGTCCAGATTCCACTTCGTTAGCCTTTGTTTGGCTGCAATCTCTGTCTTGTTGTGTGAATTGAGATCTGCTTCATCGCTCTCACTCTGCATCTCCATACAAAGTGATTGAACAGATCGGCCTGAAATGAAGGGAACAACCTAGTCAACGGTGTGATGCCATTGCAGCTAGAACGAAAGTATGGTACCTCTCAATCTTCTCCCTCTATCAATACAAACATATGAAGCACATCTCTCTTAAATCTCTCTCTCGTTTTGATTAAACTCTAGGGTTAATTCGACCCCTTGACCACACAGAGAAATTGACAGATTGTGAGACAAAGAGAGCAAAAGCGGAGATAGTAAAAGAGTCTCTTCATAACTAGGTACTCATTTTGCATTCTAGTGATGTTTTAGGAAATTATTAGGGTTTTGTTTTGTATTACAGATTTCAGATCTGATTGCGATTTTGGTTAATTAATTGAGGGTTCATTTGTGCTTTTGGAGCTCAGACTAGAGACGAGTTCTTTGTAGATTTGCATTATCAATGATGTTTCACCGACTTCTTCGATGTCAATGTCTTTATTGGAGACAATGTTGTTTTGATTTTCTGAGAATGTGGTTTACTATCATTGTTGTTCCTTTACTGTAATCGATCTTTCGATTTCAATCTTATTGCTTGCTTGATTTATATTTGTTAATTTCAATAGCTTCTACCTTAATTGACCTGACCTAGGTTAAAACTTTATTTGCAACAGTTTTGTTTCTTTAGGTGAATACAAGTTTTGTTTGTATGGTTTGATTGATTGAATACAACTTCTGTGTATATTGTAGTTTTTCAGTGAAGTTGTGTGTATCTACCTTGGTTTTATTTGTTGGCATGACTTGTAATAAAACACAATTGCATATATTCTGTTTCATTCCATTGTAAGTGTAAGCTCAAAGAGCTATAGGCTGTAAAAATTACATATGGTTTGTTTATATTGTTATACTTCTCATCTGTACTACAATAATTTCAAGATGGTACTTGTAGCTACTTGGCTTTCTGTTGCTTTTTGAGTTTTATTTTTTATTTTTAAAGTTTGTGAACTATTATAAGAGCGTCATACTCAGGCTAAATGTTTATGATCTTTTGAGACATCCACAGTTTTATGATTTTTTGAGAGAGCCACAGCTTTATGATCATGTAGAAATCATATTTCTTGTGGATCTTTGACTCTGCCATTTTGTTATAGTTGATAACCCCAAGGGAAACCTTGACACTTCAATTGAGCAATTAGAAGAATTAACCAAAGGATCACAGGATCTCAAAAAAAAATTCTTCTCATATCTTGTTAGAGATTCTGAAATCTATCATTCTTTGATGGGTTTTCCTCTTAATTTTAGATTTTCAAAGCTTTATGCCTAGTGAAAACTTGGTTTTAGCTTTCTATAATATTTGATGTGTTGCATTAATGGGTTTTTTATTTCATACTTTTTTATTCTAGTCCAATTCCATCAATTTGTTAATTAATTTATATTCTTTATACAACTACCTTTGATTATTTGGTTTTAGCCTATGAATCATGAATTTGTATTGTCAGGTTTGGAGTTGGTTAGGAGGTTTGAAGTTGGGTTGGAGTTAACAAATGGATATATCGTGGGTCATACTTAAAATGTTCTTTATGCGCTTCTCATAGCATATTTGTGATATATATGTATTAAACACACACAAAACTAACCATTGTTTTCACATTTATAGAAATAGAAAAGAGTATCTTGATGGAGTTAAAAGATTCATTGAATTTGCCTAGTGAAATGCTAGAAACCAATAAAGGATTAGATGTCCATGTGGGATGTGTAAAAATTTGAAATCTTATGGAGGTGCAATAGTTGAAAGATCATTTGGTGAAATATATAGAATGGATTTGTCATACACAACTTGGATTTGGCATGAGGAGAAGTTATCTAAGAAGAATCCTGGTGTAGAAATGATAGAGCCACACTTTTGTATAGACGGTGATGATGTTGGAGATGAAATAAATGTAGATATGCATGATGTAGATGATGTGGAGAATAAAGATATGCATGATGAAGCTTTTTGGGAAAATGTTGGACATACACGTAATGATGACTTCTTTAATCAAGTAGAAGATGTCAAAACCCCTTTATACCTTGGTTGTACAAAGTTCACAAAGTTATCACCAACAATTGCCCTCTACAAGTGATATTGTTTGAAAGATTGAATGACTCTGCCCCTAATTTGAAACCAAGGTTCCAGAAGAAGACCATTCCGATCTTTAGCTCATACAGTGCGCCCGCTCCCCTAAGATAAACAAGTATCCTAGAATGCTTAATGGACTAGCCTGGGGACCGGAATTTGGGATCCAGGGTGATACCGTTAAGACTTCGTATTCATGATGAAATTAACAGGCAAAGCAAGTGATTTTACTGATTAAAGTCTGTAGTTGTGTTTTTGTGATCATTAATTAAGATATAGCTTAGTTTGAGTTTGTGCTTTTGAGGCACCCTTGAAACTTTAGTGTGGAAACAGAGAAACATGGTACTCAATAGTCAATATACGTGATTTCCTGCAAAAAGTGTCAATATCAATTGTTTGCCGAGTTCTTAGCAACCTATACCTAAAATTAAAGCCCATATAAACGGTTTGCAGAATATTATAAGAATAAAACTTGTTTTATGAACATCATGCTTAATGCTTGGCCTTTTCTAATGCTCTGTTCTTATTGTTTTATCAGATGCTGAGACTTTCTTGAGTTTATTTTCTATTGTCATTTCTAGCAGTCCAACAACTCATCTATCTCTACATCCTTTTCTTTGCTACTCTCATTCATTCTGTATCAGTCTTCTTAATTGTTTAGTATAATCTCAATAACGACAACTCGTCAACTCAAAGTTAAAACAACAATGATGACAGAAATAGAGAAACTTAATCTAATATAAATCTTGCTGTATGGCATCATTATGAAGAATACAAGTATAACTCATCCACTCAATAATCTATCCTTCTGTTGATAATGTTGGATTTCTATCTGAAAATTCAGAAACAACAATTTGGAATTTGGAAGTATTGGGATTGTGATAAATGCCATATGGTTTTGAATCCATTAGCAACTCAGCAGACAAAATGGCAGTTCAAAGAGCTCAAAAATATAAGTCCGTTTTTTTTTTTTTGCAAATTTGGAACTGATGTGTGCTCTTTTCTGGGGTTTGATGTTAATATGGTGAAAAATAGTTCTTTTATCTTCTCCCTTTCATGAAAACAATTCCTGTGGAAGCTCGTAGAGGTTCAAAATGATGATGATCTTTACTTAATCTCTGTTAAATGATTCCAAGGTGTTAATTTCTTACTTGGTTTTGTATATATGGTTTGTTAGATGTTTGATTCACATGTGGGTTTAAGTGGTCTACCATTGAAAAAAGAGGCTATTTTGATTTTGACCAAATGCTAGTCAGACCAGTTATGAGTGAAACATATTCCATTTTTTGTAAGATGTTTTGTCAGAAAGAGTCTTTCGAATTCGCTTTTCCTGGTGGGAATAAGAATATGCTGAAATTTCTGGACTTTGCTTCTAATTTGTTCTCTTAAGAATTAAGATTATTCCACCATAAAACTGATCAGTTCTAATTTAAAATTTGGTACACATGCCGTCATTGAAGGCGCCTGTTCTTGTCACGCCGGAAACAAATCCAAAAAAAGTTGCCTCTATTATACTAGGTCTGGAACTCGATTTTTCCTTCTAACTCACACAAGGGCAAAGACAACTGTTTATAGGTTTATAGGTTTATAGGTTGTAGAGACAGACGGAGAGATGAAGACAGAGGGACTTGTTGCATCAAACACTTCTTGTATAGTCTGTTGAGTGTAACAGTGTCATGAACTTTTGGTTGGAAATGTTGAGTGCACCAGAAATAATGAAATATAGAAATATTTTGGAAACAATTTTTTTTTTTTTTTTCTTTCTAAGATTGGATGCTAGTTGGGTTAACATTTTATAGCATTTGTTGGAATACCATGGGCTATTATTTGGGATAACATGTATTTGTTGGGATATCCGGCCATTTGTTGGGATAACATGTATTTGTTAGGATAACATGCTAGTTGGGAAATGTTGACATAGCACAAGCTAGAATAATCTGGAATTCACCAGAAAAAAGAATTAGAGTCCACTAGCAAAGATAAAAACACCAAGGTTATTTGAATAATAATTGGTTGAATTGAATAATTTTGAACAATACATGAGAACTAAGTCAGCATTGGATTATCCTAATATGTTTTGAAAATCCAATGTCTAATGGAAAATAAACTATAATCCTATTAGAAACAAAACTAAAATACTATTTGTAAAATAGAAACTAAACACCTATGGAAACTAAAATCCTATTATAAAATATAAATTAAAATTTTATTAGAAAATAGAAATTAGAATCCTATTAGAAAATAGAAATTAAAATCCTATTGGTAAATAGAACTAAAATTCCATTTAGAATAGAATTTTAATTTCTATTTGAAACTAAAATCCCATCCTACATGGGATAACATTTTCATAGTGCTATGTCAAAAAGATAACATAGACTATAATAACTTGAACTAAATGTTACTGTACATCTTTGATAATATTCTTGCAATGCCTTAAAAGACCATTTTTGTTGTAGTGCAATAAACCTTTGGTTATTTTTATTAACTATTTATAACATGCTAGTTTGAGAAAATTTCGAAACCACCTCACCCTTCTAAAGGAGAACTAACTAACCGCAACATTCTTACTTCATTGGTTTAGAATCAAATATCAAAATAAGCGAGAGAATGTGAATTTATAGGGAAAGAATTATTTTTCATAAGAGATAGATAACCCTAATTGACTTGTAGGTGAGGTACGATGGCAATTCTTTATTAGCATCAAAGGACATTTCTTCTCGTACTTTTTATCATCCGGTCCAATATTATCAATCGCGGTTAATTAGGAAATTTAAAACAAGTTTTTTTTTGCTAAGTAGATTCTTTACCATGTAAATCACCACCACAAAATATCAATGCATTGCGATATTTGTAACCTTGCAAAGAGTGCCCCAAGATAAATTTTAGCCCTAACCATGTGAAACAGAGAAACAGAGAAAATAATGAAGAAAAAACCAAAGTGAAGAAGAAATTAAATTGCTAAAACCACTGAAGGGAATAGAACGGGGTGCAAGAGAGGGAGAAAATCGTTGATCTAAGTTTAAAAAAAAAAAAAAAAAAAAAGATAGAAAATATGAGCTGAGAATATGAGATAAACAAGCAAGTATAAGTTGGGTGTTAGTGGAGAAAACCTACGAGATATGATGCGTGAGAAGAATTTACAGTTCAACACATTTGTGTAGCATTTATGTATAGTTGATTTCATCAATTTGATGGCCAAGATTTGTTGGCAACTAGTTCTCACCCACTCATCCCATCTATATAAAAATCACATTGGATAATTCTGAATCTTTTGTGACCAATTCCTAACATTGGATAACTATGGGGCATCTCTGTTATTGATCTTGGAAGGGCCTTTTTGGGACTCAAAAGTTTGACATGGCTTCAATTACTGTTCATTTGGCCCAACATGGTTATATATATATATATGAAATAATCAAAATCGAAACGACAAAATTCATGATAACTCATGCTATTAGCACTGGTCCATCATGTTTAGGGTTGAAGAGAAAGAGAGTTTTCTTCAAAAATAGTTGGACAAATTTTGGTCTGTGTGGGTGCACAAGGAAAAAAATGTGAACGAACATAGGAGAATAGGAATTTTCATGTGGTTGAACAAGTAAGAGGATGCAAAAAGTGGGGTGCCAATAGACTACCTTTCAAAATCGAAACTGGCACAATTATAAACCGTTCCGAATTCAGTACCGGCTATTTAAACGGGTCTGATTCGGGTTCCCGTGTCCTTGAACCAACCGTTGAGCTGCTCTGCCTCTACTCACTAACAAAACCTCTCTTGCTTCGCTCAGGTGAAATGTTTATTCTTCTATGCTTCTGGTTGATTGCGATGTTCAGAAAGGCAGCTCATTACGTGTTCATCTGTGTTCACCAACACCCAAAGGTCACTTCTTTATCTTCTCCACTCTCAAATTTCTCACTTTTTCGTTTCAACACCACTAATACACAACACTTAGATCCACTTGTAACTGAATCATTTGTGAGGGATTTATGCAAATCTGGAACTCTTAGCCTTGAAGAGGCAATGGGTTGGTTCCATACTCTTCTTCAGACAAGGCCCATGCCTTCAATTCACCCTTTCACTCAATTGTTAGGAGCAATGGTGAAAATGCAACACTTCCCCACAGTTTTATCCTTGTTCAAGTTAATGGGCTCTTCAGGAATTCAATCCAACATTGTTACACTTAGCATATTGATTAATTGTTACTGTCATTTGGGTAGAGTGGATGTTGGTTTTTCTGTTCTAGGGGACATTTTGAAGCGTGGGTTTGAACCCAATCATGTTACATTCAGCACTCTCCTTAAAGGGGTTTGTACGGATGGTAAGGTAGATGAAGCTATGGATTTGTTTAACAAAATTGTAGATTATGGGTATCCCCACAATAATTTCACTTATAATATAATCATTGATAAGCTTTGCAAGGATGATCGGGTGAATGAGGCAGTGATTCTCTTTGGAGAAATGCTTGATAGGGGAGTTCGATCGGAAGTTGTTACTTGCAATTCTTTAATTCATGGGTTGTGCTGTTTAGGTCTGTGGGAAGAAGCTACTAAAATTTTAGACGAAATGCCGAATTATGGGATTCTGCCAAATGTTAGGAACTATAACATTATGATTGGTGCTCTTTGCAAAAATGAGAAACCCAGTGAAGCTCGCAAGTTCTTGGAAGATATGGGTGAAAGAGGATTCCAGGCTAATACTATCACTTACAATAATTTGATGGGTGGGTATTGTCTGCGAGGCCAAATGGTTGAGGCAGAAGAAGTTTTTGATTTGATGGTTCGTAGTGGTCAGGAACCTGATGTAATTAGCTATAACATTTTGATTAATGGTTATTGCAGAGCTAGTCAACTAGATAAGGCCATGCAGTTATTTAGAGGTATGATTCACAAAGGAGTGATACCTGACGCTATTACGTTCAACACTCTGATAAGTGGGCAATGCAAAGATGGGAAGGTTTTTGATGCACAAGTTCTTGTAACAAATTTGCAAGCTCAAGGGCAAATTCAGAATCCAGATCGGTTCACGTATAACATATTATTGGATGATTTATGTGCTAATGGCTATTATGTTGATGCGAGGAAATTGTTTGACATGATGGACATGAAGGGGATGAATGTTGATGTTGTGCCATACAACATTATCATTGATGCGATGTGCAAGGTTGGGAAAATAAATGAGGCAAGAGAACTCTTTTGCAACCTTTTTGCCAGAGGTTTACAGCCTGACATTCTATTATATACCACGATGATTAATGGCTTTTGCAAAACTGGGATGCTAAAAGAAGCCCAAGATTTGTTGATGAAAATGGAAAAGAGGGGCTTTGCTCCAGACGAACTTACATTGGATGCTATGGTCCAAGGATTTCTTCACAATAATGATACTCAGAATGTAGTGAGCCTTCTTAACTTGATGGTTGAAGGGGGTTTCAGACCACATGTTAAAACCACAACTATGATAAAGGAGCCTCTTTTGAGAGATGGGCTACATCAAGAATATAAGGAGATGCTTCGTAAATTCATGTCGTAGAGACGAAAGCACTTGTTAATGGTTAGGTACTAATTTTTCACCAACTCTAGGGTAAGCTACTACTCATTTTATTTATTATTATTATTATTATTATTATTATTATTTATTATTATTATTATTATTATTATTATTATTGTTTATTATTTATTATTTATATTTTTAATTAGTAAAATGATAGGCGATGAATTTATGTTAAGAAAAGTGGATTGGTGATTAGGTAAATTGCAAAACCAACAAGAACCCAAGTATGTACCTCACTAAGGTGGAAATAAACTAGCCCAAGAGAAACAAGAAACATGAAAAGGAGAGATACCCTAATTGTTACCCCATGACCACAGAGTAGTTTTGATCTCTTCACCCAACTGTTTCACTTCTTTAGCGACTTTCATTAGATATTTGGAAGTGTTCACCCACATGTTCCATTCAATGAGATTGAACTAGGTATCCTAACCACTTACTTGAAGTAATTATGCTTTGTTCTTTAATGGCCACAACTATAGCCTTTGAAAAAAAAATCATTTTTCTAGGGTAAAAATCAAGGTTCTAAAAATCTAGGCGGGCAGCGAGCAAGGGACTAGCACCCAGAGGCGTAGGCGGTTTTTTTTTTTGTATTATAATATATAAAAGTTAAACATAATAGCATATAAATTACTTCCAATTCAATGCCAAGATAAATATGCAAATGTATATATAAAAAATAGTCTTAAAATTTTATTTAATTTTCGAACTGGAATTTTTTTTTTCTTTCAAAAACCCGCCCAACCGCCTAGGCCAAATTTTATAACAGAGGAAAAATACATAGAAAAATAGTGAGAAAACGGTGGGGGTGAATAGAAAGAAAAAGAGAGAAGATAAAATTTGAGGTTGAAGACGACCATGTGTTTTCTCTTTCTCGTGGGGGCAAGAATCTTCCACCATGTCATCTTCAACATTGCGTGGTCATTTGTTTTCTCTCTCTCTACTATTTCCCCATGGATTTTTCTCTTTCAATCAAACACACTACCCTTAGTTTGCATACTTTTGTTTTCTTTGTGCACTTATCTTGTTAAACTTGATGTTATTTCTGATTGGTTTCTCATTAGTTCAATAGTTATAAGTTTCTTCCCAAGTACAGCGGTCTTAATTACCTTCTAAAATTTGTCTTGCTTAATGTCTTATCCATTGCTTGTTCGCAACTTTAGCATTATGTCAATCTAGAAATTTCCCCTATTCTCACATCATACAGTGCAGGGTTTTGTACTGTCTGAGATTGTCTGCTGACAACCTGGTGGGGATGGTGTCTGGAACCAGTAAAATGGGTTGGCGATGAATTACATCATCCAAGGGAGAAGAAATTATCACTTGTTCAGCTGTAATGATGTCGTGGTTCAGTAGCTGCCACACCTACTTATATTCATAGTTCCAGTACTTGGGCTAGGATATTCTATGCAGTCGTGAAGCTTTGGCAGATATCATGAGTTTGTTCTCATCAGGAAACTAGGTATGCAAAAATAAAATAAATAAATAAAATTGAAGTCTAGTGGGCCAACATGGTTTCAAATGCATTTAGTTGTTCCAACAACTATAACCATTTGTCACTTGGATTCATGCTTATCATTTTGACTCTGCGAGTTTAAGATGTACAAGAGTCTGTGACACATAGTTTGCAAGTTGGATTTAATTTTGATCCTACTTCAGCCTCATAAGTCCTAACCGTGTTGCAGTAAAATGTGTAAGAATATTGTTTGTGGTAAAGATTCTTACCTTCTTGATGAACTGGAAGTCATGTGGATCCATGTCTCTAAGTTTCTGCTTTTCACTCCTGTCAACAAATTTGCCTAAGTATATGTCCCACCTCTATCTCTTAATCCGTTCTACTTTCACTCGTAGGTCTTGACTGGCTTTATGTGATTGTGACAACTAACAATTCGTCCTCCAAGCTTTGTGAACTGAAGACTGATGGAACCAATGGCATTTTTAAACACTCCACCTGTATTTGGCCTGGGTCCTAAAAGATCAACGCTTGTTGTTGATTGGTGATGAATTTCATGAATGCCAGAAAGCAAGGGAGCTTCAGCTCTTACAGGTCAGTCACCTTGATAATTGATTCTTAATTTGCATAATGCATTCCTTTGGTGAGGGGCAAAAAACAATAAATGAACATCACAGTCTGGTCTGCATACTGGTGGTAATTCAAATGTGGCCCTCTTGGTTGAGCCTTTTGAGTTGCTCGGGTTTGACTACTTATCTACCGTTTTCACCTCTTTGTTAAATATGGAGTTTTGCTAAGCTTCATAAAACAAGTAAATTTGCCGATGTAGTGAATTGTTTGCGGGATCATTATGGTAAAGATTTGCAAAAGGGTTCTATTAATGTTGTACTTGAGAAAAGGTAAATGGCAAAAATCCTAGTTTTGTTTTGTGATTTGTTCCATGGTTAAGATACTGAACTCTTCGGAAAGTTAGAAAAGAGGACAACTTTTAGAGTCAATTGTGGAAAAACCCAGGGGTTACCTTTCTTTTAAGAATCCCCAGTTGTTTTCTTTCCACAGAAAAAAAAAAAAAAAAAAACAGATTTGAAAATTTTCTTTTGAAAATAAAAACCCACTGTGTGCACTGCAATCTTCACTGAGCATTATGTGCACAGCGAAAATTGACTATGCACTCAATTGCATGTGCAGTTATGCACACACTGTGCACAATAATTTGGAGGGACCTGGTGGTTAGAGAACTGCAGCTTTTGGCCTTGGGCTTCTTTTGCAATACTTTTTTGTTGTGGGGAATTTCGGACATTGGACCTGAAAACTGGGTGAAAGTCCATCTCTTTCAGTTCCATATTTGTTGCGTACTTCTTGTAAAAATATTTAGATTTTAAGAATGATGGAGAAACAGTTTCTTACACAGAGTTTCCAATGAAGTAGAAAAAGTGATATTTTAGATTTTTTGTTGTTTGGAAAATCCTTCATCTTCCCTTTTGTTCTTTTTATGAGTAATCTGTTCTTGCTGAACTACGGTGACCAAATATGCTCTTACAAATTCTTTTTACACGATCATTGCTAAAGAGAACTTTGTAAGCAGTGAAGTTTTCTCCTGTGCTTTTTCATTGTGTTTCACACTGGGATACACACACATCAGATGTGTTCCATACAATGGTTAGACAAAAAGAAGTTTCATCTGATTTCTATAGGGTGCTAAAAGTAAAAAATGTGAAGTTCAAGTGTGTTGAGTTGGTTTGTTCATTTTGACATTTCTCATCTCTATGGGAAATTCATGTCTTGAAACCCCCTCCCCCTCAAAACAATGTCATGGAAATTGTGATTCATTGTTCATATTATGTGCAATATAGTGAAAACAGTTACGAGTTATCACCTGTTAACCATTGTAACCAAACCTGGCATTTTATGCTACAGGAAGGGAATGAGCAGCAGTTTCTTTCTATGTTATTTTGGGTGGCTGGTTAAGTTTGCTTGCAGTCTTGGTGTTGCTCATTTTTTATCCTTACAAGAGAAGATGGAGGCATAAGGTGTGTTGCACAATTTGATCAAGTAATCGCATTTGATGCCATATACATATTTTGCATTTCTTGTAGTTGGATAGTTTGATGTATATTGTTAAAGAATTGAACAATGTATGCATACAATTTGTTTGTGTCTCTAGCATTTCTAAATGAGAAAAAAGTTGCATACAAGATAAAAAGGAAATCGGTCCATGTACTTAAAGCTGTGGCTGGATCAATGCCAATGTCAACAACGCCTATGGTTCTTCGCTATGGCATGGCCTTGAGCGAAGTCTTCTGCAGTTGGCACAGGCAGCTCATTTTTTGTCTATGAAAAAAAGAACTTTTGTTTGTTTGTCCAGGGAGTTTTCTGTACTTGTATTTGAATAATGGTAGCCGCGACTACTGACAGTTGTATTTAAGCAAATACTCAGGGGCATATGATTGTGGGATCTACAACTTGATGCAAATGATCTCCTTTTGGTAGGGTCTTGCCTCAACTCCAGCTTGTTACCAATTGTTGGGTTGCTTGGGGTCTCTAATAATGCAACAGCTTGCTTGTGATGTCTTCCATCTTGTGTCCTTGTTTCCATGAGCCAAAAACTCAGCAGAGTTGTCTGATAAGAAAGTGAAAATTAACTGGAAGACTGTTTATTGAAAGATTTATCAAAGAAATTATGATTATGTTGTTACAACCTTCAATCATAGTAGAACCCTAGTTATTCCCCTCTCCACAACGAACTTCTTGAAAGTGTGTATAAGAGAATCAACCATGGTATAAAGTTATACATCCCATTTAGTTAGTTGCAGAAAAAGTGAAATTCCTGTGACTTTTAAAGGCCCTTGGGCCATCATTTTCAAGATGAACATAATCTTAAAAAATGGTTAAAAAGATTAAACACTGTGATTAGAGACAGTCGGAATGTATAATTTGGACACTATACATCTCACTGTTGGAGATGCTATAAGCTTTATTATCTTTTTAAAACAAGGAGGTATCATATGATTATAGTGATCTTCTTAGTTTCTCTTGTGGATACAAAACCTCATAATTGGAGACAAACAAATGGTCATCAAGTCACACTAATCATGTCAACCTACATACTATTTCTTATGAAACATTGAAAAAGATTAAGTGACTCAAAATAATCTATTTTCCATAACAATTGATGTATTATATGATATTGATTCATCAGGAAGAATGAGAGAATTAAAGAATGCCATGTGTACACTTGTAGACACCAAAGGATCGAGAAAACTTTGGATAGGAGAAGGAGAAGAATCAACAGTGTTGAAGTGTGATTGGTATGTAAGCTACATTGTGTGATGAAGGCATTTTCCGGATCAAGGCGTTATGGAATCTTGTTAATACTAATTCTTTATGGGTGGTTTTCATGCGAAGGAAATATCTAACAGAAGGAGTTTCGATAAGCCATCGGGAGAGCAAAACTGGTATGTCCCCATTTACTAAAGAACTTTTATAATTCCCCCATATATTATCTCAATACTCTACTTGGAAAATTGGGAGAGGGAACGTTAGTTTTTCAATGAACAGTGGGCATTGTCAGAAATTTTTGATTGTTTGGGGCGGGCTGCGAAGGAGAACATTTGGCCTTCGCTTAGTGTGATGCAAAGAAAAGGTTTTACTTCTCTAGGGTCTTCTCTCTAACACAGGGCACAGATCTTATTTGAGAATAGATTACAGGGCAACTCGGACTAGTCTGACATAAGGGTATGGATGCTAACAAATGATGGAAATTTCAGTGTTAAATGGGTTGTTGAACTGTTTAGGCAAAGAGGAGATCCTGACCGGATCTGGAAGCTTCTTTGGCATGCTCTGATGTCTACCTGAATCTCAGTTTTAGTTTGGAAAGCAATAAAGAAAGTTGTACCTGTAGATGGGGAACTCAGAAGCATTGGCTTCAGGTTGGCCTCTAAGTGCAGTTGTTGCTCCGTTCTAGGCTTTGAATCAATGAAACACCTCTTTATTGAGGGAAATTTGGCAGCCAAGGTGTGGTCCCATTTTGAATTAATCTTCGATATTCATACGACCCGACCAGTGGAAGCACATACTATTCTGATGGCTTGGTTCAGTAAGGTGAGCAAATCTTCGCAGGTAGGCATTCTTTTTAATCTTACCCTGTTGTTTATTCTATGGGAGTTATGGTTACAAAGAAAAAAAAATTATATGAAGGGAAGCCATGTTCTGCTAATTTTGTCATTATAAAGGTGCACTATTGGATCCGCTTGGTTTCAAAAAACAAGTTATGCCTGAAAAGAAAGCAAAGATTTGTGGATTCTTCGGAGATTGGGTTTGCATCAAACTCGAGTAGTTTCCCCTCCTCTTTTGGTGGTGTTCTCGACATTCCCTTTATTTGGTTGGCATGCGTTGAATGTTGATGGGTCCTCCTATGATAATAGGGCAGCTGGGGGCATGATAATAAGAGATTCAAATGGGCAATTTTTGGCAGCTAAGCAGGCTTTTTTTGGGATAGGTTCGAACAACCTGGCAGAATCAATGGCTTTGCTAGAGGGATTAAAACTTTGTAGAAATCTTTGTGTAAGGAAGTGCCTGATTCAGGCAGACTCAAAATTAGTTAAACAATGGTTCTTTCGCGAAATTAAGATCCCTTGGTTTTTGGAAAATATTTGGAGAGAAATTGATTCGGTGTGTGCATCAATGACTTGTTGTATTCACATCTTCAGGGAAACAAATGCGGTGGCGGATGCATTAGCTACCTTAGCCCAAGTGGAAGAGATGTGGAGGACTTTTGCTTGGAATTCTCTACCTTCAAAACCTAAAGCTTTATTGGTAATGGATACGATGAGAACGACATACATCAGAAAAAAAATGATCCAAATTATATTTCTTGTTCACCAGTTTAATCGGCTTAGATGGATGGCGGTGAATCTAGTGGTTTTGATTTGTTGTTTCGAGCTGGTTTTAATGCTGTTTTTTGGGTCTGTTCAAGAACTGGATTGAGATATTGTACTGGCAAGGGACGAGAGAAGTGTTGAAAGTGGTGCATGGCTTTATGGATCATGGAAATTGCAGGGAAGTTGGGTTGCTGGACTCTGTTTGGATTGTGCTGCGTAGAGGGTGAAATGGCAGATATGCAGGCGGCAGGAAGACGTTGATGTGCTGGACTCTGTTTCGTCTATGGTATATGTGGGGAGACTTGTTAACGTGTTGGGGATCAAGAATTTTGTAGACTCTATTGCAAAACAGAGTTCGTATATTTAGAGCCCCCCCCCTCCCCTTTGTTTTTTTTTTTCAAGTGCTTAGAAGATAAAAGTTAGAAGTTCTTTCCGAGATTTTGAATGAACTGTTGATTATAAGTTGTAAAATTAAGAGGTGTTTGTTTTTAGATGTTGAATGAAAATTGTTTGATAATTTTACCCCACTGAACTGAAAATTTTATGACATAAATATTGTGCTTAAAATCATGCCCAATAGTTATTCAAAACCTAGAGAATGTTACAATACCTTTCATTACTAGAATATCAAAATATGACCAAGTATATTTTAAAAAATTTATCAAACCAAATTTCTGACTAATATTTCGTTTGCAATACGATCTCGTAAATTAATCTAAACATGGGTTATTTGCTTTGATTTCTCCTGTTATACATAAGGTATAAAAATTACATGCTAATATCTTGAAAATATACATAAAAGAGAAAGTTGGAAAGATGAAGAAAAACTTGAAAATACAGAGTAAGAAAACAAAGATGAAGGAGAGAAATGAGATAAGTTTCTTACCGAGTTCTTTTGAAGGTAGTTAGAACCACAATGCTTGGTGAAGAGGATGAAGGTGTGCTGTTAAAATTTAGCCCTACTTATTTTTTAGAATATGGGGGCAACAATTGTCGTTACAAAATTATTATTGGAATAATTTTTTACTCAGTACTTAATGCTAAGTGATCAACACCTCCCTGCTGTTTACTCCAATTAGAAGTAGAACTTTTGATCAGAACTAAAAACAAACACTCTAAACAAGGTGGTCCATTTCTTATTAAGACTTTTGACTCCATTCAGAAGCAAAAACAAACACCCTCTTAGTCCCAGCAATTGACAGTCACGTTTTCTATTCACTTAGATGTTTGTTGCTTGGTGAATTAGGGCTAGTCCCTAGGTTCTTACTTTTGTTTGAATTTAAGATATTTTGGTGAATTAGGTCTAGCCCCTAGGTTTTCAATTTTCTTTTTTGAGGAGTTTAGTTTTTCTTGGTGAATTAGGCCTAGTCCCTAGGTTCTCAAGTTCATTTGTTTGGATTTCGGGTATTTTGGTGAATTAGAGCTAGCCCCTAGGTTTTTAATTTCTTTTTCGGGTAAAGTTGTAATGTACTCTGACAAGTGTAAATTTTTTTGATAAAGTAATAAAGGTCTGACATCTCATAGTTGCCCTTACCTCCTGGAGGTTAATTAAAAAAAAAAAAACTTTTGCATTATAAATAGGAGATAATGATGACCAATGTACGCTACAAAATCTAATTTACAACTTTAAGCCTCTCCTAAGCCTTATCTAACTTAAGAATCGAAGTGTCATTGTCTACCACATGGTGGTCTTTGGCTCACTTGCGTTCCCTGTATAGGTTTTAAGTCAAGGCCGAAAAGAAGAGTCGGAATCGACTACATCAGATGCAGTATCCCAAGTAAAGCCGTATTCACATTAGAGGAGCCAAATGCTCCCACTAATGAATTACATATAAAATTTTCTTTTAACCCTTAATTCCTCCCACTCAAATGCCACCAGTAGAATTCAAACCCTGAACTTGTGATACAATTTGTCACAGTTCTACCAGCTCAGCTAGTACCCCATTAACGAATTACAGATTTAAAGAGCCTTTACATTTCTCAAATATTCGGATCTCTTCTCCCTCTGGAATGAGATGAAGGGATGGATCAAACTAATAGGGAGATGCCTTGTTTTATAGGCTCTCGCGGTTGTGGGATCGCTTCCTACCTTTTCAACCAACAAACGCTTTCCCCATGCCGTCCTCCATGCATGTATTTTTTTTATTCAATGTGTGTTGAATATAATAGACATGACCCATGATGACTGGGTCTAACAAGATAACTTTTTTTTTTTTTAAAGGCAATAACAAGTCTAACTTGTACATGGAAAGGCGAAAACATGAAAAGAAAAACATAAAATGGTAAAAGATAAGAAGCTTCGACTTTCACCTGGTTTACTTTAAATCTTGCGATGGAAGCCAATTTTTGTGTTGACTGTCCAGATTTAGAAAAGTATGTATATAATGTCTTTAATTGATGAAATGAGCTTGTCTACCTAATAGCTATGTTTAACTGAAGTTTTCCCCCTCCCTCGCCCGATTCTTTGCTCGTTTCCTTGCCGCCTAGAACGACTCTTGTTTTTTAATAGTCCACCTGTTGCCCGGAAATTGTTCCACAGTCAAGAGATTAATTGATGTCTTAGACTTGAACCACACGAAACCCACACGGTTTCGTTGGGTTTAACACTTTTGCAGAGGGGTAGTGAAATTCGATGCTCCAACAAACACCTTATATAAGCTAGAGTGGCTGAGGAGTGGGTTTAAGGATACTTCATCCTCATCATCAGTTTATAGAGGAGTGTCGTGAGTGGAAGAGGATGGAAAGAACCAGAGGAGGTTTCTGTCTATACCTAATATGTTTCTTCTTTCTATCTTCTGTTAGCGGAGTTGTCTTGGCAAAAAATGAAGCAATATCAGCAGGAAAAGCTTTGCTGAAATGGAAAAACGGTTTGAACTCACACACCCTCAATAGTAGTAGTAGTGCTTCTTCGTGGAATCTCATCAAAGGAAGCAGTAATGGATATCCATGCAACTGGACTGGAATTCAATGTAACAAATTCCAGGACGTCGTTGAGATAAATCTTGCACATGCAGTCATAGATGGGACTCTAGAGAAATTTGATTTTTCAGCCTTCCCGGCTCTCACCCTCCTCAATCTAAGTTCTAACATGCTAAGCGGATCACTTCCACCTGAAATTGGTACTCTTTCTGAACTCGTTTACCTTGACCTTAGCTTCAACAGTATTGAAGGTACAATCCCTAGCCAGATTGGTGACCTGACTAAACTACAAAAACTTGATCTCTCTCGTAACCAATTGTCTGGAGAACTTCCGTTGCAACTCTTTCTTTCATCATCGGTTCTGTACGAGCTAAATATGAGATCCAATCATCTCTCAGGGCAGATACCACCACAGATCGGAAGGTTAACACATCTAAGAACTTTAGATCTATCAGCCAACAATCTCACAGGGAGGATATCACCAGCTCTTGGAGTTTTAACTTCCCTTCAAACTTTGAACCTTTCTAACAACAGCCTGTCAGGTTCTATACCAATGTCTCTTCAAGGTTTGGTCAGCCTTCAGAATGTTGATTTATCATATAATCATCTTCAAGGTCAAGTTCCCGATATTTCTATCTTCAATGAAGAGTCACCAAATGTGTTAGCTGGGAACGTGGATCTATGTAGTGCTAAACTAGCAGGACTGCAACCTTGTGACCATGTCAAATCTTTGCCAACCAATCCTAGCAGCAAACTCATATGGATATTGATCATTGTCATACCACTCAGTTGTGGTTTACTTCTTCTGTTAATTCTAGGTGGAGCCTTCGTCTACATTACACATCGGGAGAGTTTGACAAGCAAGTAAGAAGAAAGAGTGGAAGATGTTTTTTTTTCTTTTGGTTCCTTTACTTAGCTATATATTTCCATGTGAAGAAGATTCTTCTTTTGGGGGGTCTGAGTGAATTAGCTGATGAGTGGATGCATGGCTCTGTCTAGCTATGTTGTGTCTTTTGTATTATTTTCCCGTTGTTAGAAGAAGCATGTAAACTTAGATTGATTTAGTGATCATTTTTTGGTTGATTTCATTTAGTTTAGATTACCGAAAAGATTTCATTTAATTTTGTGTCCACATATAGTTACAAGCTTAGTTCTTGAGATCGAGATCATGGAGGTGTCAAGTTACATAGGAAAAAGAAATGTAGTTTACCCTTGATTGAGGCTCTATATAATGTTGGCTTTTGTTACATGCGTCCATGACTTTCACCTTGAACTCACCTGTACCGCCACAAAATTGTGAAATGCCAGCCAGAACTGGAAAAGTGCGCCAAGCAAAGTCTAAAGTGTGGTTTTTGGAGTTTTCTCTATCTTTGAAATCACTATCTTCCACAGAGCTGTTCTAGCTGTCGAGGAAACGAGCGAGGAAATGAGCGAGGGAAATGAGGTGGAGGGGGTGGAAACCGTCCACCCCCTCGGGATGCGCGCGCGAAAAGTCAACGCACGCATCCCGAGGGGGGTGGACGGTTTCCACCCCCTCCACCTCATTTCCCTCGCTCATTTCCTCGCCCACTTCCTCGACATTAAGAATTTCTGTCTTCCACATTGTTTCTTTGCTTTCTCCCAATATTCTTCATAAAATCAACCCCGCTCCAGTTCACTATATATTCCAAATAAACATAGAAATGATGATTTTTCAACTTGGATTTGAGCACCCTTTGATGACTTTCAACACATATAATACACAATGTATATATATATATATATATATATATTCAACTCTTTATAATTAATAGGAAAAACATATCAGTCATTTGCGAGTACATATATAGCAACATTAATACACATGTTTATAAATGATGCGTCCAAATCTCGTCCTCCTGTGAGTTTGACCTACAAAATAGATGTTAGACTGTCTACCTTTTTAATGGTCGAAGGCACTCCGATGCTTAAGTCAGCGACTCTGTTTGAAGAATGAAGTAAATCTGGATAAAACTCAGTTAAAGTTGCATATCTTGGTCGATTGCATATGTAATGGTCGCGGTTAATTCTCTGCATGACTTAAGCATGTGAGGCGCAACGTAAGGAGACATTCTTCGTAATAGTCTCATCCTTTATGAAGACGCATCTGTGGAGGCGCAACTCCCTCCACGACTCTTTTCTTATGCAATGTTCTTACTCTTTATGGGAAAACTCGTTCGGGCCTGGATCTGGGCCTTGGTTAAGAATGGTTATGATGGACCCTGTTTGGGCTTTTTATTATCTGGCCTAGTTTTGGGATACTTGATCCTCGTGATGGATAGTCCCTGCTATGTATATGGTCGTGATGACAATCTATTTTGATGTATCATCAGCTACTTCGCCCTTAGTTAGTGGGTACGCCTACGTGGCCCCTAACTTCGTGGTTGTTGGACTTTTGATTTCATCATTGCCTCGCATTTAATGTTGTCAGCGGCTTTTGACAAGTTGGTGTCTCAATTTCTCGCTCACCCATTTGTTTTCGCGCACATTTTTGGGATTTCGTGTAGCCATCATATCCCGCACGTCGTCCCATGAGCAGCCTCTTCATCGTTCGGCTCTATAAAAGGAGGCATGATGGGTTTGTTTCCCTATTTACGCTATCTTTGAAATTAGGGTTCTATCTCTTTTTTCGTTTCTCTTTGCTTTTTTGGTTCCTTCTCAATGCCTGTCGGAAATTTGCTGGGTGGTGAGCAGCTTGTTGCTTGCGAAGCCTACTTCTCTCCCAAGAAGGTTTCTCAAGCGACGTTGGACAATGTTCGTTTCGGCTATTCTTTGCCCTTCGACCTCGAGGTGGTTTTTCCCTGAGAGAGCGATAGTCCTTCTCGTCCAAGGAATGGGTATATCACATTTTATCCGTGCATGTTTCAATCTGGCCTTCGATTTCCAGTTCCAAAATTATTCTGGGAGTATTTACACTTCTTGGGCATCCCTCCTGCTCAATTGGGTCCTAATGGTTGGAGGGTTATGGTTGCTACTAATGCGATAGCCATTCTCTCTGGCATTCCTTTGACTGCTAGGACACTGCACTCTGTGGTTGGTCTGCTAGTGACCAAGAACATTTGCTTCCTTTGTTCTCATACTTGCTTTGGTAATCTGAATGACGATATCAGAGGTTGGTCGCGAGACTGGTTTTACGCTTTTATCCGTTCTGGCTACTTCAATTTGTGGGGTTGTTCGATAGTGAGGTTGTTTCGGATCCCTAACAAGCAAAGGGATCTACAGCTGACTGTTGAAGAACAAATGGTCAGCGAGTGTTTATTGAAGCTTCACGTGGTTCCTTTGGAAACATTCCTTTCTGACGGCATTGTGGAGCGCAGTGGCTTGTACACCATGAGTGAAGCTGAGTGGGCTTTGCTGATAGAGTAGCGAGTTGAGGAGATTGTTGCTTGTGTTGTTTCCGCTAGTGTTGGCAATGCTAGTATCGATGGGAAAGTAAGCTCGGATGTTACGGATCTCGATGCTCCTATTAACATTGGTGTTGCTTGTCTGACCTCCAGAAAAAGAAAGACCCCGAGGCCTGCTAACCCCTCGATGCAGCTATTTATAAGTCTTGATCGTGTTTCGAAGAGGAAACAACTTTCAGACTCTGCTCGTCTGAGCTCTGCTGATAGGGAAGTCGTGAAAAAGGATCACTTGTCCCTCAAGGAGGCCGAGGAGATGACCTTGGCGATGGAGAGAAGTAAGAAGGAAAGTACTCGTCCATTGGATGATAATGAAAAGAGGCTCCTCTCTGCATATGGTGCGCCTGATGCTGCTGAATTCTATAGATGATCCTCGAGCTATCGATGATAAGATGCTTCAGCTGGCTGTAGAACAGTCTAAGGAGATTGATGATAGGAGTCGAGACTTTGAAGCTCTTTCTCCCCAATCTCCTTCCGCTCCTGTTGGTGACGTGGCGAAGTTTTTACCTTCCTCTCCTGCTAGTTTGGATTCTTCTTCCCCTGTTGGTACTGATACTCGTTTTCTTCTGCTGCAACCACTATGCATCGAAAAGGTAATGGCGATTTTTCTGTCGTTATTGTTGTTCCACATTCTCTTTCGGCCATTGGAAGTGGCTCCTTCGTGCTTCCGGACCCCGCATCCATCATCCGCAAATTAGTTGGAAGGAGCCTATCCCAGAAGAGATTCGTGTTAAGTCGGATGAGAAATTTTGTTGATTTACCTAGCTTGATGTGCAAGGTGGTGCACGTAGGTTGATCAACGAATGACATAGGCAGTCGGTGGAGAGGCCTTCGATGCATGTGTTGGATCCGAGCACTCATCTCGATTATGGTCTCAAACAGATAATGGACTGGATGAATTACCTTACTTATGCAGGGGTGATGGTTTTGGATTATCGGGCTGGTCATAACTACGTGCCCTCTTTGGAGAGGAAGTTGGCAGCATTAGTGTTTCTCACGTCTTTCGTCAGTTTGACATGTTGAAAGCGCGATGCGCAAAACAAGATAGAACAGCACCGCTAAGGGACGGCTTATTGCGTCTAAGAATGAGCTTGTCGCTGCCAAAGGCGGGTTTCGGATCGTGGAGGCGGAGGATTGGAAGAAAGTTATTGATTGGCGGATTGAGCTTCTTGATTATATCGAGGAGCTTGGTGTTGATTTATCCAAGTACAGTCACTTGGTTGATCAAGTCTTCGAAGATGAAGAGGGTGAGGAAGGTGTTCTGGGCCCTTCGAGTAATCCAGCGGTCGAAGAACCATCACTTCCTTCTCCTTCTGAAGAGAGAACTTCTCTCCCTCCTACTACTGGTGCGTCTACCTTATTTCCATCAGATGATCCTGCTTGCAATACTATGATTGCCTCAACCGTTTTATCTCCCACTTCTTTATCTTCTTCTCCAGATAAAATAGAATAGTTTTATCAATGAAAGAATTTTCATTTTTGTCATTCTTGCATTGCTTCTTTCTTCGTAGATGTAATTTGTTTTGGATAAGTCGAGTGAATTCATTATGCTTGAAAGGCTTGCATTAACTTCATCACTTGCATTTTTTGCTTGTCTGTGTTCGTTTATATGTCGTCTAAAATTTTTCCTTTGTGTCAACCAAGATGTTCTATCTCATATATGAGTGTATTTTTCCAGAAAGCTACTCGAATATGCCTAGGCTTCATATGCCAAAGTTTTTTGTTGATCCATTTTGTGTTCCTGAGCTTTAGTTGAATCGTTCATACATCTCTTTTATTTGAAATTTGTAGTAGGTGAATTGTGTCGACTTGTGTCTTTGCTTTGGTCGGGATGAATTGATCTTTTTTGCTCCTACTTCTGCCTTATTGATTCGATGCCTTGGTTGATTCGAAGTAGGTTGACTTGTTCATCCTATCTTTTACTTCGTTGGTTCGACGTACAGTCGACCCGAAGTAAGTAGTAGGGATGGGCATCCCATCCCATCCAAAATTTTTCAGGCCTTATTGGGATTGATCAATCTCATCCCGATCTAGAGTGGGATGGGATTGAGTTCGGGTCCTCCCAAATTGATTTTTTTTAATATTTAGTAAAAACTATGTAATGTGAAATCATCAAAATATTTATTGATATGACTATTTTATTTGTTGACATGATTATTTTGTTCTCACGAAGCTTCCATGTGCTAGTCTAGTGGTAATAAATAGAAGGCTATTATGGAGGGGAATTTGCTTCTAAAACATTAGAAACTATATAACTTTAAGCAATGATTTTTAGCTTTTAGAAGAGATGAATTTTAGAAGAGATGAATTAGATCTAACCCCTAGGTTTTTAGTTACTTTTTTGGGTAAAGTCGTAATGTACCCCCGACAAGTGTAAAATCTTTTGATAAAGTAATACATGTCTGACATCCCATAGTTGTCCCTACCTCTTGGAGGTTAATTAAAAAAAAAACTCTTGCATTATAAATAGGAGATAAGGATGAACAAAGGTACGCTACAAAAATCTAATTTACAGCTTTAAGTCTATCCTAAGTCTTATCTAACTTAAGTATCGGAGTGCTATTGACCGCCACATGGTGGTCTTTAGCTCACTTGCGTTCCCTATGTAGGTTTAGATCAAGGCCGAAAAGGAAAACTGGAATCGACTACATTAGATACAGTATCCCAAGTAAAGTCGTATTCGCATTAGAGGAGCCAAATGCTCCTACTAATGAATTACATATAAAATTTTCTTTTAACCCTTAATTCCTCCCACTCAAATGCCGCCACTAGAATTCAAATCTTGAACTTGTGATACAATTCGTCACAATTCTACCAGCTCAGACAGTACCCCCATCAGTGAATTACATATTTAAAGAGCTTTTACATTTCTCAAATGCTGGATCAAACTAATAGGGAGAGGCCTTATTTATAGGCTCTCGCGGTTGCGGGGTCGCTTCCTTCCTTTTAAGAGCCACTTTGGGCTTCACCGAAAACAAACCATCGAATCAACAATAAACGCTTTCCCCGTGCCTTCCTCCGTTGTTTTTTTCTCAACAACTCGGTTGTCAGTTCCACTGAAAACGAATATATGTATTCGCTAACTTGTCTACTCTCTTATTGATATCCTCTATGTTTATTTTTTTTTATTCAACGCACATGGTTATGTTAGAGAAGAATTGTGGTTGAATATAATTGACATGACATGACCCCGTTTGACTCGGGTCTAACAAGATTCACTTGTACATGGAAAGGCGTAAACATGAAAAGAAAAACATATATAATAAAATAAAATGGTAAGAGATAAGAAGCTTTGACTTTCACCTGGTTTACTTTAAGAGCAATGCTACATGGCGAGGAAACGAGCGAGGGGAGTGAGGTGGAGGGGGTGGACCATTTACCCCCTTTGGAATGCATGTCGTCAATTTTTGCGCACGCATTTCAAAGGGGGTGAACGGTCCATCATGCAACTTCTTTAGTAGCAGAACACTTTGCAGGGTTACTCCCCAACTTGGAGACGGTGATTCTAGAACTAATTAGGTTCTTAGTTGAAGATTTTAAGCAAGTTTTTTGTCCTGTGGATGATGTAATGAGTGAATGTATGAGTGATTGTAATTCATTTCTAAGGTTCGGGGATCCTAAATAACCCCGCTCGTTTTAAAAAAAAAAAAAAAAAAAAAAAACGGTCCACCCCCCCTCCACCTCACTCCCTCGCTCATTTCCTCGCCATTTAGAATTTCTGTTACTTTAAATCTTGAAGTGCCTAATATGTTATTTTTATGATACATCTAAAAAAGCGATGGAAGCCAAATTTATTTATTTATTTTTATTTTTTTATTTATAAAAGCGAGGTCTGAGTTTTTAAGCATTGACATATCAAGTGGACGACTTATAGGTCAACACTCATTTGATGAGCTTGTATAGCTAATAGCTAATTTTGCAACATGCTTTGTTTTTTAATAGTCCACCTGTTGCCTCGAAATTGTTCCACAGTCACCTGTTGCCTGTGTGGGAAATTACTGGATTGATGCGGTAGCGAAATTCGATGCTCCAACAAACACCTTGTATAAGCTAGAGTGGCTGAGGAGTGGGTTTAAGGATACTTCATCCTCATCATCAGTTTATAGAGGAGTGTCGTGACTCGTGAGTAGAGGATGGAAAGAACCAGAGGAGGTTTCTGTCTATACCTAATATGTTTCTTCTTTCTATCTTCTGTTAGCGGAGTTGTCTTGGCAAAAAATGAAGCAAAATCAGCAAGAAAAGCAGGAAAAGCTTTGCTGAAATGGAAAAACGGTTTGAACTCACACACCCTCAATAGTAGTAGTAGTGCTTCTTCGTGGAATCTCATCAAAGGAAGCAGTAATGGATGTCCATGCAACTGGACTGGAATTCAATGTAACAAATTCCAGGACGTCGTTGAGATCAATCTTGCACATGCAGTCATAGATGGGACTCTAGAGAAATTTGATTTTTCAGCCTTCCCGGCTCTCACCCTCCTCAATCTAAGTTCTAACATGCTAAGCGGATCACTTCCAACTGAAATTGGTACTCTTTCTAAACTCGTTTACCTTGACCTTAGCTTCAACAGTTTTGAAGGTACAATCCCTAGCCAGATTGGTAACCTGACTAAACTCCAAAAACTTGATCTCTCTCGTAACCAATTGTCTGGAGAACTTCCGTTGCAACTCTTTCTTTCATCATCGGTTCTGTACGAGCTAAATATGAGATCCAATCATTTCTCAGGGCAGATACCACCACAGATCGGAAGGTTAACACATCTAAGAACTTTAGATCTATCAGCCAACAATCTCACAGGGAGGATATCACCAGCTCTTGGAGTTTTAACTTCCCTTCAAACTTTGAACCTTTCTAACAACAGTCTGTCAGGTTCTATACCAACGTATCTTCAAGGTTTGGTCAGCCTTCAGAATGTTGATTTATCATATAATCATCTTCAAGGTCAAGTTCCCGATATTTCTATCTTCAATAATGAAAAGTCACCAAATGTGTTCGCTGGGAACATGGATCTGTGTAGTGCTAAACTGGCAGGTGGACTGCAACCTTGTGACCATGTCAAATCTTTGTCAACCAATCCTAGCAGCAAACTCAAATGGATATTGATCATTGTCATACCACTCAGTTGTGGTTTACTTCTTCTGTTAATTCTAGGTGGAGCCTTCGTCTACATTACACATCTGGAGAGTTTGACAAGCAAGTAAGAGTACAGTCACTTGGTTGATCAAGTCTTCGAAGATGAAGAGAGTGAGGAAGGTGTTCCGAGCCCTTCGAGTAATCCAGCAGTCGAAGAACCATCACTTCCTTCTCTTTCTGAAGAGAGAACTTCTCTCCCTCCTACTACTGGTCCGTCTACATCCTGCTGGCAATACTGTGATTCCCTCAACCGTTTTATCTCCTGCTTCTTTATCTTCTTCTCCATATGTAACAGAATAATTTTATCAATGAAAGAATTTTCCTTTTTGTTTCTTTCTTCGTAGATGTAATTTATCTTGGATCGGTCGAGTGAATTCATTATGCTTGAAAGGCTTGCATTAACTTCATCACTTGCATTTTGCGCTTGTCTGTGTTCGTTTATATGTTGTCTAAAATTTTTCCTTCGTGTCAACCAAGATGTTCTATCTCATATATGAGTGTATTTTTTTCCAGAAAGCTATTCGAATATGCCTAGGCTTCATATGCCAAAGTTTTTTGTTGATCCATTATGTGTTTTTGCGCTTTAGTCGAATCTTTCGTACATCTCTTTTATTTGAAATTTGTAGTAGGTGAATTGTGTCGACTTGTGTCTTTGCTTTGGTCGGGATGAATTGGTCTTTTTTGCTCTTACTTCTGCCTTGTTGATCTGATGCCTTGGTTGATTCGAAGTAGGTTGACTTGCTCATCCTATCTTTTACTTTGTTGGTTCGACTTCGACCCAACACTACTACAAATATTAGCTTAGGTAACGCCACTTAGATAGCGCTTTTTTAAAGAGCTATCCAAGTGGGCACTAGGATAGCGCTTATTTGTCTTTAAAAAAAAAAAAAAAAAAAAAAACGCTACAATAGCGCTTTTAATTTTTTTTTTCAGTTAGGCGCTATCTTAGTTATGTCTTAAATAGCGCTTTAAAAAACGCTATGAGAAAAAACGTTACCAAAGCTACCATAGCGCTTTTAAAGTGCTTGCATAGCGCTTCCGAAGCGCTATGCTACTTACATTTAGGATAGCGCTTCGATTTTAATCAAATATCAAATTAAATCTCATTTTTTCAGATCTTGATACGATCGGACGGTTAAGATCACAAACCCTCATTTTTTCATTTTTTCAGATTTTGGTTTCCTCGACATTTAGAATTCCCCTTCTCAAACACACAGAGAGGCGATGAGGCGAGGAGGCAAGGAACCGAGGCGACGAACCAGAGGAGGCGAGGAACCGAGGAAGGAGGCGAGGAACCAGAGGAGGCGAGGAACCGAGGAAGGAGGCGACTCAGGTCCAAGTAAGACTGATCGATTTTTTTCTTTTTTCAGATCCAAGTAAGAAAGCCAGAAGAGAGAAGAAGAAGAAATCGAAGGGAAGAAGACTGAAAGACTTGGAAGAAATCGAAGGAAGAAGAAGAAGAAATCGAAGAAGAAATCGAAGAAGAAGGAAGACGAAGAGAGAAGAAGAACAAATCGAAGGAAGACGAACTCAGAAGTAGAAGAAACTCAGACTCAGAGATCAGATCTGGACCTTTGGTAAGTGGTAACCTGCTTCTTTGGTGGCTTTTTCGTTCTGTTCTTCTTCAAACCTGCGAATCTGCGATGGTTTATGGTTTTGTTCTTCTTCAAACCTGCGATGGTTTAGATCTGTTCTTCTTCGTTTTGTTCTGTAATTCTGTTTTTCTTTGGTTTATTGTTTTGCAAGAACAACACAAGTGGCAGAATAGGCCCTGAGTTGTGATTACTTTGAGGATAAAATATCAGGCTTCATTTATTTTGTCTTTGTTCACCTTCTTTATGTATGGTTAAATTAGGAATTGAAGTAAAACATCAAGAGTAACTTATCTTTACTGCAGTATGGTATACTAGCAATCAAGATGAGCTGAGTGTTAGTGAAGTGTGGGATGTCACTTCATCACTTGCATATTCTCAATCTGTTTCTGTGAGATTGAAGTTCTTTGTTGACACTCGTTTGTGAATCATGGACTGCTATGATTTCTTTTGTTCGAATTACATTATTTCTCATTTTTCCATTCAGAATCTGATTTTGTATGCTGAAATCTGAAGTGATGATTTTGTATGCTGAAATTGAATTGCTGATTTTGCTGAATTTTGTATGCTATAACAGAATGTACATTCTTCATTCTTTATATTACAAATTCCTTGTTTGTACATTCTTCATTCTTTATGTATATAGCCACAGCCTTGCAAGATCTTTGGTCGTCACTTGGTAAGGAAAGTTCATTTTTCATATCCTGTATTTTTGGTTTGATGAAAAAATACCATTAATATTCTAGAACTAGACATTATAGTTCTTACTTATTTTTCATATCAGACACTAATCTATTTTGAGAGCTAATCTTTTATTCCATTCTGTTGAAGCATACTTATAAATTGTGAGAAATTTTCATTGCCTAGCATCGTCATCTCTGCAGGTTGAGGTTTCTGGAGGGAGAGGAAGACCACCAACCTTGGTTGACAAGGATGAAGGACTAGGAAAGGTAAAAAAAGATGTTTGTTATGCGATTTATTGTCTTGCAAGCACAGTCTCTTATTTATTTAGTGTAAACTAGTTTTGATGATCCATTTGCAGCCATTTTTTTTTGTTGAAAAGGGTTTTCATTAATATCCGTCTCATGAAAACACGATGAGGCATAGTGGATTACAGTTGTTTTTGGTGTATTGTGACATTCTAAAGTCATCTGAAATTTATACACTGCTTCAATAGAATTGTTTTTAACAGTCCAGCATCTGATTTCCTGAGTTGCAAAGTTTTATGCTAGGACCATTTTGTCACAACTCTAATGCATTGAGTTGATTTGATGACAGGAGTTACATTGGGGAACTACTTGTTTGTCTTCTACATCAAACAGACTTGTCCTATGACAATATCCCTAAATTCAAGTTCCTAGCTTCCTGGGTTACAGTTGGATGGAAACTAGGTTTTCAAGTCATAAACTCAGGCTGCAATTTTGAAGCTCCATCTCTGATCTCTTCACCAAAACTGCATTCGTAGATCTTCTTACTAGAATACTGCATACCTTTGTTCAGTGAATGCACTTTGGGATGAGCCTTCCACTTGACAGGTAAAAGAGGCACACTCTACTTCTCCACCAAAGCATGCCACTCACAGTGCAAGGAGTACTGCACAGATCTTTTTATGGAAACAATGAAAGAACAAAGGACCAAGAGTAAATTAAGGCTAAACGTCTTGTTTCCTACCATTCATCACTTGTTAATATTCTGCAAGTTTAGGTTTTTCCCTATTAGTCTAACTATATGTCTGAATTCTGCAAGTATAAAACAGGTTTCATGAAATTCAGACCTTTGACTAGATCGATTACGAGACAAAAACAATAGTCTTTTCTCATCATAGAGATGGTTGTGCAGGCACCTGAATTGTTTACAACAGCCCCAGCCCTTGCAATTCCAAAAGCCATCTCAAGAGCTGGGTTGGAGGCCTCTCAAATTGATTACTACGAAATTAATGAAGCCTTTGCTGTAAGATTCGTGCTTTATTCATGAATGATGAACTTCATGCATTCTCCGTGATGACTTATTCTAATCCCCTCTCTTTGCAGGTCGTTGCTCTTGCAAACCAGAAACTGCTTGGAATCAATCCTGTGAGTTGTCTACAATCCTCAGGAAAACATTAATTTTCCTTTGTCTAAATTGGATGCTGATGGGGATCAGCATTGTCATGCTTGCAGGAACATATTAATGTACACGGTGGAGCCGTATCTTTAGGACACCCTCTAGGTTGCAGTGGAGCGCGTATCTTGGTTACACTTCTAGGGGTACACTTCCAAATTGTTTTTCGTGATTTCTTCAGTATGATGTGTTGTTGAAATTTCATCCTCATGGCAGTGACATTCTTATCTAGTTAGCTAAGCCATCCTTAGGAGATGTTCGTAAAAAAACTCGTGCATTGCAGCCATATAGTATTTTTCTTCTTCTTCCTCTATAGTAACCTATTTTATTAGCCATAAAAGGCAGTATTGGCTAGCTATTTTAGGTGAGCTCAGCTCGTGCCTAAATGATAAATTTAAACGATTCTGGTTCAAGTGATTGTTAGTAAGGACTGATTTTGCAGGTGTGGGGCTGTGATTTTACATGCATAGGAACAAGTTTCCTTCTGGTCTATTTGCAACATGGTGCTCACTCTCTTTATCCTTCTGTATTTGCAGCAAAATAAACAGATTTTGATTGATGCTGTTGTCCATGCTGTAAATGAGGACTATGTTGAGATGGAAAATGATTTCACCAGACTTGGTTTCCTTGCTGATCCCATACATCAAACTACAAGTGATGGTTCTTCTCCATTCCCAAGCAATTTCCTCCTTGGCACTGCCTCCTCTGCATATCAGGTATCACAACTTCTACAATTTCCTCCTTAGTGTGTGTGTGTGTTGTTATACTTATACAATGCCATGATGCAATTTCAGGTTATGTGAGGATACAATTTGAAGTGGCGGTAGAATCTGAGAAACATTCAGCGGTGCCGCAATGTACAGACGAAGTTAGGACTGTAGGAGAAGCTGTTGGCCATTTCATTTCGTGGCCAAAAAAGCTGGTGTATATATATGATAGCATATTAACAATTTTGTATGAATGCTTAAATTATATTTTCAATGAATGAGAAACAGTTAGTTATCATGTTGTGTCTTTATTGATTGATTGAACGTTGTCATTATTATATTAAATATTATATAAAAAAATATTATATGATAGTTAATAAAAAAAATTCACCGAAATTAAATAGCGCTTTAGAAGCTAATTAAAAAAAAAATCAAAAAAAATAAAAAAATCAAAAAAAAATCAACAAAATTAAATAGCGCTCATAAAAGCGCTATGCAAGCTAATTTAAAAAAAAAAAATTAACGCTTAGATAGCGCTTAATAAAGCGCTATCTAACGAAGCGCTATTCAAGTACGCGCCTTGCATAGCGCTTTTTTGAGCGTTATCTAAGCTACCATAGCGGTAGCTTAGATAGCGCTAAAAAGCGCTATCTAAGCCTATTTTTAAGCGCTATGCAAGTCTATATTTGTAGTAGTGCAAAGTAAGTAGTAGCGATGGGCATCCCATCCCACGATCCCGATCCCGTCTCGTCCCTTCCAAAAATTTTTAGGCCTTATTAGGATTGATTAATCTCATACCGATCTACAGTGGGATGAGATTAGGATGAAGATTTTCAATCCTACCCATTCGAGCCCTCCCAAATTGATTTTTTTAATATTTAGTATGAACTATGTAGTATGAAACCATCAAAATATTTGTTGATATGACTATTTTATTTGTTTTATTTGTTGACATGATTATTTTGTTCTCACAAAGCTTCCATGCGCTAGTCTAGTGGTAATAAATAGAAGGCTATTATGGATGGGAATTTGCTTCTAAAACATTAACAACTATATAACTTTAAGCAATACTTTTTAGCTTTTAGAAGAGATGATTTTAGCTAAGTTGTGGATCCTCTAAGAACAAACTGCATAGAGAAGTAAATAGTCTCTGATTGATTTGAATTTAGTTTTGTGTTATAGATTTGCAAATGGTTTATCCTTACCCAAACATTTAAATCCATCACCATGGAAACTTCAGTTGAATTTTGTGTTTGGTAAATCCAAAATTTTCAATCTTGAATGTTAAATTTTCAATCCAAAATTCACTACATGCTCATCTCGTCCCGTCCCGAACCCATTTGGAATAGGACGAGGTCGAGATGAGGTATATCCCATCCCCATCCCGAACAAACGAGATGAGATAGAGATGAGGTACATCCCGTCCCGCGCCCACCCCTAGTAAGTAGACTTCAGAGTTTTTCTGATGTGTCATTGAACTCACAGTTTATTCGAGTAAGTTTACTTTTTTGTCTTGACTTTTACTTCGTTGGTTCGACGTATTAGTTGACCCAAAGTTCTTATGAGTAAGTTGACTCGTTAGTCCAACATTTGCTTTGTTGGTTCGACGTGTTAGTCAACCCAAAGTTTTTATATGTAAGTTGACTTGTTTGTCCCAATTTTTACTTCATTGGTCCGACCTATTTGTAATATGGTGGGGGCACATAGCCACCCACCCTTTAAAACACGACCCCCGTCTTTCTTCTCTTTCCTTTTCTTCTTTTTTTCTTTATAGTGCGATTTTCCTCCTTCCTCCTCTTCGTCTCCAGCGGGATTTCGTCGGCATTTTTGCTGATTTCTTCCCCCAAATCTCACCTCCTCCTCCTCATTTCTTCCTCTCTTCATTCCCTCTTCGTTTCTCAGTTGGTTTTTGCAAGAAAAAAAAAACAAAAAAATCAATTTCACATTTGGGTGGTGTTGGATTTGTGTAATCGGTTTCCTTAGCTCCGATCAGCCGTAGAGGGGCCTTGGTGGCATCATTGGGAGCCCTTAGAACCGACATGCAAGGTTGATTTTGGGGTTGGCCGAATTTTTCAAAAAAAATCAGGGTGCATGTTTGTTTGGAGGGTTCTTCGGCGTGAATCCGAGCTTTGGGGTGCGTGGGTGAGCCTCACATTCGTGACTCCGAGTGTCCTTAGACCCATTTCCAGCCTGTTGTGCAGTTTGGAAGCGATCAGACCGGAGTAGGGAGGGTTTCGGTGCATTTTCGCCAAACTTTGGGTTTCAGCGGGATGTTTGCCGAATTTTTATTGCCTGTAAGTTTTTCTTTCAGTCATGCGCCGCTTGTAATTTATTTATTTTTTCAGTTTTCGGCTAGTTTACTCATTTTCGAGTCCGCCTTGCAGTTTTAAAAAATTTTGTGGTCCCGCATTCGTGGTTTTGCGAGTTAGGAGCTTCGACCGGTAGGAATTGGGTTTTGAAAACCCATTCGGCTCAGGTGAGTGGAACTATAATATTTATTTTGAGAAATAATTATTTGAAATCCTGAATTTAAGTTTTACATCATACCGTCGATTGTGTACAATTGAATCCAAATTCGAAATTCGGGGTTTTCAGATATTTCGATGATTGTGTTGGTTATTTGTGAATGAATTACGTATTGGGTTTTCTGAAAGCATGATATACTTGAATGAAATCGAATAGTGAATGAATTTTGATGTGATTAGGCTTTGGTGTAATGACATTGGACTTGTATGCTTCGTTTTTGAGTTTGCATAGTATGTCATGTTTTGCCGTGGATTGCCGAGTCTTGAGCATGTATGATACTCGACTCGAATAAATTTATCGTGGTGAATTGGGTCATGTTGGGACCCTGGCATAGTCGTGGTTTTATAAAAATTGTCGAATTGATTATGATTGCACGTCTGTTACATTTGGTTATGTACAGACTCGTCATTTGTGCATGTGGATATTAGTATAAGTGTCTTTACCCCGCTATAATGCCTGTTGTGCTGATGCTTAGGAGCTTGCTCGCATCGTGAGTTGGATGGTGCTCGAGATGACTCGCACCAGACATTGTAGATGCTATTGCATGTGGCAAGCTTGCTGAGGTGCGGTGAGCTCCCACACGCACTTGCCACTATAGAGTGCAGTAGGACGTGTCCCGGAGGACGTGCTTTGGAGATTACTCGCTTTCCCTCCCAGCGCGCTTGAGTTTGATTGTGTTAGGTTGGCCGTGTTAGGCCAGTCGTTCGGGATGTTTGAGTTTGTATCCTGGCAGATGGCACCCCATTAGGATACAAACAAACCCGAAGTGGTACTGGTGCACGTTGTGGGATGTGTCTGGGTGAGACACATTCGTATGGTATGCGGATACCTACGATATGAGACACTTATACAGAATTTTACAGAATTTTTGGTTTCAACCTGATTGCTATACCTAGGAGACTAGGAAGAATTATGAGATTGTCTTTATTTCCATCGCTTGATATTTACCATGTTTGAATCGCGTGTAATGATCGGCATATATTGTAAACTTGTAGTTATTGTGGAATCTGAAATGTTTGTGTTGTTGCTTGAACTTAGAAACATTATCCTTAGAGACACGGTGTGATTTAGACTTTAGAACTTGTTGTTTATTCATTGTTGTCTGGCATGAATTTTCTTGTATAGTATTCTGTTATTTTATTTAGTTCGCTCGCACCAGCTAGCTTTGTACTTTGCTGACCCCGCAAGGGGTGTGCTTCTATTGGAGTGCAGGCAGTGTTGGCGTTCCTGCTGAGCGTGGCGCGTAGGCCCCATTTTCCATTGTAGGCGCGTTTTGTAGTGTTTGGTCGTGTCCACCCTGTAAGGGTATGTTTTGCTTCCTCTGTGTTATCAGGTGTACTATATTGCTATACTAAATGCTTGTATATTGGTTTGTCTTTATGACTCTGGCGGGGCGAATCAAATATACTTATTTTGTTCAAATTTTATCGTAGTTTTTATTTCCGTTTCATTCTCGTATCAAGAATGTGTTATATTATGATGTTGTGGCCGGTTACGATCCGCCTGTATTACGGGTTAGTTCACGCATCGGCACGCTGCGATTCCCGTGGCGGGTCGGGGCGTGACTCTATTAGTCGACCCAAAGTTTTTATATGTAAGTTGACTCGTTCGTCCAACTTTTGCTTTGTTGGTCCAACGTGCTAGTCGACCCAAAGTTTTTATATGTAAGTTGACTCATTCGTCCAACTTTTACTTCGTTGGTCCAACGTGCTAGTCGACCATACGTTTTTATATGTAAGTTGACTCGTTCATCCAACTTTTACTTCGTTGATGTACTAGTTCCGAAGTTTTTTATTTTAATAGTTGACTTGTTTGTCCAACTTTTACTACGTTAATGTACTAGTCAACCCGAAGTTCTTTATTTTAATAAGTTGACTCGTTCGTCCAACTTATACTTCATTGACATACTAGTCAATCGGAAGTTCTTTATTTTAATAAGTTAGTTCGTTCATCCAACTTTTACTTCGTTGGTTTGACATACTGGTCGACCTGAAGCTCTTTACTTGAATAAGTTGACTCGTTCTTCCAACTTTCACTTCGTTGGTTCGACGCACTAGTCGAACCAAAGCTCTTTATTTGAATAATTTAACTCGTTTGTCCAACTTTTACTTCGTTAATGTACTAGTCAAACTGAAGTTCTTTATTTTAATAAGTTGACTCGTTCGTCCAACTTTTACTTCGTTGGTTCGACATACTAGTCGACTCAAAGCTCCTTTACTTGAATAAGTTGACTCGTTCGTCCAACTTTCACTTCATTGGTTTGACATACTAGTTGACCTGAAAGTCTTTATTTGAATAAGTTGACTCGTTTGTCCAACTTTTACTTTGTTGACGTAATAGTCAACCTGAAGTTCTTAATTTTAATAAGTTGACTCGTTCGTCCAATTTTTACTTTGTTGGTTCGACGTACTAGTCAACCCGAAACTCTTTACTTGAATAAGTTGACTCGTTCGCCCAACTTTCGCTTCGTGGTTTATCAGATCAGAAGTTTATTGTATATTTCCGACTCGTGTCCTGATTTTTTTTGGCTTGATATGCTGATTGTTGTGTATTGTCGAGTTTTGATGCCTTTATTATGTTGTCCATGTGTAAGATGAGGATTCTGAACTTGTAATTTTATTGATATTCCCTTATTGGGTATTCTAACCAACCTTGGTGGTTATTTTTTTTGAAAAGTTACGCTAGTTGTAGAGTTGTTTGCTTCATCTTCCTGATCTTTGCTTGATTGATGTTGATCCTCGTGTTGTTACATATTTACGTCTTTGTTGTTTTGTCTCGCCTCGCCAGTGTCTTCAAGTCGCTGGATTTACTATTGGTTTCCTTTATTTGTTACATCTCGTCGTTTGTTGGATATGTTATTGTAGCTAATGGACTCGGGGTGCTTTCTGACTTAGTAACTGAACAATGTTGAATTGTCCGATCATGCTCACATCAGCGCCAAACTGTCCAATCATGTTTGCATCAACACCAATTGTCGAGGTTTAATCGAGTCTGTTGTCGTCAATTTCGTCGTTGGTAATTCGGGTTGGGCTTGCATTTATCAGTAGGGTCTTTGAATTGTGTTAGTTGATTGGTGCAAGCTTCTCCATCTTCTCTTACCGTGAATCGATAAAATGGTTTGTTTGGTTTTGTTTGGCGTTAATACTCCTACTTCGATATAGATCAACTCGAGTGTGAGGTGTTTCCGGTTGTTTCTTCAGTTGGGTTGATCATTTTGTTCCCTCCGGCCATGCAGTGTAGAGCGTATATTAGTTCCATTGGCTATTCTTTTATCCCGTAGTGGTATCTGCCTTCTCTTTTCCTTTGAGTTGTTTGTCTGGCATTTTGATGAATTCGTCAAGTCGTCCTTTCTGAACCCAATGCCCAATTTCATCTTTTTTATTGTAGCAGTCTTCGATATCGTGCTCGTGATCCTTGTGACAGGAACAATACTTGCTTTTGTCTCTTCCTTTTGGGTCTCCTCTCATTCTGAGTGGCCAGTTGACGTCTTCCCATTTTCCCATGTGTTTATGTATATTAGCCCAACTCATTTTCAAGGCTGTGTACAGTTTGTATGTCTTTTTCATCACACTTGTTACCCACTCGTGCCTGGGCCTTGCCGAGTGCAACTTCTCGAGCTTTTGCTGGTTGGATTCGGACCTCCCATATTATTTCGATGCCTTTTCAATTGAATGTTATCCTCCTAGGGTCCGTCGTTTCTTATTTTTTCCTCCCTCCTTTCCCGTTTCTTTGAGTGGTTTTCTCTATCTTGGTCATTTTTCTTCCTGGCAGCTTTCATCTCATCGAGAGAAATGTGATTTTGGGTGGTTTTCAACAGGATCGCCATGTTTTTCGAGGGTTCCAGGTTGAGAAAATAAAAAAGAGGTCATTTTTTCAGTCTGGCGGTAAAAGTAGTGGTGGTCGTATCATCATTGCATCTGTCGATCATTGTTAGCTCGTTAGTGAAACGAGTTACGTATGCCCTTACCGTCTCCTCGGGCTTCCGTTTAATGTGAATGAGGTAGTGTGGTCCTTTCCTCGTTCACTGACTTTCGATGAATTTTGTGATAAAGGTGGTGGCTAGTGCCTGGAAGGAGTCTATTGACCTCGATGGTAAGTTGTTGAACCATTTCATTGCTGTCGAGGTAAGACTAGTCGAAAACATTCTCCATATGATGGACTCCATACTCTCCTTTAACGCCATCATGTGGTGAAAATGTCGCAAATGATCTGTTGGATCGGTGGTGCCATCATGTGCATCGAACTTTGGTGGAATGAACTTCTTTGGCATGGGAGTTATCATGAGAGCGTCAGAGAATGGCGGATTGGCTAGCTCGTACAATACATTGGTATCCGTGACTCTGATCCTGAACAAGAGTCTTACCTTGGGGAGGTTCATTGCTTTCGAGATTTCCTTATTGAGGTTCTGTAGGAATCTTGTTCTTTCTCTAATTTGGTTGGGAGAGTTTCGTTGGGGTGGTACTTGGATAGGGTCGGTTGACTCAGTTAAAGTTGCATACTTTGGTCGATTGTTCTGTTTACCTTATGGAATGGTCGCGGTTAATTCTCTGCATGACTTAAGCATATGAGGCGCAACGGAAGGAGACGTTCTTCATAACAATCTCCTTCTTTATGAAGACGCGTTCGTGAAGGCGTAACTTCATCCACGACTCTTTTCTTATGCAACGTTCTTCTTCTTTATGGGAAAACTAGTCAGGGCTTGGATCTGGGCCTTGGTTAAGAATGGTTCTGATGTGCCCTGTTTGGGCTTTTATGATTTGTTTTGCCCTTTTTGGGCTTTATGATCTAGCATGGTTTTGTGATACTTGATCCTCGTGATGGATGGTCCCTACCACGTGTATGGCCGTAATGACGGTCTATTTTGATGTATCATCATTAAATATTTGGGAGTACATAAATGTATCATAATGTGCATAGATTTTTGTACAAGTCGTGCATGTGTCCCATACTTGAGGCCGAGCATACGTACCAATTATGTTGTAGTTGTGTTGGTAATACCAAAACTTCAGGTTTCACAAGCCATCAAAAGTTGGGTTTTCAGATATACCCTTACTAAAAATACCATAAAAATGATTAGAATGCAAATCTATCATTTCAATTTTTCAAAAGCTTTTCACTTTTTCCCTCTCTATGTTCTACAATATATCCAAACTTCTAGATATCCCCTGATTTACTTATTTATGAGGCCGAGTTGAGCCGAGCTATGGTTTGAAGACCTAAGCCCTTGGCCAACTCAACTCAGAGCCCTAGAATAAAGCTTTAGATAGGCTTTGGGTCGTAATATCACATATGAAGTGTGTCAGATGTGCAACCTAGAAGACATGTTGCCGGTGATCCATGAGTTTAGACTAGCTCCATGTCGGGTGCCTTTATGTCCTGGATTGATGGTTCTAACCACTTCTAGGGAGAAACTCATATAACCATTGCGATGGTTGTCTAAGGAATTGAACAAACCAAAGAAACAACACCTCTATAAATATGTCGAGTGATCCTCATCTTCAAACTTTGGTAAAGTAACCCTAAAAGGCAAAATAATGGAGGGAGATTCATGTCCAAACACCTGATTTCCCAATCGTTCAATTTTGAATAGGAGATTTTGACATGTGCTAAGAAACTTAACTAGTCATTTAGGGTTAAGTTGGGGTAAGGGCATTTGGACTTGAATCAAGTCAAGGCAAGTCCACGTTCTCCATGTTGCTGACTAAACATATCCGTCCAATTTTGGACGTTATGTATTTATTAGGCTTTATTTTGGGGGCTAAACAGAGTTGCATATGATGGATGCCAAAATCAAAATAACTGAAAAATATAACTCTTATTTTCTAAGAGAATTCATTTCCATTTGCAGCAAAATTTATGTAAAGCAAGCAGTTTCTCATTTAGTTTCTATCATTTAAATCTTTGATTTTCTCGATACATATAGATCCTCCACCATTTCACCAAGTTCTCTTACAAATAGTAGTTGGTTATGTCAAACCATATAATTCTTCTAGAAAATAAAGGGAGTTGCGACGTGTATTCGAATATTTGGCTCGGTTCCACCAACTCTTTGTTGCACCGGCGGCATTTTGGGTTGTTTCCATTTTGTTGCACCAACCTTAAATATATAACACTGACTTACCATTTTTTTCAATAAAAATGTTTTGGTGGTTAAATCTTCTCATTTATAAGCATTAATTTATTCTCGACTGAAGAATAATGTATCAATAAAACTAAACTTCAGTCGCAAATTCTTAACTTTCAAATTTGCGTACAAACATAAATACACTAACCATCGTCACAAGTTCTATAATAAATAGTAAACACTATGGTAAGTTGTGTACTCGAAATAAGAAATATGTCTTACAAAATCTTCTAAAACCACATTGTAAACAAATTCCTTCTTCCCAATGCATCTAATCTAAGGCGCACAAGGGTACAATGTGTTCATCAATATGTATTAAAAATAAATAAATAAATATTTAAGTGAGTGCATTAATTTACAAAATTATTGCAACTATTATAACAAATTTGAAAAAAAATTGTATCTATAACCCAAAAAATCCTAAGTCTAAAAATTCATTAATAGAATCCCTTCTACAAAATCATCAATCAACAACATAGTACTCTTATTTTCTTGGTAATTAAGTACAGTTGTTTTAAGGTTAATAAAATGTGATTGGGTACACCAAATAATTTTTAAAAGCAAAATCTAAAAAATAAAGTTGGGGCCTCGAATCAAACAGCCAGTACATATAGCAACTCCCAAAATAAATAAATTAAAAAAAAGATTATATATATATATATATATATATATATATATATATATATATAAACTTACGATACGGGGGTACATTACAACTTTACCCACAATCAAAACGCTAAAACTAAACATGCAACACCCTAATAAACTTTGTAAAAGCACTAGAAGACTGTCTTCGGGGAATAAACTTTAACAATAGCAATCTATAACCGAGTGAACACAAACATAAAACAGTACCTGCCATCTTAAAAGTATTGAAAATACCAAACCGAATACCTTGATCCCACACCGCAACAAGTTAACTCCCTGCACATCCAACAACTGCATCAAAACACTCTGATTATGCAGCAATTCTGCAACAAAACTGGCAGCAAATCTGCAGCAAAACCTATATCAAAGCAGCTGCCTGAAAAACTCGCCAGCAGAACCTCTGCATCATGCCTGCAAGGAAGCTGCCTGAATTACTCGCCAGCAGAGCTGATATATACCTTTATGGGAGGTATAATGTTGAAGGAAATTTTGGTAAACTCGGAGCTAATGAGATTGGGCAGTATGGTTGCATCAAGTGTGACACATGATGTCACAAAACGAGATTCAAGTGTAGCCTTGCTGAATACAAGTGATAACATGCCACACGCCGTAACAATGAGATTGATCAAGGCGTGGATTACAGATGAGATGACATGCCAGACAAGGGAAGATCACGCTGGATAAGGAAACTCCCGGTGAAACATGGAAGGGCAGTATGTGCAGTGGAACCGATACACTTGTAAATGGAAGATCTGAAAGAGGCCTGTAGAACCCCCCTTATACTTCCTGGCTTTTGTTCTTCTTGGCTTGCTTTGGATAGTATCGACGTAGATCTCATCCTAGGAGAACGTCTAGTTTTGTTCAAGTTGAGGGGAATCGGCTTCTCTATGCCATGCATAGTGATAATTTCACTTTGCGTCAAGCAAAACATTGTCTTCTTGGCATGATCAACAGTTCGGTGATATCTCTATACCAAAGGCAAGGCATAGTAGGATGAAAACCCGATGAGGTTCAACATTATATTTTCAACATACTCAACCTTGTCTTGTGGTTTCCATGATCTGCCGATTCATCTCTTAGTCGACCACCTTAAGTTCTTATCCTTAATTTACGAAGACAAACCTCAAGGTTCTATATAATAACAAATAATAATAAATACAAAATGAAAATGAAGTTTTCATTGGAGTTCCAATCTATTTGGGTTTGTATGTTCAATATATTTTTTTCATCGTTAAGTAATTGTATTTATGTTTTTTGTCCTTTAACTTGTTTTTGGTTAAAAGAAAAGAACTCCTTGTACTACCAATGTCCCTCTGGTTGGTGTGGAACAACATCTTGTTCACACCGAAGTTTTATATTTTCTCCTTGCTACTTAATTTGTTTAGTTGAGCATCTCCGACCATCCCCTAAAAAAGCCAAAAAGCTATTTTAGGGGTTTCATTGAAAAAACCCTCACTCCAATCATTTCCCTAAACCATTCCCAATAATAACTTCTTTCTTCAACTTTCCCCTAAATTTAGGGGAAGTTAATTTATCCCTAAATCCCATATAATAATAAAATAAACCCTCAACTACTTTCCCCTCTTATTTAATTTCACCCCTCTTTTAGTCAAATGATGAAAGGTGATTAATTAAAATTTTATAATGATTTAAAAAATTATAATTATTTGCCTTTTATTTTATTCAATTTATTTTAAATAAATAAAAGTGGTAATTAATATGACATCAAAATATTATTATCTGATAGTTGTAATTATTTATATTAATAATAGTATAATTGAAATGAAGATGATATAAAAAAAAATGAAAGATATATTTAAATAATGATACTATTTTTTTTTAAAAACTCCCAAATCTTTTAATTAGTTAAATTTAAATTAAGTTGAAATTAATAATAGTATAATTAAACATGTATCTAAATAATAGTATAATTAAAATTAATAATATTATATATTTAAGTTGAAATTAATAATGGTATATATTTAATAATATCATAATAATATAATTGAAACTAATAATATTATAATTATATTAATAATATTATAATTGAAATTAAATTGATATAGAAAAGTTAAAGATATATTAAAATAATGATGAGAAAGTTTAAATTGGGGATGTGGTTGGAGTGGTAAAGAAATATGGAGATCCCTATATTTAGCTTTTGGTTAGAATGTGGGATAGTTTTACCATTGGATATTTGTTTTATGTGTTACATTATTTTTTAGTACATCGTATTTATTTTTCTAAAGTTAAAGACTTTTGTTCGTCATGCCATTTTATTAGTTTATATGTTTTAATGCATAAACATTTGTATAGTCTGAACAAGTACGTCTTCATGCAGGTGGAGTTGCAGAGCTCTATTAGTATAGTTTTGCCTTGAAATTTTGGGAAGCCCGAAATGCACCTACAAGTGGAACATGAGCAAAATTTGTTGGGGAGTGAGACACGCATAGAAACTTATAATAACTCAAAATGCATAATACATTAATAATAATAATAAATAAATAAAAACTTAACAATGCATCTCAGTCATATCCGCCTCCAGACATGCATCACAACTCGACTGCTCATTATGAAAAAAAAGGTCATGACACAAAATACAAAGCTTTGACTTGAAACCATAGCGAAGAAGGGTGAGTTAGACAACACTGCATATGAGCCCGTAACAAAAGCCACAGCCATTGGTAGTAGAGCCAAGAAGGTGAAAAATGTTGCTTCCCTCAATACTGAAACTTCCCTTGCACCGTAAAGGGGAGGTATTGTTGCAGCTACAAAATGTAGGAATACTGCATAGAGGGAGAAGGCAACAGCTACGTTGTTGGCTAACACAAAGATCTTGAATGCCGCATGTCTTGATAACAATGAGGTGCCTTGATCTGGACCCTCACTTTTAAACCCTCCTGGTAATGAAATCCCAGCCGTAAATGTTACAGTAAGGATGAGTCCAGCAACCACCAAACGCATTTCGTTTCCATCCTTGAAAATTTTATTTCTTTGTTGTAGCTTCCTTTTTTCATTCCTACTATACTCACAATCTCGCTCTTGTCTTTGGTTGACTCGTTTCCTCCTACTCAAAGTTCCGCCAGCCGTCCTCAGTATGTAATAAGCTTTCCTATCTTCCATGGTCTTAAATTGAAGCCAACAGGAAAGAAAAAAAAATGTAAGAATTAAATTAGAATAACGAAATAAAAAATGATAGAATTTAAGGGCAAACAAAGCATTTTTTTTTTAATTTGAAAGGCAAGCGTGGCTTTTGTTGGATCCCAGAACCATACAGCTTCGGCAGAGTTCGAACCCTGAACTTCCAATACCATCTACCAGTTGAGCTAGTACCCCATTGACCAAGCAAAGCTTTTATTAGATTACTAAATAAATAAATTGAAATTTACATACCTCTTTTATTACATTTCTGGGTGTCTTATTCTCATTGTTCAGGGCATTCTTATTCACTCTAGTATTATGGCTGAGGAGTCTTATGGTACCAATGTGATTGTAATAGGCAGCAAGATGCAAAGGAGTGTTCCCATCGATGTCAGGCTGATTAATAAGGTCCTCGAGAAATTTGTAGTTTTTCAATTGTAAAACATTAGCAACAACCTTATCTTGTCCATGCACGGTAGCAACATGAAGAAAATTTTCACCTCTATCGTTTAGAATCTCCCAACTATATGGGAAATGTTGAATGATCTTGTCTATTATCTTTGTATTTCCAGTACAGGCGGCACAATGGAGTGGTGTCCATCCCTTTTTGTCTTGTTTTTTTGCTAACTCCGGTTCCTTCTCAAACAAGAACATTGCTACATCTAAATCCGAGCAAGTGATGAATTAAGAATAACACAAAATTATAAAACATAAAATAAATAAACTCTTTTTGAATAAAAATAAATAAAGTAAGAAATTGGGAAGTGGAGAATTTGAGTTTGAAGAATGTTTTCTTCAAACCATAAAAATGAACATGTTAGGGAGCTAATCTTTGCTACTGCTTTTCATGATCACATGTACGCAGGATTCTGGTGTACAGTTCTAATCCGGATGAACATATTTATACATAGCATCCCATTTTATGATCCTTTAATAATAATGTTTAAAGTTAATTAATTACCTGCACTAGGAAGAAGTATGGCTGCGTGAAGAGCAGTTTTACCGTCAGGGCCTTCACAGTCTACAGATTGACAAGTATTTACGATCTGCTTCACCATGTCCTTTGAACCTAGCTCAGCAGCCAAATAGACTGGTGTTTCCTCAGCATCATTGGCTAAATACTGAAACCCGGTATCTGCTTGAGTTATCATTTTCACTATGTTATAGTGACAATTTCGCACTGCCTCATGCAAAAGAGTGTCTTTCTTCATATTAACCATCCTGGTTAGCCTTCCCTGATCCTCCAAGTCTTTCGGCTTTAAATCAATAAGAAACTTGACTACATCATCCAACCCAGTCCTTACTGCGATGTGTAGTGCAGTTTCCCCTCTTAAATTCACCTCTTTTAGCAGCTCTGGACATTTCCTGTATACCTCTTCTACACACTCGTTTCTGATTCGGAACTGCACAGCAACATGAAGGGCAGTGTTTTTTAGAGGAGTCTTGGCATGAAGAAGAATTTCTGAAGAAGTTTGCTGAAGCTTAACGATATCTCCAGATGCTAAGGCATGGTACAGAGTGTGATCCATTGGATGTGATTGAGTGTGATCCATGAGATGTGATTTTCTTTAAACTTTGGTTATGAAAACTTGAGTAAAGCATATGCATTGATGAGTCACATGGTCCATTATTCTTTATGTCAGTCAAATTCATGTAAACGAGGTATGTCTTTGATGGGGTATGTAAAATTTGTAAATTGTCATGGTCTGTACAAACGGATACACGCACTACATGGAAAATCACGTTGAATCACAGCTTACTAAAATGCCCAAAGTCATTAATTTATTATTAGTTAATCCAACGAACTTGTAAAAGGAAAGTGTTAATTAAACTAGAGCAAATTCATGTCAGTCAAATTCATGTAAACGAGGTATGCTCAAGTGTATAGTTGGATTAATTCAAAAAAAGTTAGTTGGATTAATTAAAAATAAATTGATGACTTTGGGCATTCTAGTGAGCTGTGTGATTCAACGTGTTTTTCGCAGTGCATGTATACGTGGACTGCTAGATCAGAATTCTACACTCTTCAGTCAATTGGTGGAAAATGATGTCAACAGTCAACAATTCATACTAAACTCTAACAATTAAATGCTAGAAAATCATATTTTTGCAATCAAGATGATGTAGCATGATTTTGAAATAATGATAAAATTCTCAAAGTGTTTATGTGTATCTCGAGGTTGTAAAAACCTCATCCTATATTGCCACATCATCATGGTTGCAGAACCCAGTTGCAAAACCTAGTTCCCTAGCCTAACTCATATCGATATCCCCAATTCTAGCTGGCCTGGGAAAGGGAGCGAGGTTGCTGCCTGCGGGGGCGAATGTACACTTCTGCCCCCCCTCTTTAACCACTTTTTTCTTTAACCACTTTTTTGGAAAAAGGTGTTTAAAGAATTACTATATCCGCCCCCCAGGCAACAACCAGGCAACGGGACCAGGCCAGCAAGAATTATTATATCAATATTGTTTTAGTTGAGGTTTTTTTAAGGGAAGCCAGACCTCTATTACTTTATCAAAAAGATTTACAATCTACTCGGGGGTGCATTACGACTTTACCCAAAAAATAAAAACACAAACTTAAAACATTTAAAATCTAAAAAGACCAAACAAAAACAAGATATTATAATGCTAGCAAAATTCTTCTCCAAAAGACCTATACCAACTGCTCCGTACCTTCGAAAACACCAAACAATAGGGCTGAAAACCGAACCATCGGTTCGGTTTTTCACCTAAACCATGAACCGAACCGACCTAGGTCGGTTTTAAAATTTTCAAACCGAAACCGAACCGACCATTAACAAAACCGATCCGAAACCGAACCGATTCTAATTTATGCAAACCGTAACCGAACCGAACCGACTAAAATCGAACCAAAACCGAAATAAAATCGAACCGACCGACTATTTTAAACATATTATATTATTTATATATAAAATATATATTATTTATTATATATATTCGGTCGGTTCGGTTTGGTCGGTTAAAATCATATAGCAACCGAAAACCAAACCGACCACTTCGGTTTTGAATTTTTTAAAACCGAAACCGATCCGAACCGAATTTAAACCGAACCAATCGGTTCGGTTTTGATCGGTTCGGTCGGTTTAGTCGGTTTGATCGGTTTTTTGTTCAGCCCTACCAAACAACACGTCTTTCACCTTGTGAACATATAACCCGAACAACACTAAAAAATCAGCAACAATATTAGATAAATCTGATAGACATGAGGCTAACTCGCCCCCTGACGAAGCATCTGTAGCTTTCCATCTCATTGAACCCGAAGATAAGCAGTTTTGGCTCGGTCTAATCTGAATGATTCTGTCTAATATACTATTCGCATCAGAGGTTCTAGAACATCTTTTTCTATGCGCCCAACTTGCGAACGAATCCGCGACTTCATTTGCCTCCCTAAAAACATGTATGCAGAATAGTTCAATGCCCTCTCTAAGTCTGTGAATTTCCTTCCAAAAATTTTCAAATAACCATGAAATTTTGAATTCATCATAAAACCATCAATTGACTAAAGTTGAATCAGTCTGAACAATAATCTTAGTCGCCTCCACCCAACGCAAACCCTCCAATAAACCACACTTCGTTGTAACTAAACAAAATACTGTTATTGTGTTTTTATTTTGTTTTTTTGTTTTTTTAACATAAAATGTCGATTGTGATTTTAAATACTCCTCCAAATCCTTATTACACATAAATTTCAGCCGTTTTACTCTCATCATCGTGTTCTTACTCAAACCTAGCTAAGAAAGATGCATACCTCCATGTAGATCAACCAATAAACCTCTGGTCATTTTTATTAACTATTTATATTATGACAAATTATTAAATCAAAACTCCAAAATCCATGATTATTTTTATTATTGGCACCAGACCTACCCACCATATCTTTAGGTTAAATAGAGTTGGGAGAGTGGGCATTTATGGTTGAAGAGTACGTTGTTGTTGTTGTTGTTGTTGTTGTTGAAGTATAACGTGAAAAGTGTGCGTGCCAATAGACTTCCTGTTAAAATAATAGTGGCACAATAATAAATAGTTAATTTTTGTACTAGCAAATGAGGAGATCAATCTCACAATGAAGATCCTTCCGCATAATTCGCCAAAGACTTATCAAGAATCATTATTAGATTAAGGCATAAATCACATACCTAAATAGGTTGTAGCGAGTGTCACCCTCCTTTTCATCATCTTAATAAAATCTTTCTTGTTTGGCCATGCCAAATAAATAAATAAATAAAATAAATAAATAAAAATAATAAAATAAAATAAAAATAAAAATAAAAACTTGAACAAATAGGAGGTTCACAAATATGCACAAATAATGGATATGACTATGAGTGTCACCGCGGATTTCGGAAAAATCAGACAAATAAAAATTCAACATTTTATTCCACCTGATCTTCCGCAAAATCAAAGCACGATCTTATTACGACATGACTGTCCAATTTGATACAATAAAATTATAGCATGAGCACCAAGACTTACCAAAGGAAAAACCCAGCCATCACTAACTGAAAACTAAGCAACGGCTAAGCTATTTTCAATTGTCCGAAGTACTACGGACAAAATAAATACAATCAAAGATCTCTAATAGGGTACAACACTCACGATTCTCGACCCAAACTAAAATAAATGCAAACTTAAAAGGCTGATAAAAGTCTTTCCATTCAAACCACAACGGGAAGCTCTACCCATAAATCACTTGCCAAAAATTAAACGCGCTAAAATACCTACAATGCTCTTTGTCTACGTTTATAAGATAATGTACCCAATAAGCACAAAGACACTTGGGTCAACAAAATCAAGAAAGGATGGGAATGGGACAGGATGGGGTTTTGGGACGGGACAAGATGAGCATGTACTAAAAAAATTTCTGGCAAAAAAAAAACACATATTTGATGATACATCAATTTGTCACCCGATGATAGCCATATACTTGGCGCAAACCATCATAATTATAGGAGGACCATTATGAAAGAGATTGAGTGAATCACTCCATCTCAATGAAGGAGGAGACCGTGATAATAAGCGTCCGACTTCATTGTGCCAATCGAGCTTAAGTCATGCACATAGTTGAATGCACTCATTAGTAAAGGAAAATGTATGAGATGGAGATCCGATCCGATCCGATTATTCTATCAACACTATGCAATTTTAACTGAATTTTGTTCAGATTAAACTCTATCTCCTACAGATTTACTGACTTAAGTGTCGGAGTGTCTTCGACCACCAAAAAGGTGGTCTTTGGCAATCTTACATTTGTTTTGCAGGTCGAATTTTTAAGAGACCAAATTTGGACGCATCAGTGGGGAACGACAGTTTCCTTAAAAAAATAAAAAGCTTGATCACAACTGAGCCACGAGACGGAAGCATGTTACTATCGTCCATAGTCTTTTCCAATGTCAATGTCAACAAGAGTATGTTTCTAGGCGAAATATTTCACAAGACAAGTTAATTTTGAATCCATTTGCTTGTGGATCTTATTCAAATGGAGAATATGAAAACTGAATTAGTTTAGATTTTTACTCGACAATTTTTCAAATTCCAATATTTTATATTGGTTGAAATGATTAGAATTGTGTCCAGTGAGTTAGATAGGTGATCATATACTTGTGGATATAAAAATGCAAAAATGTTCTGTCAAATGTGTATCAGTTGAGTTGGTAGAGGTGTTGCTTAGAGAACCTCAGGGTACGGATTCAAATCCGGTCGGATCAGGTCCACAGGTCTGATAGAAGACTAGTCCAACTTAAGATATGGGTGAAAGAGGATTGAAGGCTAATACTATTACTTACAATAATTTGATGGGTGGATATTGTCTGCGAGGCCAAATGGTTGAGGCAGAATAAGTTTTTGATTTGATGGCTCATAGTAGTCAGGAACCTGAAGTAATTAGCTATAATATTTTGATTAATGGGTATTGCAAAGCTAGTCAACTAGATAAGGCCATGCATTTATTTAGAGGTATGATTCACAAAGGAGTGATACCTGACGCTATTACGTTCAACACTCTGCACTACACCAAATTGACACTTTTGTAACAACTCTCAAAACAATATCACTTTTGAGATGTTACAATTCACCAAGCAATTTCAAGTCAAAACTAAATATAGTCAAAAAAATGAAAAATTGTAACAAAAAAAAAATGATACAATAAGTTGGATCACCATGAATAGTATCACTTTTATAACCATACTCTTCATGGTCATACAATTATTGTATCATTTTATTTGTGAAAATGTGTAAAATTGTTAGGTGAATTGTTACACCTCAAAAGTGATACTGTTTTGGGGGTTGTTACAAAAATGTCAATTTGGTGTAGTGCTGGTAAGTGGGCAATGCAAAGATGGGAAGGTTTTTTATGCACAAGTTATTGTAACGAATTTGCAAGCTCAAGGGCAAATTAATTCAGAACCCAGATCGGTTCACGTATAACATATTATTGGATGATTTATGTGCTAATGGCTATTATGTTGATGCGAGGAAATTGTTTGACATGATGGACATGAAGGGGATGAATGTTGATGTTGTACCATACGACATTATCATTGATGCGATGTGCAAGGTCGGGAAAATAAATGAGGCAAGAGAACTCTTTTCCAACCTTTTTGCCAAAGGTTCACAGCCTGACATTCTATTATATACCACAATGATTAATGGCTTTTGCAAATTGGGATGCTAAAAGAAGCCCAAGATTTGTCGATGACAATATAAAAGAGGGGCTCCAGATGAACGTACATTGGATGCTACGGTCCAAGGATTTCTTCTCAATAATGATGCTCAGAATGTAGTGAACCTTTTCAACTCGATGTCTGAAAGGGGTTTAGACCACATGTTAAAAGGACTCGGGGGGGGGGGGGGGTGGGGGGGGGGGGGGGGGGGGGGGGTGCTCCTGTGCACCAAAGCACAACCGTCAGATTTGTGCACAGGAGCCCCCCCCCCCCCCACCCCAGATCCATGTTAAAACCACAACTATGATAAAGGAGCCTCTTGTGAGAGATGGCTACATTCTCCTAGATTCCCTTTCTCTTTCCTAAAAATGTGTCAGAGAGCATCCTCTGACGTGCCTGACTCTCTAGACGCGCTAAATAATTATTTGCCATTTCGCCTCCCTTAACTAAAATCCTGGATCCGCCACTGCTCAAAGATTCTATATAATAACTAATAATAATAAATTCAAAATCAAAATGAAGTTTCATTGGAGTCCAATCCATTTGGGTTTGTATGTTCAATATATTTTTTTTTCATTGTTAAGTAATTGTATTATGTTTTTTGTCCTTAACTTGTTTTTGTTTAAAGAAAAGAACTCCTTGTACTCCGGATGTCCCTCTGGTTGGTGTGGAACAACATCTTGTTCACACCAAAAGTTTTATAATTTCTCCTTGCTACTGAATTTGTTTAGTTATATTTACTAGTTTGTTTTATGTGTTACATCATTTTTTAGTACAACATATTTATTTTCCTAAAGTTAAGACTTTTGTTTGTCATGCCATTTTATTAGTTTATATGTTTTAATGCATAAACATTTGTATAGTCTGAACGCGTCTTCACGTAGGTGGGGTTGCAGACTCTATTAGTATAGTTTTGCCTTGAAATTTTGGGAAGCACGAAATGCACCTACAAGTAGAACATGAGCAAAATTTGTTGGGGAGCGAGTGAGACACGGCAAAGAAACTTATAACTCAAAATGCATAATATACATGATTAATAATAACTTAACAATGCATCTCGGTCATATCCGCCTCCAGACATGCATCACAACTCGACTGCCATTATGATAAAAAAGCAATGACACAAAATTACAAAGCTTTGACTTGAAACCATAGCGAAGAAGGGTGAGTAGACAACACTGCATATGAGCCCGTAACAAAAGCCACAGCCATTGGTAGTAGAGCCAAGAAGGTGAAAAATGCTGCTTCCCTAAATTACTGAAATTTCCCTTGCACCATAAAGGCGGAGGTATTGTTGCAGCTACAAATGTAGGAATACTGCATAGAGGGAGAAGGCAACAGCTACGGTTGTTGGCTAACACAAAGATCTTGAATGCCGCATGTCTTGATAACAATGAGGTGCCTTGATCTGGACCCTCACTTTTAAACCCTCCTGGTAAATCGAACCCATACCCCCAAGCCGTAAATGTACAGTAAGGATGAGTCCAGCAACCACCAAACGCATTTCGTTTCCATCCTTGAAAATTTTATTTCTTTGTTGTAGCTTCCTTTTTTCATTCCTACTATACTCACAATCTCGCTCTTGTCTTTGGTTGACTCGTTTCCTCCTACTCAAAGTTCCGCCAGCCGTCCTCAGTATGTAATAAGCTTTCCTATCTTCCATGGTCTTAATTGAAGCCAACAGGAAAGAAAAAAAAATGTAAGAATTAAATTAGAATAACGAAATAAAAAAATGATAGAATTTAAGGGCAAACAAAGCATTTTTTTTTAATTTGAAAGGCAAGCGTGGCTTTTGTGGATCCCAGAACCATACAGCTTCGGCAGAGTTCGAACCTGAACTTCCAATACCATCTACCAGTTGAGCTAGTAACCCCATTGACCAAGCAAAGCTTTTATTAGATTACTAAATAAATAAATTGAAATTTACATACCTCTTTTATTACATTTCTGGGTGTCTTATTCTCATTGTTCAGGGCATTCTTATTCACTCTAGTATTATGGCTGAGGAGTCTTATGGTACCAATGTGATTGTAAAGGCAGCAAGATGCAAAGGAGTGTTCCATCGATGTCAGGCTGATTAATAAGGTCCTCGAGAAATTTGTAGTTTTTTCAATTGTAAAACATTAGCAACAACCTTATCTTGTCCATGCCACGGTAGCAACATGAAGAAAATTTTCACCTCTATCGTTTAGATCTCCCAACTATATGGGAAATGTTGAATGATCTTGTCTATTATCTTTGTATTTCCAGTACAGGCGGCACAATGGAGTGGTGTCCATCCCTTTTTGTCTTGTTTTTTTGCTAACCTCCGGTTCCTTCTCAAACAAGAACATTGCTACATCTAAATCCGAGCAAGTGATGAATTAAGAATAACACAAATTATAAAACATAAAATAAATAAACTCTTTTTGAATAAAAATAAATAAAGTAAGAATATTGGGAAGTGGGAGAATTTGAGTTTGAAGAATGTTTTCTTCAAACCATAAAAATGAACATGTTAGGGAGCTAATCTTTGCTACTGCTTTTCATGATCACATGTACGCAGGATTCTGGTGTACAGTTCTAATCCGGATGAACATATTTATACATAGCATCCCATTTATGATCCTTTAATAATAATGTTTAAAGTTAATTAATTACCTGCACTAGGAAGAAGTATGGCTGCGTGAAGAGCAGTTTTACCGTCAGGGCCTTCACAGTCTACAGATTGACAAGTATTTACGATCTGCTTCACCATGTCCTTTGAACCTAGCTCAGCAGCCAAATAGACTGGTGTTTCCTCAGCATCATTGGCTAAATACTGAAACCCGGTATCTGCTTGAGTTATCATTTTCACTATGTTATAGTGACAATTTCGCACTGCCTCATGCAAAAGAGTGTCTTTCTTCATATTAACCATCCTGGTTAGCCTTCCCTGATCCTCCAAGTCTTTCGGCTTTAAATCAATAAAGAAACTTGACTACATCATCCAACCCAGTCCTTACTGCGATGTGTAGTGCAGTTTCCCCTCTTAAATTCACCTCTTTTAGCAGCTCTGGACATTTCCTGTATACCTCTTCTACACACTCGTTTCTGATTCGGAACTGCACAGCAACATGAAGGGCAGTGTTTTTTTAGAGGAGTCTTGGCATGAAGAAGAATTTCTGAAGAGTTTGCTGAAGCTTAACGATATCTCCAGATGCTAAGGCATGGTACAGAGTGTGATCCATTGGATGTGATTGAGTGTGATCCATGAGATGTGATTTTCTTTAAACTTTGGTTATGAAAACTTGAGTAAAGCATATGCATTGATGAGTCACATGTCCATTATTCTTTATGTCAGTCAAATTCATGTAAACGAGGTATGTCTTTGATGGGGTATGTAAAATTTGTAAATTGTCATGGTCTGTACAAACGGATACACGCAGTACATGGAAAATCACGTTGAATCACAGCTTACTAAAATGCCCAAAGTCATTAATTTATTATTAGTTAATCCAACGAACTTGTAAAAGGAAAGTGTTAATTAAACTAGAGCAAATTCATGTCAGTCAAATTCATGTAAACGAGGTATGTCTCAAGTGTATAGTTGGATTAATTCAAAAAAAGTTAGTTGGATTAATTAAAGATAAATTGATGACTTTGGGCATTCTAGTGAGCTGTGTGATTCAACGTGTTTTTCGCAGTGCATGTATACGTGGACTGCTAGATCAGAATTCTACACTCTTCAGTCAATGGTGGAAAATGATGTCAACAGTCAACAATTCATACTAAACTCTAACAATTAAATGCTAGAAAATCATATTTTTGCAATCAAGATGATGTAGCATGATTTTGAATAATGATAAAATTCTCAAAGTGTTTATGTGTATCTCGAGGTTGTAAAAACCTCATCCTAATATTGCCCACACTCATCATGGTTGCAGAACCCAGTTGCAAAACCTAGTTCCCTAGCCTAACTCATATCGATATCCCAATTCTAGCTGGCCTGGAAAGGGAGCGAGGTTGCTGCCTGCGGGGGCGAATGTACACTTCTGCCCCCCCTCTTTAACCACTTTTTTCTTTAACCACTTTTTTGGAAAAAGGTGTTTAAAGAATTACTATATCCGCCCCCCCCAGGCAACAACCAGGCAACGGGACCAGGCCAGCAAGAATTATTATATCAATATTGTTTTAGTTGAGGTTTTTTTAAGGGAAGCCAGACCTCTATTACTTTATCAAAAAGATTTACAATCTACTCGGGGTGCATTACGACTTTACCCAAAAAATAAAAACACAAACTTAAAACATTTAAAATCTAAAAAGACCAAACAAAAACAAGATATTATAATGCTAGCAAAATTCTTCTCCAAAAGACCTATACCAACTGCTCCGTACCTTCGAAAACACCAAACAATAGGGCTGAAAACCGAACCATCGGTTCGGTTTTTCACCTAAACCATGAACCGAAACAGACCTAGGTCGGTTTTAAAATTTTCAAACCGAAACCGAACCGACCATTAACAAAACCGATCCGAAACCGAACCGATTCTAATTTATGCAAACCGTAACCGAACCGAACCGACTAAAATCGAACCAAAACCGAAATAAAATCGAACCGACCGACTATTTTAAACATATTATATTATTTATATATAAAATATATATTATTTATTATATATATTCGGTCGGTTCGGTTTGGTCGGTTAAAATCATATAGCAACCGAAAACCAACCGACCACTTCGGTTTTGAATTTTTAAAAACCGAAACCGATCCGAACCGAATTTAAACCGAACCAATCGGTTCGGTTTTGATCGGTTCGGTCGGTTTAGTCGGTTTGATCGGTTTTTTTGTTCAGCCCTACCAAACAACACGTCTTTCACCTTGTGAACATATAACCCGAACAACACTAAAAATCAGCAACAATATTAGATAAATCTGATAGACATGAGGCTAACTCGCCCCCTGACGAAGCATCTGTAGCTTTCCATCTCATTGAACCCGAAGATAAGCAGTTTTGGGCTCGGTCTAATCTGAATGATTCTGTCTAATATACTATTCGCATCAGAGGTTCTAGAACATCTTTTTCTATGCGCCCAACTTGCGAACGAATCCGCGACTTCATTTGCCTCCCTAAAAACATGTATGCAGAATAGTTCAATGCCCTCTCTAAGTCTGTGAATTTCCTTCCAAAAATTTTCAAATAACCATGAAATTTTGAATTCATCATAAAACCATCAATTGACTAAAGTTGAATCAGTCTGAACAATAATCTTAGTCGCCTCCACCCAACGCAAACCCTCCAATAAACCACACTTCGTTGTAACTAAACAAAATACTGTTATTGTGTTTTATTTGTTTTTTTGTTTTTTTAACATAAAATGTCGATTGTGATTTTAAATACTCCTCCAAATCCTTATTACACATAAATTTCAGCCGTTTTACTCTCATCATCGTGTTCTTACTCAAACCTAGCTAAGAAAGATGCATACCTCCATGTAGATCAACCAATAAACCTCTGGTCATTTTTATTAACTATTTATTTTATGACAAATTATTAAATCAAACTCCAAAATCCATGATTATTTTTATTATTGGCACCAGACCTACCCACCATATCTTTAGGTTAAATAGAGTTGGGAGAGTGGGCATTTATGGTTGAGAGTACGTTGTTGTTGTTGTTGTTGTTGTTGTTGAAGTATAACGTGAAAAGTGTGCGTGCCCAATAGGACTTTCCGTTAAAATAATAGTGGCACAATAATAAATAGTTAATTTTTGTACTAGCAAATGAGGAGATCAATCTCACAATGAAGATCCTTCCGCATAATTCGCCAAAGACTTATCAAGAATCAATATTAGATTAAGGCATAAATCACAT
>OY747126.1:88115294-88206400 GCA_963556465.1 Berberis vulgaris
GACTTATCAAGAATCATTATTAGATTAAGGCATAAATCACATACCTAAATAGGTTGTAGCGAGTGTCACCCTCCTTTTCATCATCTTAATAAAATCTTTCTTGTTTGGCCATGCCAAATAAATAAATAAATAAAATAAATAAATAAAAATAATAAAATAAAATAAAAATAAAAATAAAAACTTGAACAAATAGGAGGTTCACAAATATGCACAAATAATGGATATGACTATGAGTGTCACCGCGGATTTCGGAAAAATCAGACAAATAAAAATTCAACATTTTATTCCACCTGATCTTCCGCAAAATCAAAGCACGATCTTATTACGACATGACTGTCCAATTTGATACAATAAAATTATAGCATGAGCACCAAGACTTACCAAAGGAAAAACCCAGCCATCACTAACTGAAAACTAAGCAACGGCTAAGCTATTTTCAATTGTCCGAAGTACTACGGACAAAATAAATACAATCAAAGATCTCTAATAGGGTACAACACTCACGATTCTCGACCCAAACTAAAATAAATGCAAACTTAAAAGGCTGATAAAAGTCTTTCCATTCAAACCACAACGGGAAGCTCTACCCATAAATCACTTGCCAAAAATTAAACGCGCTAAAATACCTACAATGCTCTTTGTCTACGTTTATAAGATAATGTACCCAATAAGCACAAAGACACTTGGGTCAACAAAATCAAGAAAGGATGAGAATGGGACAGGATGGGGTTTTGGGACGGGACAAGATGAGCATGTACTAAAAAAATTTCTGGCAAAAAAAAAACACATATTTGATGATACATCAATTTGTCACCCGATGATAGCCATATACTTGGCGCAAACCATCATAATTATAGGAGGACCATTATGAAAGAGATTGAGTGAATCACTCCATCTCAATGAAGGAGGAGACCGTGATAATAAGCGTCCGACTTCATTGTGCCAATCGAGCTTAAGTCATGCACATAGTTGAATGCACTCATTAGTAAAGGAAAATGTATGAGATGGAGATCCGATCCGATCCGATTATTCTATCAACACTATGCAATTTTAACTGAATTTTGTTCAGATTAAACTCTATCTCCTACAGATTTACTGACTTAAGTGTCGGAGTGTCTTCGACCACCAAAAAGGTGGTCTTTGGCAATCTTACATTTGTTTTGCAGGTCGAATTTTTAAGAGACCAAATTTGGACGCATCAGTGGGGAACGACAGTTTCCTTAAAAAAATAAAAAGCTTGATCACAACTGAGCCACCAGACGGAAGCATGTTACTATCGTCCATAGTCTTTTCCAATGTCAATGTCAACAAGAGTATGTTTCTAGGCGAAATATTTCACAAGACAAGTTAATTTTGAATCCATTTGCTTGTGGATCTTATTCAAATGGAGAATATGAAAACTGAATTAGTTTAGATTTTTACTCGACAATTTTTCAAATTCCAATATTTTATATTGGTTGAAATGATTAGAATTGTGTCCAGTGAGTTAGATAGGTGATCATATACTTGTGGATATAAAAATGCAAAAATGTTCTGTCAAATGTGTATCAGTTGAGTTGGTAGAGGTGTTGCTTAGAGAACCTCAGGGTACGGATTCAAACCCGGTCGGATCAGGTCCACAGGTCTGATAGAAGACTAGTCCAACTTAAGATATGGGTGAAAGAGGATTGAAGGCTAATACTATTACTTACAATAATTTGATGGGTGGATATTGTCTGCGAGGCCAAATGGTTGAGGCAGAATAAGTTTTTGATTTGATGGCTCATAGTAGTCAGGAACCTGAAGTAATTAGCTATAATATTTTGATTAATGGGTATTGCAAAGCTAGTCAACTAGATAAGGCCATGCATTTATTTAGAGGTATGATTCACAAAGGAGTGATACCTGACGCTATTACGTTCAACACTCTGCACTACACCAAATTGACACTTTTGTAACAACTCTCAAAACAATATCACTTTTGAGATGTTACAATTCACCAAGCAATTTCAAGTCAAAACTAAATATAGTCAAAAAAATGAAAAATTGTAACAAAAAAAAAATGATACAATAAGTTGGATCACCATGAATAGTATCACTTTTATAACCATACTCTTCATGGTCATACAATTATTGTATCATTTTATTTGTGAAAATGTGTAAAATTGTTAGGTGAATTGTTACACCTCAAAAGTGATACTGTTTTGGGGGTTGTTACAAAAATGTCAATTTGGTGTAGTGCTGGTAAGTGGGCAATGCAAAGATGGGAAGGTTTTTTATGCACAAGTTATTGTAACAAATTTGCAAGCTCAAGGGCAAATTCAGAACCCAGATCGGTTCACGTATAACATATTATTGGATGATTTATGTGCTAATTGCTATTATGTTGATGCGAGGAAATTGTTTGACATGATGGACATGAAGAGGATGAATGTTGATGTTGTACCATACGACATTATCATTGATGCGATGTGCAAGGTCGGGAAATAAATGAGGCAAGAAAACTCTTTTACAACCTTTTTGCCAAAGGTTTACAGCCTGACATTCTATTATATACCACAATGATTAATGGCTTTTGCAAAATTGGGATGCTAAAAGAAGCCCAAGATTTGTTGATGACAATGGAAAAGAGGGGCTTTGCTCCAGATGAACTTACATTGGATGCTACAGTCCAAGGATTTCTTCTCAATAATGATGCTCAGAATGTAGTGATGTCTTCAGACCACATGTTAAAACCACAACTATGATAAAGAGCCTCTTGTGAGAGATGGGGTACATCAAGAATATAAGGAGATGCTTTGTAAACTCGTGTCGTAGTGACGAAAGCACTTGCTAATGGTTAGGTACTCATTTTCACCAACTCTAGGGTAAGTTACTATTCATTTTATTATTATTATTATTATTATTATTATTATTATTATTATTATTATTATTATTATTATTGATGTGTTCAAATCCGTCATCGCTGATCTCGAGCCTGCAAAACGAGCAGTGGTTAGCCAGAGACCACCGTTATGGTGGCCGAAGGCACTCCGATGCTTAAGTCAGGTAACGATGCAAGGAAGAATGAAGACTTGATGTCGATAGCAATGTGTATATGTACCTTTCTTCTTATATTTTCTCACCTTAAGTAGTGAGTGTTCCCTTCACAACTGTCCCTGCTATTGAGGGTGTGATGAAGAGAGGAAATCTCACCCAGGATCTTACCTGTGCATGACTGAGTCTCTTCGGCACTTGGCTTTGTTTAGGACTCAATGTTTGATTTAGGGCTGAACAAAAAACCAATCTAACCGATTAAACCGACCGAACCGATCTAAACCGTACCAATTTGTTCGGTTTAAATTCGGTTTGGATCGGTTTCGGTTTTAAAAAATTCAAAACCGAAGTGGTCGGTTCGGTTTTTGGTTTCTATGTGATTTTAACCGACCAAACCGAACCGACCGAATATATATAATAAATAATATATATTTTATATATAAATAATACAATATGTGTAAAATAGTCGGTCGGTTCGATTTTGGTTCGATTTTAGTCGGTTTGATTCGGTTACGGTTTGCATAAATTAGAATCAATTCGATTTTGGATCGGTTTTGTTAATGGTTGGTTCGATTTCGGTTTGAAATTTTTAATCGGTTCGGTTCACGATTTAGGTGAAAAACCGAACCGTCAATTCGGTTTTCAGCCCTAGTTTGATTGGGCTAAGAGCTGATTTGTGCAAGTTGATCTCGGGCTTATGACAGCTCAGAGATTTGTGTTTGGGCCTTATTGTTCTGGGTCAAGCCCGAAGACTCGTGCCTCTTGGGCTGGCGTGACTTGGGCTTGAGCACTTGACTTACGGACTGAACAACTGTTCATGAATGGGTCCGTTTGGGATCGTGTGGAGGCTTTTCTCGTGTTAGGGTTAGCCCGTGCCACGTATACGGTTGTGATCGTGCGACCGTTCGATGTCTCATCAATTATTATTATTATTATTATTATTTATTTTTTAATCAGTAAAATGATAGGCGATGAATTTATGTTAAGAAAAGTGGATTGGTGATTAGGTAAATTGCAAACCAACAAGAACCCGAGTATGTACCTCACTAAGGCGCAAATAAACTAGCCTAAGAAAAACAAGAAAAGTGAGAAGGAGAGATACCCTAATTGTTACCCCGTGACCACAAAGTAGTTTTAATCTCTTCACCCAACTGTTTCACTTTTTTAGCTACTCATTAGATATTTGGAAGATTCCTCCTTGAATTCCACTCAACGAGATTGAGGTAGGTATCTAGACGACTTACTTGAAGTAATTATGCTTTGTTTTTTGATAGCCACAATTATAAACTTCGGAAAAAAAATAATTATTCAAGGGAAAAAATCAAGGTTCTAAAACCCGCCAGGCGATAGGTGAGCAGCGAGCAGGGACCAGTGCCCAAAGGCCTAGTCGGGACCTAGGCGGGGCCTAGGCTTTTTTTGTATTATAATTTATAATGGTTCAGCATAATAACATATAAATTACTTCCAATTTGATGCCAAGATAAATATGCAAAATGTATAAAAATAAATAAATAAATAAAGTTTTAATTGTTAATTTTCTTTCGAACTGAAAATAAATAAAAAATTCAAAAACTGCCCAACCCGCGTTGGTGTTTCCCAGCCAATTTTTAGAACAGAGGTAAAAATACACAAAAAGTAGTGAGAAAACAATGGGGGTGAATAAAAAGGAGAGAATAAAATTTGAGGTTGAAGATGATCACGTGTTCTCTTTCTCGTGGGGGTAAAAATCTTCTACCATGTCATCTTCAACGTAGTGTGGTCATTTCTTTTCTCTCTCTCTACTATTTCCCCATGGAGTTTTCTCTTTCAATCAAACACACCACCCGTAGTTTGCATGATTTTGTTTTCTTTGTGCACTTATCTAGTTAAACTTGATTTTATTTCTCATTAGTTCAATAGTTATAAGTTCTTCCCATATTCAGTGGTCCTAATTACCTTCTAAGTTTTGTCTTGGTTAATGTCTTATTAATTACTTGTTCGCAACTTTAGCATTATGTCAATCTAGAAATTCCCTTATTCTCTCATCATATACAGTGCAAGTTTTTGTACTGTCTTAGATTGTCTGCTGACAACCTGGTGGGAATGGCATCTGGAACCAGCAAAATGGATTGCTGATGAATTACATCATCCGAGGGAGAAGAAATTGTCACTTGTGCAGCTGTACTGATGTTGTGGTTCAGTAGCTGCCACACCTACTTATATTCATTTTTCCAGTACTTTGGGCTAGGATACTCTATGCAGTCGTGAAGCTTTGGCAGATATCATGAGTTTGTTCTCACCAGGAAACTAGGTATGCAAAAAAAAAAAATACATAAATTAAAAAAATTTGAAGTCTCTGTTAGACGTAGTGGGCCAACATGGTTTCAAATGCATTTAGTTGTTCCAACAACTATATCACCATTTGTCACTAAGATTCATGTTTATCATTTTGATTCTGTGAGTTTAAGATGTACAAGTGTCTGTCTGACACATAGTTTGCAAGTTGGATTTAATTTTGATCCTACTTAGCCTCATAAGTCCAAACTGCATTGCAGTAAAAATGTGTAAGAAGTTGTTGGTGGTAAAGATTCTTACTTTCTTGATGACCCGGAAGTCATGTGGATCCATCTGACTGGCTTTATGTGATTATTGACAACTAACAATTCGTCCTCCAAGCTTTGTGAAGACTGATGAGTGATGACCAATGATGCATTTTTAAAGACTCCACCTGCATTTGGCCTGGGTTCTAAAAGGTGAACGCTTGTTGTTGATTGGTGATGAATTTCATGAACGCCCGGAAAACAAAGCAGCTTCAGCTCTTACAGGTCAGTCACCTTGATCATTGATTCTTAATTTGCATAATGCATTCCTTAGGTGAGGGGCAAAAAACAATAAATGAACATCACTATCTGTTCTGCATACTGGTGGTAATTCAAATGCATGTGGCCGTCTTGGTTGAGCCTTTTGAGTTGCTCGAGTCTTGTACTACTGATCTACCATTTTTCACCTCTTTGTTAAATATGGAATTTTGCTAAGCTTCGTAAAACAATTAAATTTGCCGATGTAGTGAATTGTTTGCAGGATCTCTATGCTAAAAATTTGCAAAATAAGGGTTCTAATGTTGTACTTGAGAAAGGTAAATGGCAGAAAATCCTAGTTTTGTCTTGTGATTTTGTTCCATGGTTGAGATACGTAACTCTTTGGAAAATTAGAAAATAAGACAACTTTTCAAGTCAATTGTGGAAAAACCCAGGGGTAACCTTTCTTTTGAGAAACCCCAGTTTTGTTTTCTTTACACAGAAAAAACCTGATTTGAAAATTTTCTTTTGAAAATAAAACCCACTGTGCACTCACTGTGTGCACTGTAATCTTCACTGTGCGCTATGTGCACAGTGAAACTTGACTATGCACTCAATTGTGTGCGCAGCTATGCACTCAATTGTGTGCACAATAATTTGGAGGGGCATGGTGGTTAGAGAACTGTAGCTTTTGGCACTGGGCTTCTTTTGCAATATTTTTTTGTTGTGGGTTTTTCAGACATTGGACCTGAAAACTGGGCGAAAGTCCATCTATTACGGTTCCATATTTGTTTCGTACTAGTAAAAATATTTAGATTCTAAGAATGACGAAGAAACAGTTTCTTACACTGGGGTCCAATGAAGTAGGACTCAAAGTGATATTTTAATTTTTTTGTTGTTTAGAAAATCCTTCATTTTCCCTTTTGTTCTTTTTACGAGTTATCCGTTCTTGCTGAACTACAGTGGCCAAATATGCTCATACAAATTATTTTACTCAATCATTGCTAAAGAGAACTTTGTAAGCATTGAAGTTTTCTCCTGTACTTCTTTCAATGTGTTTGACACTGGCGTACACACATCAGATGTGTTCCATACACTGGTTAGACAAAAGAAGTTTCATCTGATTTCTATAGGGTGCTAAAATTTTTGAAGTTAAAGTGTGTTGAGTTTTTTTTTTTTTTGGAAGTTGAGCCGGGTTTGTATAGGATCCCGTAACCTCTCCTCGAGGTGCCACCTATAGGTCAACATCACCCCGAAAGAAACGATGCCGCCGGAGGGTCTCGAAGCAAGGACATAGGGTTGTTCATTTTGACATTTCTCATCTCTATGAGAAATTCATGTCTTGAAACCCCCTCCCCCTCAAAACATTGTCTTGGAGATTGTGATTCATAGTTCATATTATGTGCAATATAGTGAAAACAGTTACGAGTTTTCACACCTGTTAACCATTGTAACCAAACCCGGCATTTATGCTACAGGAAGGGAACGGGCAGCAGTTTCTTTCTATGTTTTCTGGTTAAGTTTGCTTGCAGTCTTGGTGTTGCTAATCTTTTATGCTTACAAGAGAAGAGGGAGGAATAAGGTGCGCTCACAATTTGATCAAGGAATCACATTTGATGCCATTTACATATTTTGCATTTCTTGTAGTTGGATAGTTTGATGTATATTGTTAGAGAAGTGAACAATGTATGCATACAGTTTGTTTGTCTCTAGCATTTATAAATGAGAAAAAAGTTGCATTGCGAGATAAAAAGGAAATCGTTCCATGTACTTAAAGCTGTGGCTGGATCATTGCCAATGTCAACAATGCCTATGGTTCTTCACTATGGCATGGCCTTGAGCAAAGTCTTCTGTAGTTGGCACAGGCAGCTCATTTTTTGTCTATGAAAAAAATAACTTTTGTTTGTTTGTTTGTCCAGAGAGTTTTCTGTCCTTGTATCTGAATAATGGTAGCCACGACTACGACAGTTGCGTTTAAGCAAATACTCAGGGCATATGATTGTGGACTACAACTTGGTGCAAATGATCTTTTGGTAGGGACTTGCCTCAACTCCACAGCTTGTTACCAGTTGTTGGGTTGCTTGGGGTCTCTAATAATGCAACAGCTTGCTTGTGATGTCTTCCTTCTTCTTCATCATCATCATCAAAACTCATTTTCGATACTTTCGGAGTCGGTTGTACGTATTTTGGTTCTCTAAGCAATGCGGTCTTTTCACATATCTTCGCTTAATCCAAGCTCAATGATGTCTTTTTTCACCACCTTTTTCCAAGTTTTCAACGGTCGTTCCCTTTGTCTACACCCTTCACTAACTTGTCAATCTTGACATTTTCTAATTATCGCCGTGTTTGGTCTTCTTCGCACATAAACCACGTTAAAAATTAGTTTGAAGACTGTTTATCAAAAAAATTATCAAGGAAATTATGATTATCTTGTTACAACCTCCAATCAGACATTGGAACCCTAGTTATTCCCCTCTCCACAAGGAAATTCAGGAAAGTGTGTATAAGAGAATCAACCATGGTATAAAGTTACACATCCCATTTAGTTAGTTGCAAAAAAAAGTGAAATTCCTTTGAAGTTGAAAGGCCTTGGGCCATCATTTTCAAGATGAACATAATCTTAAAATGGTTAAAAAGATTAAACACTGTGATTAGAGAGTCTGAAATGTATAATTTTGACACCATACATCTCACTGTTGGAGATACTATAAGCTTTATTATCTTTTTAAAACAGGGAGGTATCCTATATATGATTATAGTGATCTTCTTAGTTTCTCTTGTGGATACAAAACCTCATAACTGGAGACAAACAAATGGTCATCAAGTCACACTAATCATGTCAACCTATTCACATACTATTTCCTATGTAAAGTTGAAATAGAATAAGTGTCAAAATAATCTATTTTCCATAACAATTGATGTATTATATGATATTGACTACTCAGGAAGAATGAGAGAATTAAAGAATGCCATGTGTACATTTTTAGACCAGAAATTCTAGGGGGCGAGGGAACGCGCGAGGGAAAGGGAGTGAGGGATGGGTGGTTCTCGAGATATGCGTTATCACTCATCTCAAAGGGAATGAGTGGTTACACCCATCCCTCGCTCCCTAGAAGGGCTCTTTTTAGACACCAAAGGATTGAGAAAACTTTGGATAGGAGGAGAAGGAGAAGAATCAACAGTGTTGAAGTGTTGTTAAGTGTGATTGGTATGTGAAGAGCCCTTAACTTAAGGAAGTTAATTAAATAATGGAGACAATGAAAAGAGAATATTTTGCATATTATTGGTGAGAAAGGAACAATTGGAAAGAATTCTTAAGCCCTCACTCTTTCTCTAAGCAACCTCACTTTCTCACCTAACTACTTAACCTCTAAGTGACAAACTCTATATATCTTCATATTTTCACCCTAATCATTGAATTTCATGGTTAATTTTTGTCGCTTTTATAACGATGATTTAGATGACGCTAATTATATGTATGTATATCCGCGGTTGGTATATTTTGTTATAGCAATCAATAGAGAATGTTAACTAGTTTTGGTTATCAACATTATCAGGATGAATTCGATGAGTGAATGTTTAATCTTCGTAATCTATAAGTAATCATGTTATTTAGTTAATTTCATATCTTGAAGAAAGAAAGTGTCCTATACTACCAATAAATTCCATTGTAGTAATAGTTATGAAAATGAAATTTAGATTGTATGTACGCGGAGATTAAGATAAATAATTATAATTTTTTTCTTAATTTCAATCTGTTGTTGGCATGTTTTGCTTTCAGAATTAATGGAAATTTATGTGTCACATCTACATAAAACTTGAGCTCCATTATTTCCATCATTTCCGCCAATAAAGCCATCCTTTTATCTTCAGTTGCTATCTCAACAATGTGTACTATTTTGTATCAAAAAAATTATTGCCAGACACTTGTCTTTATAGTCATGATTGCTCATTGAAATTATTTAAACACTCAAGGTTTGATCTTAATTATTTTTATTGGGATTAGACCTCTGCAACACGTTAGAATGAGAACATACGGAGGAGTTTAATGATTTGTGAGTGATTGCTTACTGTCCAAACATCCTCACCAAAAACAAAGAAAATATTGCAAAATGGTAACTCAATAATGTACTTATAATGTAGTTTCTTGAGCTTTACAATTATCTGATTTCCATTTTGGGATGGATGAGAGACTTCAGTGCCAACTAGAATTCTTCAGATGCTATTCTGCAACATAGTGTATCAATAATTGCTCAAAAACATTTCTTAAATATATAATTTCTTTTAGTATTATTTTGTTTAGGAAAAAAACTGAATAAAAAAAATGTCTCATTTTTATCTTTTTGTAGTTCAATGAACTTGATATGGAAAAATAAATCCATTTCGCAGCATCATGAAGTTCGCTCAACTGAAGTTTCAATGGGTAGGATCATCCATGCAAGCTAATAATTTGACAAAGTGACTATATACAAATTGTAGCGTAACGCGAAATCGATCTGAATGGATGTCAATGCTACGTGTTTACGCCACGCGATCTAAGGACCTTTGCCATGTTATGAAAGCAACCCAAGCTATATCATCAAGCCTGAATTATCAACAAAATTTTGAGGCACTTTTTTTAGGGTACTAATTTTTAAGGATTTTTCCCATGATGTTCCCTCAATTATATAATTTGTAAAAAATTTCTGGGATAAACCAAAAAAAGAATAAACCCTAAAAAAAGAAAGATGTCCTATAGAGGAGCTCTTATTGGGAAGTCACTTCTCCTAACCTAATCTTATGTACCTTGAACCTTCTACATTTTATTATATATATTAATATTCCGCAAACTTTTTTTTGATCAATCCACATCTAAAATCCCCACTAGTCCCTGTTGATGATGAACTCTAAGACCACTTTGTGAACTTAAAAACACATACAGGAAGCTTTGCTTGGCTACTCAGAAACCCACCCCATTTGTCCTTCAAAAGAAAACAAGATGGATTTAAGAATCGTAGAAGCTACACTGCCTCCAGGTTTCAGGTTTTATCCAAGTGATGAAGAGTTGGTGTGCCATTATCTTTATAAAAAGATTTTTAATGAAAGGCTTCCAAGAGGAACCATGGTGGAGATCGACTTGCATACTTGTGAGCCTTGGCAGCTACCAGGTTGGTTGGTACTCATCACCCTTTCTTAGTTTACAAGTTCATTTCCTTTTCATGGATCTCTCGTTTTTCTCTCACTATACATGAGCATGTATATCTTATGTATTTGTGCATACATTTAAATACATATCTTGTGATCATAGATAGTGAAGAGTTGCTATGATCAGTTCTTTTTTCTATGTTGAAGCATGCAAAAACTACCTATGGTTTGAAGTGAAAAATATGTGATGAGCCTATTTTTAATTAGATCATCAATAACTCGGTGTCAACAAGATTCAATCTCTAAGTACTTGTGATAACATTCACCAGTGACCAAGCCATTGGCAAAACTAGATATATTATGCTTTGAGACTATGGTTAAGCAACTGCTCATACTTATTGTTGGGGCATGTTATATAGACTCAGATTGTCATTTTTTCCAAGTCATCGATGGTTTTAGTTATCTCTTCTCTAGCTAACATACCGAATTAGCAAATAAATTTTAGTAATAGCCATAGAAGTGATTTCCTTTTTTGCTTATTCTTTTTTTTTTCTTTATTTTCCTAGAATAAAAATAATATCAGGACATATTTGGATTTTGGCTTGCATAATTGAATGCTCATCATGACTCACCTCCCTTGTAAAACTCAATCTTTATCCTGTTATGCTAAAAGAGTAGAAGGCACCACACCAACATTCTGCAAGGAATCAAAATGTTGCAGCAAAAATAGAACCAAAGGGGGCCCAAGATAAATACAAAGCCAGCAGTGCTGCAGACAATTAGGATTTGCCTTCTTCCAAGGAAAGCTGACAATGAATTAAGCCAGATAGAGAAAGCCATTAGTTAGAACCTCAAGGTCCTTCTTGGCTCACCTCTTCCCACATGAGTGTGCTGTTGGTCTATCATAGGGTGTCGAAGGACCATCCAAGACCAATCGGTTCTGATATGATAAGTTCGACCATGGATACTAAGTTCAAAGTCCAATAAAGACTCAACTAGATAAGGACGAGATCGATGTAAAAATAAGGATCCATACTGGGCCTAAGTAAAGAATAAAATGTAAATTCGTTTCAACACTCAGTACTGAGCATGCTATCAGAACTAAAAACAAACACCCAATTAAGTGGTCCAGTTCTTATTTAGAATCAAAGTTTTGATCAAAACCAAAAACAAACGCCACCGAACCCTGAATTCAGAACTAAAGCTAAAAACAATAAAAAGAAGGCATACCCAAATCTGATATGAATTTTGTTGGGTTGGTTTATTTGAAATGGCCTAGGCCTCTCTATGATTTGGGCCCAAATGGGTCTGGCCCAAACTTGGTTCAATGTCAAAGTTTCTTGCCAATTTCATTTTCATATTGGCTCCTGCTAAATAAAATCACCATTTTTGTTAAAGGACACCATCAACTCTTTACTTTCTGAAGAATACCACCACCTGCTGAAAAATGTCATCAATATAAACAAATAAAACCCTACCTCTCTTCTCCTCTCTCCCGTTCTTCTCCATCAACCCCACCTCCTCCTCCCCTTCACCACCACCACCTCTCCTCCTCCCCCTCCTCCCCTTTCTTCTTCTTCTTTTTCTTCTTCTTCTTCTTCTCCATCAATAACCACCGCCACCTCTCCTCCTCACCGGGGTGTTGCTCCGGTGAAGTGAAGAGAAGAGAAGGTGAGGGTGGGTGATGGTGTCCTTCAGCAAATCCAAAAAAATAAGGTGGGTGGTGGTATTCTTCAGTGGAATTGATGGTGTTATTTAGTAGGGGCCTTTCATATTACCATGGTCGTCCACAATCCATCAATAGTTACTTGTCTAATGCAACTAATATGTGTCCATTTTTGTTGCCTTTGATCCTAAAGACCAATATGCTTTTATGATTTCAGATGTGGCTAAGCTTGGTGCAAATGAATGGTACTTCTTCAGCTTCCGCGAACGTAAATACTCCACAGGCTTGCGTACCAACCGAGCCACAAAGGTGGGTTACTGGAAAGCCACAGGAAAGGACCGAACAGTGCTAGATTCCACCACCAGCTCAATCGTTGGAATGAGGAAGACCTTGGTTTTCTACCACGGTAGAGCACCAAATGGGATCAAAACTGGTTGGGTCATGTATGAGTTTCGCTTGCAAATGTCACATTTGCCTTCAAAGGTTTGTTATATATATATGCATTCATCCTCAATCTTACTTCAGTATTTATATACAGTAGTGTTAATGGCTAATAAGAATTAAACTCACCATGGACAGGATTGGGTGCTATGTAGAGTCTTTTACAAAAGCCAAGGAGGAGAAGGAGATCAACTTCCCACCAATTTCACCATAGATAATGACTTGGATGTTACCGCATTTGCCTCATCTCCACCTACTGGCCAAACCATGCAAGAAGGGCAATGTCAACAACAATGCATCTCATTCTCACAAACCCCACTTTATCAACAAGAAACAAATCATCAAGGTTGCCTCTTAGAAACATCTACCCTTATCAATCCAAGTTTTGCTCCAGAATGTGGTGGTGAGAACGAATATGAGTTTCTGTACAATATGGAATTACAAGATTGAAGAGTAGAACCTATTCCTTATTAATTTGTTCATAATTAGTGTGACATGCATGCATGATGGGTTTGTGGGTTGATTGGTTAATTTCGATGGGTGGTGTAAATTGTTGATTGGTATTGAGAGCTTAGAAGGGTAAGTTTATTAGGGCAATGTGTAGTATAGGAATGTAGTATTAATATTTCTTTTTACTTTAACTCTCAAATAGATTTATTCACTGTTTTGTTGTAATTAATTATAATTTATCTAGTGTTTAATAATGTTGCAAATCATTGGGGAGCTTATCTAGAAAGCCAGGCCCCTAGCGTCAGGGGAGGTTTCCTTGCACATTTTTAGGAGAGATAGAGGATATCTTGAGGGGGTTTTGAGTTATTGAGGTGATCTTGAGGAGTTCTTGAAATCTTGAGGAGATCTATCTCCTAAAAACATGCAGGGGAGCCTCCCTGACGCGGATCTAACGCTGGGGGTCTGATTCTTAAGATTTTTTTATCATTGGGCCTGTGTTTGGAGTTGACTGATTTGCTTGGCTTAACCCAGTTTTCCATTGAATGGCTTGAATCTGAATCTGAATCTGATCAAAGTATATATCCATGTCCAGATCCAAACTATTTCAGATCGATCGACATTAGTTCATATCCTTATTGCTAATGCATGATTGGTACACCGTGCTGATATGAGATTAGCAAATGCCAAAAACTTGTTAGCGAGTCATAAACCTTTTAGCTGCAGCTAGAATTGATGAGAGTATTGTGAACAAAACAGTCCCCGATAAAATTAGTCCTTCCTTCTTGCCAAGAGTTTTACTTTGCTTTGTTGTCCCTTACAAAACCATCCAAATCTTACCGGCTTTACTGCGTACGTATTAAATTGTTCAAACACCTTTCTTCCCCTCATTGATCATCTGACACAATGTTGACCAACTTTTTATTTGATCTCCATTTATCTAGTTTTGTTCATAGGAGTGTAACGGAAAGACAGAGATCAAGGGATTCTCCTCTAATCCCCCTCCTGCCATATTTGTCTTTGGGGACTCATTTTAAGTGATACTTGAAATGTAATTCAGCCCTTCCACTACACCAAATTGACATTTTTGTAACAACCCCAAAACAGTATCACTTTTGAAGTGTAACAATTCACCTAACAATTTTACACATTTTCACAAACAAAATGATACAATAATTGTATCACCATGAAGAGTATGGTTATAAAAGTGATACTATTCATGGTGATCCAACTTATTGTATCATTTTTTTTGTGTTACTGTTTTTCATTTTTTTGACTAAATTTAGTCTTGACTTGAAATTGTTTGGTGAATTGCAACATCTCAAAAGTGATACTGTTTTGAGAGTGTTACAAAAGTGCCAATTTGGTGTAGTGTTCCCATTATTTGCAGATGCAGAAAATTCACTCATGGGTCTACTTTTTTGCTGCACCTTCAGGGCGATGTTCTGATGGGCGTTGACATTCGACCTGCAAAACAATCGTTAGATTACCAATGACCACCTTTTTGGTGATCGAAGACACTCTGATGCTTAAGTCAGTAACTCTGTTGGAAGAAGGAAGTAAATATTGACAAAACTCAGTTAAACTTTCATACCTGTGTCGAATGTTCTCTTTACCTTTTATAATGGTCGTAGTTAACTCTCTGCGTGACTTAAGCATGTGAAGCGCAACAGAATGAGATGTTTCTTGTAACAGTCTCTTTCTCAATGGAGATGCGTTCGTGGAAGCGTAACTCCTTCCACGGCTCTTTTTTGGTGCAACGTTCCTCTTTTTTATGAGAGAACTCGTGTCGGGCCTGGATTTGGACTCTGATTCGTTTGGGCATGAATTTGGGCCCTGTTGTGTCTCCTCATTGGCGAACCTCGTCTGGGCCTTTGTAATTGGCCTTATTCTTCTTGGGCTTTACGAGTTGGCCCAATAGGCTGGATGTTATGTCCTCGTGATGTATCTTTGTGCCATGTGTGCGGCCGTGATGATCGGTCTATTTTGATGTATCATCAGCTACTCCCCCCTTAGTTAGTGGGTATGTTCACTTATCCACTAACTGTGTGACGGTTGGTATTTCGATTGCGCTTTTGCACTGAATTTAATGTTTAATAACTTTCTGTCGGTTGCTCGTCTCGATTACTTTGTTGTCTGTTCATTTTTTAGGAGTTTTAGTGCGCCATTATCTTCTGTATGTCGCTCTATGAGCAATTTTTTTGCTGCTCGGTTGTATAAAGGGTGTTGTGGCTACTTTTCCCCATTCTTTACGCCATCTTTGCTGTTAGTGTTATTTCTTCTCTCCTGTTGCATTTTTTCGTCTTTTTTTCCTATTTGCAATGTCTGTCGGTGACCTACTATGTGATCAGCTTGCTACCTGTGAGGCTCATTTCCCCCAACAAAAGTTTCTCGAGCTACTTTGGATAGTGTCCGTTCCAACTATGTGTTGCCCCCTCCGACCTTGATATCGTTCCCCCTCGTGAAAACGACAGTCCTTATTGCCCGAGGAAGGGATATATTGCGCTTTACCCTCGCATGTTCTATGTCGGTCTTCGGTTTCTAGTTCCAGAACTATTTTGGTCGTATCTAGATTTTCTGTGTATTCCTCCTGCTCAGAAGCCCGAATGGTTGGAGGGTTATGGTTTCTACGTATGTCAGGTCATCCTTTCTGGTATTCCTTTAACCGCTAGAATCTTGCATTCTTTGATGAGGTTTAGCGTGAAACCCAACCACAACCGTTTCCTTTATTCTTCTGCGTGTTTTGGCAAACTCAATGATGACATCAGAGGTTGGTTGCGAGATTGGTTTTATGTGTCTATCGACTCTAGCTATTTCAATTTACGAGATCTGCAGATAGTAAGGTCTTTCCGAGTTCCTATCAAGCATCGGAATATGCAATTGACCGCTAAAGAGCAAGTTATCAACGAGCATTTATTGGAACTTCCAGTAGTTCCATTGGACGCCTATCTTACTAATGATCATGGTGAGACACTGCAGTTTATACAGCATGAATGAAACTGAACGAACCTTGTTAACCGAAAGGCAAGCCGCGGATATTACTGCATGTGATGTTGTTGTTGAAGGTAATGTCGTTGTCGTTGATCGGAAAATGAGCTTGGGCGTTACGGATCTCAATGTTCCTGTTCGAACTGCCACCGGTCCTTATTCTAGGAAGAGAAAAGTGTCAAGGCCTGTTAGTCCGTCGAAGCGGTTGTTTCTGCCTTTTGACCGTGTTCCAAAGAAGAAATGACTTGTTGACTCTATGCGTCATACATATCTTTACTCGGTATCTGTTGATAGAGAAACTTTGAGGGAAGACAGTTGCTCTCTGCAAGAGGCAGAATAGTTGAAGTTGACTTTGGAGAGGAGTTAGAAAAATACCATTCGCCCGCTGGACAATGGGGAAAAGAAGCTCATCTCTGCTTATGGAGGCCCTGATGCTGCCAAGTGTTCTGATGAGGACCTTTGGTCCTTAGATGACAAGATGCTCCAGTTGCATGTTGTTAAATCTAAGGAGCTTGGCAATCGTGATCGGGTTCCCGAGGTGCAGTCACTTCCTTCTTATTCCATCCGTTTTTCAACAACCTGTTTTGGTTTTTCTGTTCTCGTTGGGACTGCCATTCATTCCGTTTCTGCTGAGCGACGAGAGGGTGATGGAGGTTCTCTTATCGTTCCTTCTTATTTTTCGGTTGTGGGTGGTGGTAGTTCCTTCATACTACCGGATCCTCGTGTTCTTCATTCACGAGTTAGTTGGAAGGAACCTACTCCTGAAGAGATTCGTGTCAAATCGAATGGGAAATTTTGTTGGTTTTCTAGTCTTGGCGTACAGGATGGTGCACGTAAGCTGATTAATGAATGGCACAGACGGTCGGTGGAGTGGCTTTCGATGTCCGTGCTAAATCTGAATCTTCATATTAAGGATGGTGTCAAGCTTATAATGGACGGGATGACCCATCTTTCCTATGCGGGAGTGATGGGTTTGAGTCATCAGGTTAATCACAATCTTGTTATTTCTTTGGAGAGGAAGCTCTCTGTGCTTTACCAATATGACGTTTTAAAAGCGCGATGCTTTGAACGAATTAAAGCAGCTGAGGTTGCTCAGACTTCGTTGGCCGAGGTGGAGGGTGCACGGGATCAATTTGTGGTCACGCTTGAGTCCTTGAGAACTGACTTAGACGGCATCCACACACGTTTGCACAATGTGGAGAAAGAGCTTTCCGCTAAGAAGGCGCTTCATGATGAGGTCGCGCGTGCCTTGATAGAGCACTCTAAAAATCGCAACGTCGTTGAACAAAGGGTGGAGCAGTTACTGGCTTCGCTTGACGAGGTCAAGGCTGATTCCTCCGCGATGCTCACTATTGCTGAGGGCCAACTCATCGCGATAAGAAGCGAACTTGCTTTTGTTAAGGATAGACTCTGTGTTATGGAGGTGACAGATTGACAAAGCGTTGTTTATGGTCGGACTGAGCTTCTGGATTATATTGAGGGTCTCAGTGACGACTTGCTCAATATCGTCATCTATCTATCAAACCTTTGAGGATGACGAGGGTGCTGAAGATCATCCGGGCGATCCAATGGCTGAAGAGCCACATCTTTCTCCTATTGAAAAAAGAGTTTCTGTCGAGATCCGGCTCCTGCAGATAGTATTGCTGAGGATGTTACAGATATTTTCCCTTAGTCTTTATTATCCTTCTATGAAAGGCCGAGATTATGCTCGGTATACCTGAGCGAGTCAGCGATACTTAAACTTTTGATGGCAAGAATGAATCCTCCGGCCGGCCACACCAGAACACCATCAAATGGTGTGATGATGCTTTGCGGTATTGTACCTGGAATAGCACTACCGACGCTTGCTTAAGTGCCAGCATCGACTTCCACTTTTGGTCTTGAGTGATTTGGCTCAGTGGACCTCTTCATCGGACGCCTCAGAGTGTCATACCAGTCATTTCGGGTTGCTACCTTTGAATGTAACTGAATAGATTTTGAATGAATGAATGACAGGAATATTTTCCTTTATTTTTCTTCTTGTTGACTTCGTTCGTTCGTTGTTGTCGTGACGATTCGTATTTGAGCTTTGATGTTTTACAGTTATATCCTTAGCAATCATTTGGTGATTTGAATTTTCATATGCTTTAGCACGCATGTCTTAATCTTGTGTTTGTCGTCTCTGAATCTTTGTGGAAAGCTATTTTGCTTGTCTTCTACTTTGTTGATTTGGTATGTTAGTTAATCCATGGTTCTCCTAGGCTGTGCTAACTTGCTCCTCCATTTGTTCACTCTATTCGTTTGATCAACCATGGAGTTTGTTTCCTTCGAGTTTGTCTGTTGATTCGGTGGTCTCGAGGTTGCCTCTACTTCGTCGAATCGTTGGCTGAACCTTTACTTCGCTAACTCGACGTTTCAGTTAGTTCAAAATAGCTTATTGGTTTGTTCATACTTTGCTTTGTTAACTCGACATTTCAGTCGACTCAAAGTTTTTGTTGATTCATGTGTCTAAGCTTTACTTCGTTGGTTTGACGCTCTAGTTGATCCAAAGTCATTTGACTCATTCGTCTAGTTTCTACTTCGTTAATTCGACGTTTCAGTCGACTCAAAGTTTTTACTAGGTTGACTCGTTCGTTCAACTTTTACTTCGTTAATTCGATGTTTCAATCATCTTGAAGTTATCTTATTTGGTTGACTCATTTGTTCAACTTTTACTTCGTTAACTCGACGTTTCAGTCGACTCAAAGTCATTTTATTTAGTTGACTCGTTTGTTCAACTTTTACTTCGTTAACTCGACGTTTCAGTACTCGACTCGAAGTCGTTTTACTTAGTTGACTTGTTCGTCCAACTTTTACTTTGTTAACTTAACATTTCAGTTGACTCGAAGTCGTTTTACTTAGTTGACTCTTTCGACCAACTTTTACTTCATTGGTTAGACACTCTAGTCGACCAGAAGTCGTTTTACTTAATTGACTCATTCGTCTAATTTTTACTTCGTTAACTCGACATCTCGGTCGACTCGAAGTTTCTGTGTTTAGTTGACTCGTTTGTTCAACTTTTACTTCGTTAACTCGACATTTCAGTCCTCGATGTTGTTTTACTTAATTGACTCGTTCGTTCAATTTTTATTTCGTTAACTCGACATCTCGATCAACTCGAAGTTTTTGTGTTTAGTTGACTCGAGTGTCCAACTTTTACTTATTTGGTTGATTGAACCAGAAGTTTATTGTAAATATCCGACTTGCGTCCTGATTCCTTTTGGGCTTTATACGCTGATTGTTTGCATAGCTTTACTTTGAAGTTGTTCGGCTTTGTGGGATGTCAATTTCGAAATTGAAATTTTATTGATTCTTTGACCATTTCTATGGTCATTTTTTTGGAGTGGTTCTGTTACATTGTGGAGCGTTTCTTTTTTTATCATTGCGTGGCTGATGTCTATCCCCGCGTTGGTGTTTCGTGCTTCTATTGTTCTTTTTAATTCATGACCACCTTTGCTTGGACCGTTATTGCTTCCCGTTTGGCATTGCTTGTTAAGGCTTGGTAGAGTTTGTCGTTGTTAATTCCTCTATAAGTAACCTTGGCTGGATTTGCATTGGCTGTCATAGTTTTCGAGTTGGTCAATGCAGCTGGCGTTGGCATTTCTACTTTGATATAGATATGCTCGGGTGGGAGATGCTTCTTTACTGGGGTGGATGTAGTGTAAAGCGTACATCAATTATCTAGATCGATCTTTTGATCCCGTGGCTGCAGTCAAGGATTGTGATTCCATTTTTTGAGTCAATTTCAGTTTTTTATTTTAAGAAATATTTTGGTGTGTAAAGAAAAAACGTAAAAATTTCGAGGATAAATAAAATATATAATAAATTTCAAGGGTATATTATATATGTGAAAAAATAATATGCAAGTAAATAAATGTATTAAACACATTAAATGAAACCGAGATACCTATACTTAAAAAATCAAGGGATAGTTTAAAAAATCAATATATAGGCAGAAGAAATAATAATTAGGAAATTAGGGGGTGGTTTCAAAAATCAATAAACAATTATAAGAAAAAAAAAACTCAAAATTTACAAAAAAAAAAAAAATAATCTTGAAATTTTTCAAAAAATCCCGATTTATTTTCGAAAAAAATCTAAAATTTAGTAGCTGATTTTTGTATTCATACAAAAAACCCAAAATTTACGAAAAACCTCGAAATTTTTTGAAAAAACCCTCGAAAAAATGTAAATTTTTTTCGTAATTTAAAAAAATGAAAAATTCGGCGAAATTTTGTATAATTTCTCGAAATCACAATCCTTGGCTGCGGTATCTGCCTTTTCTTTTCCTTTGAACTATTTGTCTGGTATGCCGATGAGTTCGTCCAGTCGTCCTCTTTGGATCCAATGCTATATTTCTTCTTTTAACTTGTAGCAGTCCCCAATATCATGTCCATGATCCTTGTGAAAAAAGCAGTACTTGTTTTTGTCTCGTCCTTCCGGATCTCCTTTCATCCTAGGTGGCCAGTTGACGTTCTCCCAGTTCGCTATGTGTTTTAAGATGTCGGTCCGACTTGTTTTTAGGGTTGTTTACGGTTTGTACTCCTTCTTCATCACATTGGTTATTCGTTCATGACTGGGTCGTGTCGATTGCGATTTCCTGGATTCCGGCTGGTTGGACTCAGTACGTCCGTCGTTTCGATGTCTCTTTGAATGACTGTTATCCTCTCGTGATCCATCATTTCGCCTTATTTTGTATTTCTTTTCCTTTTCCTCGAATGGTTCTCCCTTTTTTACTCATTCTTCCTCCTTGCAGCTTTCATTTCTTCAAGGGGGATATGTTTATTCGCTATTTTCAGCAGGATCGCCATGCCTTTTGGAGGCTCCAGGTTAAGGGCATCGAAAAAGGGGCCTCTCTTCAATCCGACGATGAAAGTTGTAGCGGTTGTGTCGTCACTACATCCATCAATCATTGTTAACTCGTTGGTGAAGTGAAATATTCCCGGATCGTTTCTTCAGGCTTTTGTCTGATGTGCAAGAGGTAGCGGGGTCCTTTCCTCATCCGCTAGCTCCCAATTAATCTGGTAATAAAAACGGTGGCTAAAGCCTGGAAAAATCTATCAACCTCAGAGGTAGGCTATTGAACTAATTCATCGTTGTGGAAATGAGGTTAGTTGGGAACGTTTTGCACATAATCGACTATGTGGTTTCTTTTAGAGCCATCATGTGGTGGAAATGTCTTAAGTGATCTGTTGGGTCGGTGGTTCCATCATACACTTCGAACTCTGGCAGAGTGAACTTATTTTTGCATTGCCTTTTTCACAAGTGCGTCGAAAATGGGGGCTTGGCTAATTCATAAAGTATGTTGGGATCCGTGACTCCAACGTTGAACGGGATTTCAACAATCGTTCCACCGCATTGCGGAGTCTTGTCTTGGGAGAGCACGCTGCTCTCAAAGTTTCCCTGTTGGGGTTCTGCTAGGGCTTCATCGCTTCCTTGAGTTCAGTTGGTGGAATTTTGTTGGGGCGGTGCCGATTGCTTGGGTTGTCTGACTACTGCGTGTTGCGGATCCGCATTCTCGGATGCTAATGGTCCGATGATTTGGGCGGTTTCTTCTCCCCGAGATATCAGTGATGCATCGATGGGGGAGTTATCGTGATCATTACTAGATTGAGGATTTGCAAACTACATTATTTTCTCTAATGGCTTGTAGATCTTTTGTCAGGTTGTGGTGAGCTTTGTCACTGTGTGTATAGTTTTTAGAAAGAAAACTAGTCGTTCCCCACGGATTGTATCGTCCTCTTGCGAGTTTGACCTGCAAAATAATTGTTAGACTGCCAATGACCACATTTTTGGTGGCCGAATGCACTCCGATGCTTAAGTCAGTAATTCTGTTGGAAGAAGGAAGTAAATATTAACAAAACTCAGTTAAATGTTAAATTTGCATACCTGTGTCGAATGCTCTTTTATAATGGTCGTGGTTAACTCTCTGCATGACTTAAGCATGTGAAGCGCGACAGAATGAGATATTTCTTGTAAAAGTCTCATCCTTAATGGAGTGCGTTCGTGGAGGCGTAACTCCCTCCACGGCTCTTTTTTGGTGCAACGTTCATCTTCTTTACGAGAGAACTCGTGTCGAGTCTTGATTCGGGCCCTGTTTGTGTCTCCTCATTGGCGGACTTCGTATGGGCCTATGTAATTGGCTTTATTCTTCTTGGGTTTTACAAGTTGGCCCAATAGGCTGGACGCTATATCCTCGTGATGAATCTCTATGCCACGTGTACGACCGTGATGATCGGTCTATTTTGATGTATCATCAGACGTCTCATCGTTGACTTCATTGGTTAGTATAATGCATTACCTACTTATATGTTCAATTATTCTTGGATAACACCTTTGTTTGATTCATAATGTTCTTTAATGCTGATTGCAGCTACCAAGTGGAGGTTTGAGTTTATTGAACCAAATTTCAAGAATTTTTTTCCTAATTACAAACACGAAATCAGCTTCGTTGTTTCAGGAGCAACAACTCAAAATCTATCTGAGCCCGTGCCTTTCTTCCTCCCATTTCAAATTGATCATTTTTTATGCTTCAAATGAAATGTGAAGGCACTCGAGGATGGAATTTACATGATATTCATTGGTGTAAATGATTTTCTATCAAGCTTATTTATACACAATTTGAATCCTTAAGATGCAAATAATATGACTGTGCCTATGGTTGTATCTGCAATATCGAAGGTTGTACAAGTAGATCATCAAGACTGCAAAAATTTTGTTTGCCTTATTTTCTTGCTTGCTTCAAGACACGAGTGTTACTTAAAACACACAATGATTCAACTCTGTAGGATCTCAACAAAGAAAGCCAAAAAACTTCATGGTCTTCAACATTTTAGCCATTGGATTGTTGGGATAATGTTGGCTTGAATAGTCTCACATCAAGTAAGGAGGAGTTGTCACAAAGGTGTTTATAAGGGAGAGGTTTACTCCTTAATAACAAGGCCTTTTAGAGAAAACCCCAAAAGACATACATGAGGTGCTATCCCATATGAATGTATAGGGTTGAATGTATTGGGAAGTACATTAAGGCTCGGTTTGAGTGAGAAATTTAGTAGACCACTACATCCTAACATGCCTTGTTTTGGTAAAGCTTCAATAAGAGCGCGCCAAGTAAACATCAATCTAAATACTCAAAATAATTGAAATCAAGGTATGCGTCCAGACATGACTCTCACGTCAGGACACAATTTGGATGTTCAATTAGGTGAATTTAGGGGGGAGTCCAGACATGTTTATCATGTAAAGATGCAGTCTGTCTGAATGCCTTCAAGCAGATTGAAACTCATGTCCAGACACAAAACTCATGTCAGGACATTGGGTGCAGATTTTAGCAACTAGACTTCTATTTTGAGTGGGATTTTATGCCTTTCTTGTTGGTACAGTTCGGGATCTATATGTATGTGTTTGTATGGGTTTCTAATACAGTGTGGAATTTTTTTCTTGGCAATTCTAGGGCTAGGAGAAAGAAACACAAGAAAATGTAAAGGGTTAGAGATATTGATTGAAACACAATAGAAGGCAAAGGTTAGAGAGATTGATTATAATATTCTTGTTCTTTACCAATATAGTGCATCTCAAGGGGGTGGTTTATCACCAATCATGGAGTGTGATTTTCCAAGCCACACAAATAGTTGTCTTTTGTATATGATTTCCTTGTTACCTTCCACAAGAGTCGAATACGATTCTAGGATTTCTCTTGGATTGATCAATCTAGACCTATTCAAGGCAACAGTTTCATAACAATGGTATCGGAGCCACTAGTTTGGTCGGGACGGGGCAAAGTGGATGTGCACGAGACACATCGTTCAAGGGGAGTAGGCATAGGGGAACAAGCCAGGATCGGTCCTCCAGGTGAATGATCTGTGGCTTAAAATCCAGATCCTCGTCAAGGGGTGTCTCAAGTCCAGATGATGAAGAGTTAGTGCGGTAGTGGAACCAATTATGTTGGTAGTAGTCGACCCCGTACACCGAGTGTTGCTTTCAGGATTATGGTTGCACAAGGCACTTGAGGAGGTATACTTCAAGATGTTGCGAATCGGGTGAATTGTAGGATGTATGATGGTTCGTACCAAAGGTGGAGATTGTTGGGTTATTGGTGTTGGCTTGAAAGTCTGACATATCAGGAGGTGGAGTTGTCATGAAAGAATATAAGGATGTGGTCTACTCCCCAATAGAAATGATGCATTTTGGGAGGCCCAAGCCATGGGTGTTTAAGATGAGGATAATATCGTTGCTATGTATAGTGGACCCAGGGGTGCACATGTGCACAACGTGCCTTCAAGTGGTATTAAAGCTAGGTCTATTCACAATGGTTACAAAGGTGTCCAGTATCAAGGTGGGGATTAAGAAGTTTGACCGTCGAAACAATTTATCCTTGTGGTAAAAAAAATTGATTGATTTGCTCAGACAACAAAAAACTAATAGGTTGTTGTACAAGAAAGCAATAAACCATCAATCATGTCTGATGGTGATTAACAAGACGGACGATAAGGCTCTAAACACAATTTGTTTGCACCTAGTAGACAAGGTTATGTACAACGTGATGGATGTGACATTTGCAGTTGATATCTGGTTAAAGCTTGAGAACTCGTTGATGCGTCCAAATATATCCCTATTGATTTTGACCTGCAAAGATGAACAACATTAAACCAGAGACCACAGCTGTGGCAGCCAAAAACACTTCGAGGGTAAAGTCAAACACTTGAACAAGCATGGATATAGACTGATAAAATTAGGGTTGCATGTGTACCTCTCTCATCCGTTTTGTTTACTTTGTATAATGAGTGTTTCACTCCTTCATTGACTCTACCATTGAAGGCGTGATGGAGGGATGAGATATCGCTTAGGATCTTACCTGTCCATGACTTATCTTCTTTGGCACTTGGCTCCCTTTAGGATCCAATGTTTGATTGGACTCATAGTTGCACAAATAGACCTTGGGCTTGCTATAGTCAAAATGTCTGTATTCGTGCCTTATTGCCCTAGGTCCAACTCCAAGATTATTTGCAATAAAAACAATTTGTTAAGATTGTATATAAACCATAAAATTGATAAATTTGAAAAAGACTCGAACATAAAATTTCAAAAAATGGAGAGAGTTAGGTTTTCTGTCCAAATGCAGCGAATGCTGCAAGTTGTGTGATGCAATTTGCAGGATCCTTTGCGGTTGAACAAAAAACCTAACTCTGTCCATTTCTTCTTCGATTTTTTAAATTTAGTTTTCCCAATTCCCATGGTTTACATACACGCCTAACAAATTGCTACAATTGCAAAAACAAAATTTTGGACCTCCGAAGTCGACGCTTTACTCGACTTGTCGAAATGGTGTTCACTTGACGAGTGGTGATGAATACTGATAGACTACTCCCCTTTTTCATAATGCTCAACTTAAATGACATTTGTCTTTCCAAACGATTTTCTTGTGATTATGTAACCATTGTGATTTTCCCATGTACGCATTATCACTTCCTAAAAGGCTGCATGAATCTCATAGAAGAAGGGAAAGTGGAAAGAATAAGAGGATAAAAATAATCCCATTATGACCCTCGTGCATGCTCCCACGAATGGGGAACCCTACTCGCACAAACCTCTGCGCGTAGGGGTTCCCTACTTGTAGAAGCTTGTGCTAAAGAAAATTGTTTTTTCCCCTCGAGCAGGTTCCTGCGAATGGGGAACCCCCAATAACCAGAATCTATTCGAGGGCAGAAAAATCAGAAGAGAATAAGAAAAAAAAAAAAAAAAAAAGGAGGCAAGGGCGGGTTGGTGTCGTCACTGGTGGAGAAGAAGATAATAGAAGATGAAAAGAGGAAAAGAAGAAGAGGAAGAAGTACAAAGGGAAAATAGATGAAATGTGGTGGCAGGGTGGTGCGACCGGCGGTGTGGGGCGTGCTTCTCTTTCGGTTGGTGTGAAGAAAAAATAGGTAGAGAAGAAGATGAATAATTGGTGAAATACGTTTATATTGGTGGTGTGTTTTAACGCATTAAAAAAAGTGAAGTGCTTTAGTACATTAAAATAAGGGGGAATAGTAGGTTGCTTCAACGGTGGTGTCAAAAAGCACTGGCCTGGCCTATGCTTAAACACCGACAGCCCATCCTTCCTCTTAAGCCATTTGGAAGCGTACATCGTTTTAGTGTGAATTGTGAAAGGACTCTCCCATCTATAACCCCAACTCCCCCCAGAACCCAAATAAAGTGTCCATCAATCGATCAATAACGATTGAACCCAAAGCATTTGGGACACCCCTTTGACCTGCAAGGAACCAAAGCAACATAAAAGGTATGCATCTATGCTTCATAACGATTTCCATGAAAAGTACAATTTTACATCAGTTGCTTATTATTAGCTCTCCAAAAACTGCACAATTTCTTGCATTTAGGGTTAGGGTTGTAACCCCTTTTCTTCAAACAATTCAACCCATTACGGATTTTTCCATATTCCCATTCAATTCTCTCCAGGTTTTATATGTTTTGTTGGTGCAATGAAATAGAGTGGTTTTTGTGGAAACAAAGAGTGGTTTTGTTTCTAAACCCATAGTTTAAGAGACCCCACAATACCACCTTTGCTTGAATACAAGTGGGTTTGTTTGTTTCAGTATATTTGTGCCTGGTGTCAAGGTTAGTTTTGCATAATCTGAGTTTTCTTGATATTTTATTATACCCCTTTGAAGGGTTTTCTGTATTTAAATTCTGTTTGCTTTTCTGGGTTTTCTTTTTTAGGTTTGTATGTTTCTATAGTTGGTGGAATTGATCTTCGCAAGAGGGAGAAGTTGATTCTCCAGTACAGATATGTAAGTGAGTAACTGTTATAATTATTTTATTGGATTTTTGTTTGTTTTTCTTGATCTGATGTCTGTTTTTTCGCTGATGAATTTGGGAAAATCAGGGTTTACTGTAAGGTTTGGTAGTGATTATTGGTTAATTTGAAAACTCGACTTATTGCTGAAATGGTGGAAGCATGATAGTTATTGATTGAATTGTTGCGATTTAGAGTTTTTGGTGACGCATTGTGATGCCAATAGGGTTTTCTTTTAGGAAGATGTTTGGATCTGTAGATATTTAGACTTCAACTTGTTTAGAAGGTTTTTGTTTGTGTTTCTCGCTGACGCGTTGAAAGGATGAAAATTAGTTATTGAGTTACCGCATTTAAGGGTTTACAGTGACGAGTTACCATTCTGAGATAAAACCTTCGGAGGGAGATGGTTGACACTTGATGTTTACTTCTTTAGTTTTATTTGATTTAGAAGGTTTTTGTGTGCTGTTGATGAATACCAGTTTCTCTGTGTCTGCTTTAAGTAAGTTATGTTGGCATTGAAAATGTTCGATGTTTTCATGCCACCTATTCAATACATTGCGATTCAGTGAAAGTTCTCCCATTGTGCTACGTTTTACTGTTTTAGTAGCCTGAATGAGGGATTTGATAGTTCTAATAAATTATCACACAATTGTTTAGTCACCGCCTTACAAGGTAACAATGCATTAAATTATCCAGAGACAACAATGCATACAAACTGTGTTAGTGATGATTTTCTCTCTGCCTTTTTATTTGTTTTATGATTACATTTTAGCTGTGTTTGTTTCACAGCTCCGATATAATGGCGTTATATGGCCATTATTGAGATAACGTTTTTCAATAACACCGTTTAATGTTTTGATCTAATACATAAAAAAATCACTCATTTCATTCTCATTCTCAATCGAACCAGAACTCTAGACTCATAGGAAAGAAGGATCGGAGCTCGAGTCGCTAATTGACAGTGAATCAGACCTACTGTTTGACACAGAACGAGAGAGATCGCACTCTTTGTTGCGATCTCACTCTCATACAAAGGGGAGATTTTTTTTTTTTTTTTGAATTTAATGTTATGAACAAGATTTACTTTTTTGACTCTATAATACGTTAATCCTTTGTGGGAATATTAAAAATATATTTAAAAAACTATTCCGTTATATACCGTTATAACCTATAACGCTCTTGGACCGTTATTGGTTCGTTATTCATTTTAACTGCATAGAATTTTCACATTGTAAAACGTGAGAAAGGAGATGAGAAATAGGAGGACAAAGAGGAAAAGAGAACAAAGAACATGAACTTGATGATAGCTCTACCCTCATGTTTTATTTAAAAAAAATGTGATTATTGTTTTCTTAGGTTGGAAATGGAATTTATTTCTCATAATATATTTTATTTCAACCTCAAGTACAAACATTTTCCTCTTTTTCATCTATTTTCTTTATTTTTATAGTTTTCTCTAGGAATTTTGTCTTTTTTAAACAAACACAAAAACATAAAGGCGATGTTATATTGACTGGCATGAAATACATTTTATTTGGTCTTTGTTCTTAGTTTTGCATTCAAGATTTGGATGCTTTTATTGGTTACGCTATGCAAGATAATTCACTTTCAATTTCTTATATTACGATGTTCGGTTTTTTGTTTAAGAGATCTATTTCCTCACTTGACACAATAATACCGGCTCGTGATGAGCCTTGAGTTAGAGAGTTTTTCACACATAACCCACGTTAAAATTCATTTGGCGGGATGAGGTGGAGGGAGGTCAAGTTTCAGTTAGGTGAAGAGAGAGAAATGCAACTCTCAATGTGCTTATTAGTAATGTATTGAATCACTTGAAAACCAACTTCGAGCCCTCAAGGAGAGATTGAGAGGTGCTGAAGACCCATAAGCCCTTATCTAGTGGTATCCCGAGTTCACTAGCTTAGTTGGTAAGAGTTGTGGTAGATGTATCACAACTCTAGGGTTCAAACTCTGCCACGTCATATTATCGTTTAAGGATTTGTTAAAACCAGTGTTAGCCCTAAAAAAACATTAAAAATAACAAGAAATTGGGAGCTCACCCAAAAAAGCAAAAACCTATTCATATGGTGTCCTCTCAACCCCCTCGAAAATGTTTTTTAGTTACCCATGATGAAGACCTACCCTTTGTCAGAATGAAGAAACTCCCCTTCTTGTTGTTTTTTCTTTGATTCTGAATCTAAGACATCCAGCTCCTTTGATCTCCCTACGGGCCAAGATCCTATTTTTTTCAGCCACTGATTAAAGATCCTTGAAACCTTTCCCCTTTGAAATAGGCATCCAGTCGCTTTGTGCTTCCCTTCCCTTATATCGGACGCTTAGCGTTTGCAAGAGTACAATCTCTGCAACCTCTTTGATAATGGAACCCTCATGGTCTGACGCTGAGAAACCCTCATCCAACTCATCGGACCTCCTCTAATTTGATGTGAATCGTTTGTTCTTTAATTATATTTATCCCATATTACGTTGGTGGCAAAGAAGCAGTGGTGGAACTTTTTATGTCACAAAACAACTGCTAAATAAAATGATTTTCACTTTCTTCTAAAGGGAAAATATATTTAAGTTGGGTCTATATGGCTTATCATTCAAAAGTTAAAGTTTCAAAGAGTGTTGTCGTTAGAAATTGTATGTTCACTTAAAAGGTTATTGGTGTATTAACTTAAAATTTATTATGTATAAGCCTCTAATAGGACGCCCCTGAGTTTTTTTTTTTTGTATTTGATCTAAAAGGGGTAAATTTGGATTGGATGCAAGTAAAAATGCATGGCATTTGCACTACAACTAAGTAGGTTGTTCATTCTCTCAAACTTGCATTAAAAATATTACTCTAGTAGGTTACAGAGGTAAGATACCACCGAACAGCATGCATAATATACCTTAAATTTTTTTTCATCATTATCCTAAATTTTGCTGACATTTTTCTCCTAAATCTTGATTTTGTATATTTTGTTTAGTTCCTAGACTTTCTTATGACTGTATAACCAGAACCATCCCGGATGCTCTTCTTGTTCTAAGATGCAGTTACAGATTGATAGACGCTGTCAGTGACTCCTCCATTGCATTAGTGCAAAGTGTTAACATATGCTTCCTTTTGTGTTGTAGTTACACGCACATTTCTGAGTTCAGGATTTTGTGCCAACTATCTAGCAGTTATATCATATTTACCATTCTCTTTACTATATTGATGGGATTGAGACAATGCAAAGGGATAAAGTTAAAGAAGAAATATTAGAGACTCCATCAGTTCCGCCTGGGTTCGCATCACTCACCTCCTTCACCTTGAAGAGGATAGATGATAGCATGGAGGCTGCAGTTGCTTCTGGATCACAGCCAACCAGTGATGATAGAGAGTTCATGAGATCTCTTAGGCATAAACCATGGATAAACTACGGTGAATTCAATAGTAGCTCAGATGAGGAGTCTGACTCTGAAAAACTTGTTCAGGTCAATAAATCAGATTCTCTAATGTCTCATCAATCTTCTATTTTTGGATAAGTATAATGGAGATCAATCATTTTTGTATATATTTTTAATTCATTTAATGATTATTTTTTCTCAATTGTAATTTAAATTTATTTTTATTTTGCGCTCACAGAATCTTCATCCAGAAGCTCTTCCAAAAGGAGTTCTACGCGGATGTCCTGAGTGCATGAGCTGCCAAAAGGTTGAGCTTCCTAGTTTGATGTCCTCTGAGTTTGCATTTCCTTGAGTTTGTACAGTTTTTACACGATATCTTTGTATTCTTGATCCCTTATTTTTTTATAGTTGCTACACATCTGATAAGATGTAGTTAATGGTTGAAGCCATGGAACAGGTCATAGCCAAGTGGCGTCCTGAAGATGCTTGCAGGCCAACCCTTGATGAATCTCCAGTATTCTACCCAACTGAAGAGGTCTTTTTACTTGTGCAAGATTTTTCTATCTTATCCGATTACTTTTGTGTCGTTGATCTTTTCTGTATCTAACATTGCTAAAATTGGAGACTCTTTACTTTACTGATTTGGATTTTTGAATGAATGCCTGTCCTTATCTCCAGGAATTCGAAGATGCACTCAAGTATATTGCAAGTATACGCCCAAAAGCAGAAAAGTATGGAATTTGCCGCATTGTGCCCCCTCCTTCCTGGGACCCTCCATGTCTACTCAAGGAGAAGAGTATGTGGGACAATTCTAAGTTTTGTACACGTGTCCAACGAGTTGACCGGCTCCAAAATCGCTACTCTATGAGAAAGATTACTCAATTTCGCCAAAACTTGAAGACAAAAAGGAGGAAAATTGGTGTGGAATGTGGGATTGATAATAGAGATATTACCGAATCAAATGAACTTGAATATGCCAAAGAGAATGTGTGCTTTGGTTTTGAGCCTGGTGCAGAGTTCACGCTGGAAGCTTTTCAAAAGTATGCTGACGATTTCAAGAGAAATTATTTTAGGGAGGACAGTTGTAATGGTTCAGTAGGGAATCACAGCATGCAGCCAAGCCACTCGGAACCATTAGTGGAGGATATTGAGGGTGAATATTGGCGGATTATTGAGAAGCCAACTGAAGAAATGGAGGTGTGTAATAATCTTGTTCAAGATCTTTCTAAATATTTGTATCTATCACTCACTATGTCTGCTGGGATGCTTTTGTAGGTGCTTTATGGGGCTGATGTAGATGCTGGGGCTTTTGGCAGTGGTTTTCCAAAAGTGTCCACTCCAACAGAGAATAATTGCGTAGAAAAATATTTGAAATCGAGTTGGAACTTGAATAATATTCCTAGCCATCCAGGATCAATGCTTGCCTTTGAAAGCTGTAACATTTCTGGTGTTCTAGTGCCATGGCTGTACATAGGAATGTGCTTTTCATCATTTTGTTGGGTAATTCAAACTCATCATTTTGATTTGTTTGTAACTGCAGTTTATGTCATAATCCAGAATATCTGCATAAGGCTCATTTAGGAATGTTGCTTGGTGTGGTGGCAGTTGTTCACCATTTCACTTATTCATTTATTTATTTTTTTGTTTGTTAACAGCATGTTGAGGACCACCACTTATACTCGTTAAATTACCTGCACTGCGGTGCCCCAAAATTCTGGTACGGTGTCCCAAGTAGTGATGCACCCAAATTGGAGATGGCTATGAGAAAGCATTTGCCTGACTTATTTAAAGAACAGCCCGACTTACTTCACAAACTTGTAAGTAATATTATCTTTTACCTTATATCGTGATAACAAGGATTGGATGGAGAATCATAGTGAAATATAATGTTGTCTTACACATATTCTTGAGCTAAATTTACTCATGGTATCTTCTTTTTCTTCTCCTTTTTGTTTGATGCTTGAAATTTTCACATTCTTTTCTAGCTGCTAGTTGCATAAGGAGAGTAATGCACTCTTGGAAAATAAGTTACATATTTCCCCTCCAACCCATATACTCTTCCACCATCTTGAACCTTGTTTAATAGAGCATTTTTTTAATATATATATATGTATGAAAATGAGATTTTTATAGGAAGTCTATGTAAGGGTGGACTTCCTGTAGAAGTTAATTGAAAATTTTACATGAACATCTACATTTTTTTTTTTTTTTGTAATTATGGTATGAATCTGAGTATTACCATTATGAGTTGAATCCCAATTCGACTTTCATTTTGCCTCACGATTTACGCTTTGACAAGTATGGGCAAATCCAGAGTCCTAGTTTGGTCTCCGGTATACATCTTGAACAAAGCTATGGTGATTCTCTCAGTTTGAAATGAAGTCTTGGGAGCTGGAACTGGAGTGGAATTCTAGGCTTATAACAGGGGCGTATCTATGTGTTGGCTACCCTCGGCTATAGCCCAGGGTAGGTTTAAAAAAATTTATTAATAAATAAATGTAGTTCTAGTCTTTTGCACATAGATTTACTTGGTCCAGGGTAAATATAATATAGTTCTATAATGTTTTAGCCCGGTTTGAAACCCAAACCTTGCATTATTTTGCACAATTTCTTGCAACTAAAATATCTAGCTCAGGTTCGAATCCCGACCCTTGCATTATTTTGGATATTTTAGCAATTCATTCTTTTTGGTGATTAATTTTTTTTTTTTAAAGCCCGGGGTGGCAAAATTTCCTGGCTCTACCCCTGGCTTATACTGTCACGAGTATGGGAAGCAAATTCAAGTTTAGTATCCTCAACCAGTGGACAATGATGATTATCAGTGAGTATGCATAGTGGATATCACATTGCAATGGTAGTATCTCAATCGTAGAACCTGAATGTGGAAGGTTGTCTTCATATTCAACTGGGCATATATCATTATATACTGGCCATCCAAACACAGGATTGACATGCTGATTATCCAAACAAAGGGAATGCATTGTTACAGTTGTCTTTGGAGCAAAAATGATTGTTGCATGTAGTTATCAGGTTACTCAACCAGCGCCACTGAATTAATAGAATGAGGTGCATTGATGCACCGCAGGAGTGAATAGTAAGAATGGTGATTCGAGTTGTTATCAGGCTATTGCCCACCAAATAAGAAGAGTCATGCCAAATATGGCTTATTGTCATTGTAGTCTGAACCAAGTATACAGTATATTCAAGAAGAGTAATGTAGTTGAAAAGATAGAAAGTTTTTCGAGTTGGGGCTCAAGCTGGAGTATTGTAACAATACTCTAGTACTATGATTACAACGTTGAAGATAAGTAGTTGAAAGAAAAATTTATCATTGATGAAAAAACCGACATGTCTTTCACGATGACATGTGTGCAAGCAGATGTTAAGATGTATGTGAGGGTGGCATCAAAGGACTTTAGCTAATGATGGATTTGTAGTAGATATAGCGAGGTTCAAGAATACCCTTCTGAGGGAGCTTAGCTCATTAGGGACTTTAGACCTAGTGGTATGATCAAAGGAGTGTTTAAGATTGTTGCCAAGGCTATGTCTAGAAGGCAAAGAAGTGCTTGAAGCTTGTTATTGCCAAGTTCCAAGAGCATTTGTTGATAATTGGGAAAATTTTATGACTACTTGCTTTTTAGTCAATTATTTGAGTCATAACAGAAAGGGGAAGATATGTTTGAAGTGGGAGTCAGGGCGAGGCGCCGATCTCCGTCGCTACAGTTGCAAAGTTGCGGTGGAGTTGGCAATGAAGTTGAGGTGGAACTGTAATATTTTTATATAATTTGGATATGGTAATAAACCTAATAAACCGTAATTCAAACAAAACAAACATGGATATTAGTAACCAATTCATAACACCATAATACAACAACATGACAATTAAACTATCAATCCATTAGAAAATATAAAAAACATTGTCTTCCTACAAGATCATATTGCAATTTAGGGCAGCAAAGTCTGATAGGGTATTTTGGGTTGTATTTATATATTTAAATTAGTTATTGACTAAAATACTAATTACTTATTAATTAAAATAATATATTATTGAATAAATATTAACAAATAATTAAAAATCTAGATATTGGTGCTAAAAAAAACTCCCCGCTGAGCGGCTGAAATGCCCTGTGGTAATGCTATGAGGTGAAATTCAGTTTTGGGACGGGAATTTGTAATGTGAAGTGGCTTTTTGCAAAAAGTCCGACTCCTCCGATGCAATGCTAAATTTGACAACATATGGGGGAAGGCAAACTGGGTTTGGTGTGCAACAAATCGGAAGGCTTTCATGGCATCACAGCCAACAGATCTGCTGATTGTTAACTTTGGTGCAATACATAATCTTAGTCCCTCGTTGAACTTCCATGTCAGGTTTCGAAAAATAATTAAGAAAAGAAAAGAGAAAAAAAGAAGAAAGAAGGAAAGATGGAAATAATTTTAATAATCACAAATTTTTTTTTCCCTCATAAACTTTGTCCAATTTTGGTGCACTGGTTAGCAAAGTAAGAAATTTATCATCTTGTTTTTAGGTTGGGGTTATTAGAGAGCTTTTTATATTACATTCTGTGCTATATCTTACCACTGATTAGCAAATCGTATAACTTGTGCAGGTAACACAACTTTCTCCTTCCATTTTGATCAATGAAGGGATACCTGTGTATCGGTGTATTCAAAATCCTCGGGAGTTTGTCCTCACCTTCCCTCGAGCATATCATTCAGGATTTAATTGTGGCTTTAACTGCGCAGAGGCTGTAAATGTTGCTCCTCTTGACTGGTTACCTCATGGGCAGATTGCAGTAGAGCTCTATCGCGACCAAGGTCGTAAGACAACCTTTTCCCATGATAAACTGTTATTGGGGGTGGCCAGGGAAGCTGTAAAAGCACAGTGGGAGCTTCAACTTCTTAGAAAGAAAACTTCAGAAAACATAAGGTGGAAAGAAGTCTGTGTAAAGGATGGGATTCTTGCGAAGGCACTCAAGGTAAGTTGATTATCTTTATGGTTTATATGTTTGAGCTACATAAAAAAAATTTGTGGCCTTGTTAGAAATGATATTCTGTAGTTTTGATTTTATTCTTTTCCAACTTTATAAAGGTACGTCTTGAGATGGAGCTTATTAGGAGAGAATATCTTTGCACACCACATGTAGTTAAAATGGATAACAGCTTCAACACGTCCAGTGAAAGGGAATGTATCATATGTTTCTACGATTTGCATCTTTCTGCAGTGGGTTGTCCTTGTTGTCCAGAAAAATTTGCATGCTTGATTCATGCAAAGCAGTTGTGTCAATGCCCTTGGAGTGAAAAGACTTTATACTTTCGCTATCAAATCAGTGAGCTAAATATCCTTGTTGAAGCATTGGAAGGAAAGTTAAGTGCAGTGCACAAATGGGCAAAGCTAGATCTTGGATTAACTTTGAGCTCCCATGTATCTAAAGACAAGTCAGCTTGTGTACCAGTTAGTACACAATCCAATTTCTCTGGAATAAAACAAGAGTTTGGATTGCTAGATGCAGCATTTCCAGCTAGTATTCGTAGCAATACTAGATTAGATCGAGAAATCAATTCAACTGCAGTTCCTGTTTCCTCCTTAAGCACACAAAAAAAGAAAGAAAACCCAGAGCCAATGGTACTCGACTCAACTCGGACAGCCACTGAGGCCTCACGACTTCAGGACAAAAGGTCTAAATATAGGAATGGGTTTCATTTAACTGATATTCCGTCAGATAAGAACAAATCAGCTACTCAGAGCTTTCAGATTAAGCTAGGCGACCTCCTAACTCCGCCTTCCGATTCCCAAATGTGTCTGAGATCTCAAGAAGATTTTAGTGCACCCCAAACAGGCACATTTATTGAACAAAAATCTATTGGGGATTCTTCTTCACTTCAGAAAGTTCCTTTGAGAAAGTCAGTCTCAGTCAAACCAATATCAAATAAGCCTATATCATTAGAAAATGATAATATTATAGTTCTTAGTGACGATGAGGATGAAGAGCCATGTAGGTGTTCTCCAGATAGAGCAACTAGAGAGTTTCTGGAGAAATCCACAGATGTTCCTGCAAAGGTTGAAAATTATGATAGCAAGGCGGTCCCGTATAATCATAAAGTTCAAGTTGGGGTTACACAGAAAAGTAATATGACAGTGGTGAATAAAGACGAGATCAATGCACTTCCAAATGTGGAAATGAGGTATCTTCCCTTCCATCCAGCAGAACAAAAATTTGAATACAATAGGACCGGAGATAATCCTATGAGCAACAAATTCATGTTACCAAGCAATACCAAGGTGGGATCTGTCGTTAAGCCTAACAATAAGAGTAATGATGAAAAGAATCTGGACAGTTATCATCAAAAGGGTCCTCACATTGCCAAGTTTGTATCAGGAATGAAGTATGATGTTGAGCTTTTGGAGCCTGGGGTTGTGCTTTCCGGAAAGTTGTGGTCAAGCAGCCAGGTCATATTTCCAAAGGGTATGTCTTATATATAATTTTATTTTATCTATTGTTTCATTCCTATTATCTTGAATATGTCTAATCATGAAGTAGTTAGGTATTGGGCCCTATTTAACCAAAACCATTTTTTAATGACAAAAACTAGCCTTGCATGCGATGCATGTGCCGCATCGTAAAAACTATAAGTTTTCCCTAGGGATGACAACAGGCAGGGCGAATTTTGCAATCACTGTTCTCTGTCCAGTTTAAAGCTGACACCCCCAAATCAGCTCTGAATCTTGGTTCATTTATAAGCGGAACCCCAACCCTGGTCCATTAATAGACGGGGATGCCTTCCCCACCTCGATTATTCTCCGAATGAGACCATTTATTAGGCTTATCCTAAGTTGATTTGTGGACGTGTGTACACCAGGCTAAGCCATGTCTTATTAAAGACCCAAGATAGCTTAAATCCACATTCCTGGGCAATGTGGGACTTAACACTAGGTTCTACTGTGCCGAAAGGATTGAAGGCTAGGACCGTATTTTAAGAGGTTGTAGTAATGTTGGACTATCTTAGCGACTCTGAGTTTTAAGAGGCTGGGACCATCAAGTGGACTATATTTTAAGAGGCTGGGACCATCAAGTAACTGTGAGTTTTAGTTCCACATAATGTGCACACACAAAAAAAGACAACAATTTCTTAATATAGTCTTAGTCCCCCCATGGCGACCTCACATAAACAAAACAACAGGTTCTTCCATTCGGAAGAAAGGGCTGTCAAATGGAGGTTAGTGTCCCAGCTGCCAAGTTTATTGGGTAGCTGTATATATATTAACTGGGGCATCAAGGGAGCAGGGAAGAGCACCTTATTGGCTTCACACAGAATTTGATTTGGATAAGAGGGAGGGGGCTTTCATTTCAAAGCAAAATCTTGAGGAAGAACCAGCATGTGTATGTAACCAGGCAGAAGAATCAATTGATCGCCTTCTTATCTACTGTCCTCTTGCATCAGAGCTTTGGTCTAGAGCTCTGTCAGAGTTCCACCTTCAGGAGCCAACTGCACCTTGGCGCCTTCCTTTCTAGTTTGGGTAGAGAGTATGGTCATAGCATCCAAGAATATGCTCCACTTGACTGCATTTGGTAAATGGACTTGGGACAGATTGACTCATGCAATGGTTTAGGTTATCTGGAGAGAGGAACAGTAGGGTTTTCAACAACTCAGATTTAACAGTTACGGGTAGACAATAAAGTCACCTTCTGGATATGGTGTTCAAAGTGGGAGAGGTGTAGAGACATTAATTTGATATCCTGTATGTTTAGCTGGGAAAGCTTTCCAATACCACCTGAAGTATAATACCGTTTAGAAGGGTTTTTTGTCTAGTTATACAACCCCTTCTCATTTTATCTTGTTCACAATACATATCAAACAAAACCTGTCTTTCTGATAAAAAATATTATGAATGTCTGGAAAAGTTAAATAGTTCCGATTAAAAACAGGAAATAAGAAAAAAAAAAAAAAAAAACAAGAAAACTTCATCGTCTTCCCCTAAACGATCAGCACCACTTCACCTCCTCAGTTACCACCCACCAATTTGTTCATTGGAGCGAAATCCAAAACACGTACTTTTTGTTTTTCAGTTTTGTAGTTCGGATGAGCAAAGTCAAGGTGAGCGCTGGCGTTGTTGAGGCTATGCATTAAATGAAGGCATGGAGTTTTTGCACTTAGTTGCACGTAGTGCCTGAGGCGAGGGGCGTGCACACCTCACTTATTCTCAAAATTCGTGTTTGAAATAGTACTTCTCTCACCCTTTTATTTAGGTTTAAAATGTTTTATTATATAATATAGGTCTATTCTATTTTTATTTATTTTTTTCTATTTGAACTTTTGCCAAATAGGAACACTATTTAGGGGTGAAAACCCCATAGGTAATTATCTTCTACATCAAGTGTGTGTGTGTGTTTTAACTTTCCTCTTCCTTCTCATTCTTCTTTCTTATCATCTTCTTCCTTTTTCTATTTTCCGTCAAAAAGAAGTAGCAACTACATGTAGTGAGATGCAATTATTGGGAATGTTATTCACGATCAGATCGATTCACCCTCCCTAAACCCTTTGCTATTTCCAATATGCAATTGTTGCAAATCTCATTCCCGAATCTGCTGAATCAGCTCTTCTGAATCACACACGAGACTCATATCTATCTAGAAATGAGAGAGGAAGAGAGAGAAATACGAGGTGATGGGTGTTAGTGCGTGGGAAGAACAACATTTTATTTTTTTATTTTTATTTTTTAACGTTTCATTTGTTCTTTACAAATTTTGCAAGTTTGATTTGCCACCATTTTCATTAATCCTGACACGAATTACACATGGGGATTACTTGGTCATTTTCACTTCAACTCACCCAGTTTTGCTATGGAATTAGTCAAACCTAGGGTCCAAAGCCTGACTTTGTCCTAGGTTTAATGCGAAAATAACCATACATTATTCACTACTGACAATGTCCTTTTACTGAAGGCAATGTCCTAAAGTTGGATCTGTTGTGCAGGATTTAAAAGTCGGGTGAGTTATATAAGCGTGCTGGATCCATCAGAAATGTGTCTCTATGTTTCAGAAATTCTTGACGCAGGGTTGGGTGGACCTTTGTTTATGGTAATTAAATTCGCCCTTCCAAATAATTTGAGTAGTTTTCATTCCATACAACCAGAATCATAAAATTAAGTTGTTTATTAAGTGGATTTGGTCTTATTAATTTGTATTGGTCCAAACCTTAGGCATCCATTTCGAATCCAATTGGATTTAATAAAAACAGACTTAGAGCTGACCCAAAAAAAAAAAAACTGAAAAACTTAATTTTTTTTTTTTTAAATTACAAACTAATCTGATCTGGATTTGAGATATTCAACCAATTATATATCTCCAGCAATAGACCTCAGCAAATTGGCAACCATAGCATTGGCGGCTTTGTGCAACAAATTTTGCGAAGAAGGAAAAAAACGAAAAGAAAAAAGATAGTGGTTTCCTCGTACAACCAAACATTCTTCAAATTTCTTGTCTTTACGTTCTGTTAGAAAACACCACCATCCTCAAATCACTTTTCTCTCGTGAGTTTCTTCACTCTTTCATAATGCATCATGTTCTGTTTCTTTATTAGTCCTCTCTCTTACTATCTAATTCAGCTCCTCTCTCTGTACCTTTATTTTTTTAATTTCATTATGTCATTGCTCTTACTATCTCATTCGGATCCTCTCACTCTACACCTCTTTTCTCTATCTCTGTCTCTTCTCACTATTATCGCTAGCGGATGAAACCTTAAAATCCCTCCATTTCTCTCCAACCTAGCCACAATCGAATCCTTCTCCCCTTTGTTTCTCTTGTTCGACTTTCCTTTTTGTTTTATTTCTCTTTAATATTATGTTTTGAAGGAGAATGTATATATATATATATATGTTACTGTTGTTATAGCATAATAGTTGACACATGTGGACAAGAATAAGAGTGTTTTGCTATGACAGTCAACTGGTCGTCGTGGTCTTCAACTGGTCGTCGTGGTCTTAGCTTTACTCATTATGCTTAAACCTATATGAGTATAATCACTGATATGAGATAAAGGATAGGACACCAAAGTTTTAGAAAATTTAGGACACAAATATTGGTAAGTGCATCCAGACCAGTGTAGTTAAAACGTGCTTAGTCGAATGACTTAGGCGTGGGGAGAGGAAAGGCGTAGAGTTGCGCCTCGTTACAGTCAGGGGCACCTATGTTCTGTTTTTTTTTTTTAACAAAAGGTGCATATTGTGTCTTTTTTGCTGATTTGAAGTCTCTGGCTACAATATTCTTCTTTTTCCAATCTTCCTCAATAGCCGTACTTTTTTTCCCCTCTTATTCTTTTTCACACTCTCCATGGTTTTTCTTTTTTTCTTAATCTTTTTTTTCCCTCTTCTTCACATGCTGGCCTTCTATCCATTTTCTTTATCATAGTGCACAACTACTTGTTAGCACTTAGCCATCAAAAGAAAATGTGAAAACTGAAAATCAGAGTTCAACATTTTATTTCTTACCATTTTGTTATTGATTATGCCATTATGACTGACTATTGATTCTAGATTGATTATGCTAGATGTCTAGGACTGATTTCGTGCCAATCAATTATAGACTCAATTTGAAATCTGTCATATAGGTTAGAATTGCTATCTATGGACTGATTTTGAACTTCATAGATTATAGATTACATAATTGTTATTTGTGGTATGGATTTATTTTGAGCTCTTTTTCCCACTGTTTTAAAAAGCGATCAGCTCGTACGAGTCGACTCGAAGCGGCTGAAAAACGCCCTAATACGTACGAATCAAAGGGTTGTTTCAAGGCGAGCGAGTTTGCATTCTAACTCGTACGAGTTGACTCGAACGAGTCGACTCGTCACGAAGCGCATGAGTCATTGGATGGTTGATTACAAATATTTTTCGGATCTTAAAAGATCTGACGACTGGAAGTAAACCTCACAAAGTTAAATGGGTTTGTTCTCTGAAACCCATTCCATAGAGCTTTCGGTGCGATGGAGAAGAAGAGAAGCAGAAATAGACGAAGACGACAACGTCGATACTGTTGCAGATTGTTCATGCAGCCATATTGAGATTGACTGTCGATTGAAATCACAGTCTAAAGAAGAAGAAGGGAAATAAAAAGAAGAGAAGACTGAAGAAGAAGAAGAAGAAAAAAGAAGGGGAAGAAGAATAGAAGACTTACAGTAATATAAGTTCAGCTAGTTCTTTCTGTCTGTCATCGTGTTTAATAGAGTATCTACGAGAGAGTACTAAACTCCCAGGGACACAACCCAATTATGAGATAGTCTCCATTTCATTGAATCCCCTAAGAAGTTTCTCTTATTTTTTGTAATAGTCTGCAACCTCTGTTTGGTGAACGATGATGGTGGATTCAACCTTTTTCAGTTCTTTCTCCTCCCAATTTGGGCTTGGGATCGGTATCAGGGAGTGCTTCTGTCATTGTGGTTGCAAGAGGAGAGGAGAGGAAATAGATGGATGATGTAATGAAGTGAAGAGATACCTTTTTGTTTTGGGTTCAGAAGTAGAGAAGTAGAGTGTGTGAGTGAGGGAGAAATAGAGAGATTAGGTTTGTACTAGTACTGCTACACTACTCAAACTGGCTGAGTGTCTCATTCTCATTGCTTTACTTAATAAAAATTCATGATGAGACAAGAGTGAGAAGCATTTTTGTGGTGGTGGGTGGGAACACTCTTGCAAAAACTAGAGGAAACGTTCAATTTTTTTCGAAAATTGTGACCGTTTTCAAAATTATCAGTATGTACACTCTTGGGTCCCTCCCTCCAGTTGAACTTGGCCACATTTTCTGATCAGGAGAGGGGAAAAAACTTTAGTACACCTCACAACATTAATGGCCTCAAATTTACACCGCCAAGATTGGTCAAAGTTAAATTGTATCAGTAACTTTCCACTTCTTCACTGTAAAAGAAATTCAAAATTATTTTGAAATATAAAATTGTCTTTCGGGCAACATCATTGAATTTATGCTATCTTTTGCATTGATGATTGTTGTTTTGTTTTTTTACTTGTTTGCAATTTATATATTTTTTCATCACTTTTTTTATGAAAAAAACGCCTCACTTCGCCTCGAGGCTGAAAAACTTTTTTTAAAACAATTTTTTTCCTTTTTAATGATGTATTTGACTATTTGGCATTTTAGTTTAAAATCTTGGGGTGCAAGTTTTGTGATTGACAATGCTAGGTTATTTATTTATATATAATTAAAAAAAAATTTTGCTTTCTCTTATATGAATTTGCATGCTAGATATAAATGTTACCGGTGAATGTATTATTTGTATATATTTTCAAGTGTTCTAATTGGCATGCGCATAAAGTACGTTTGGCGCGCGCCTTGCCTTGCGCCCAAGGCACAACTAGGGTATTGCACCTTGAGTGTGCTCTCACGCGCTGACTATACTGATCCAGACAGTATGCCTATAACACATGTATAGTAGCCAATCTAATTTTTCTTTTTCATAAATAAAATCTGGAGGAGCATATGCTAGTTAATGTTGCTTGTCATTTTCATTGACAAATAAAGTTATGAAAGAATTAAGGAAATGTTTGTTAGAACAATTGGACATGAAAAGTTGGAAGGACGTAGTTGGATATGGGTCATAACACGTTGAACACGATTTGGCAAAATGAAGTATCATGGTAGTCGGCAATTTATTGTGTTTTGGTGGTGGTTGCACAAAGTGTTGGAGTGCAGGTGTAGGGGTGCATTGAGTAATAAACAAATGGTGGTGTAGTGGTATTATGGTGAGATATTCAACAATTTTTAAGTGGTTGCACTTAAGAATCAGTTGGACAAATTCTTATTTTAGACCCAATGTATTTAATGAGAAAATTGTTTTCTATGTAACAACGACACAAACACGAGTATAGGTATCTGGAACTCATACGAGGTGGCGGATACGGTGGAAAAAAAATGTGGGACACGTTTGTACGTTTTAGTAATAATTATTTTTGAACTTTTGAGTTATTTTTCATAATCATTCGCTCAATTCACTCGTCGGTCAATATTGTTACACATGTACTACTAACATTATGGAATTCTTTCCATAATGTGCTTGTAACAATTGTAAAGAATAATTGAAAATTTTCAAAGGTATGCGAAAAAAGTTGATGATCTAAGCATGGAGTATTCATGAGTGTCAACACGCGTATCTGACATGATACATGTTGACACCATTTTTTTCTTTTTTTGTATAAGTAGAGCATCCTTGTTAGTTGTTACATAGGTGGTTTTGTATAGTGTAGATTTCTGTTCAATGCAATCTACTTTGTTTTCAATGAATATAAATGTACAACCTGGTTATTTTGGAAAGGAAAAAATAAATTTATACAAATTGGAACTACTAACCGATTTGAACATGGAAGCATTATTTGTTTATTTTCTGGATGTTTTTTTGTCCATAAGCTTGTGAACTTTATACTCAAAAGTTCAGTAGATTTAACAACCATTTTCCCTTTTGTCAGGTTAAGGTAGAGAAACTCCCCAGTGAAGTATTTATGCACACTTCAATTACCAGATGCTGGGACATGGTTAGGGATAGAGTCAATCGAGAAATAGTGAGACAACATAATTTAAAGGGACCAAACTGTCCCTCTCTGCAGCCTCCGGGGACCATTGATGGCCTTGAAATGTTTGGGTTTTCCTCACCTGCAATCATCAAGGTAAATGATCTAAGAACTCTTGTGATTGTAGACATGACATTTTGGATTAGATATTTTGTGGTTGTACACAGTTAGTCTATCCGTTTTATTTAGTTTCTCGTGATCATACTATGCTATCTATACAACGTTTAGGGTGGAAATATGACTCCTGGTTACTATCTTCAGTTATGTCTTGGGCAAGCCGTATTCTTTTACTGTCTACTTCCATATTATCTTTTTGGTTTGACTTGTGTGTGTGTTTTTTTCTTCCTGTAACATTGGCTTACACTGCATTCTCATTCACTGTTGTATGTATTTAAATTGTCTCCACTAACAATAGTTTCCTTCACTCCTATAAGAAAATTTTCTTGGTTTTCTGTAACGTACTTGATAGTGATTACATACCCTAAAAAGTTAGGGATGGCGTCCTGTCAAGTTTTTTTGTTTAGGGAATTATTTTTTCTTCCAACCTTACCAGTGTCTGAGTGCCCTTCTCTTAGTTTACACCATACAGGCATATGTTCTTCAGAACATGCTTCAAGGAACGCCTCTGTTTGACTGCTAACCGGTTCTCCACAAGAAAATTGTGGACTTGGTTTCACTGTATCATATAATAGATATCCACTGCAAGATTAGATATAGGATTGAACATCTGTTCCGACTGCTGAACATATGTTTCCAGTGCTGCTTTTTCTATCTTGAACTCTATCTTGGTGATCAGATATCAAGCAAGGTTTAGTCTTAGGCGAGGGGCCCTTCTGACCCCCCTTTGTTTTGTAGTAAAGGGACTTGGGAAGGATGACCATAGACAAACTAATTTTTGCTTTGTGTTGATTTGCCTTCTATATCCGGAATAAACATTGGTATTTTGACAGTTTCATGGACCATGCTCAAAGGGGATGTTATATGGTATTCATGCGAATTGATCTTTGGAAGGCTAGTCTCTTTATTGTTGATGATGTTCGGGATAAGGAAGTTCTTCATGAGTTACCTTGAGCTCTTGGTATGAGCGTCTTGAATATGAGCAAGAGGCAGGGGAAGAGGAAAATGCAACCGAAACCACAAATGTTATCATTCAAGACCTTGTTGGTGGTTGAGGATTTTTTGGGATCCTCCCGTATTGGGATGATTAAGAAGATGCTCATGGGTATCATTTGGTTTGTTGGGTATCATTTGGTTAAATTGTGGATGAGAGGGAGGGGTTGGGTATGAAAAAATTCCTTCATGAAAGTCGTTAGCCGGGATATAAAATTATTTTGGATTAGGTTGGATTTGTTGGAAACTCTGTGCTGCAACAAAATGACGAAGATTTATGCATATTGAAGTAGATGGCCACTAAATGTCCACCTTTGTTGCATGGATACAAATATGGATGCAATACGGACATGGCGAGGATATGGGTACGAGTAGGATATCACATTAAATTAATATATTTCAATACACAATTAAAAATACAGTAATATAATCGATATTATGAACATAAATTCGTTAACATGTTAATATAACAAATAATAACAAACACCAGAGTCATTTGATCATTCCCTTATTAAATCAAAAATCTATCTCAACTCACAAACGTACACATCCCACATTGTAACATTTACAATAACACAATTCTGAGTCATAAGACCATGTCCAGAGCATATCCTGTCTGTTACGTTCTGATACTTTCATGACCGTATTAGACCTGTACTGTTTGTAGTTATGTACAAGATGTATTCTTTCTCTTGTTTCATACTTATCTCTAGCTTTTTATGTGATTGAGTTCGATTTAGGTCATATGAGGTAAAAGCCTCAAACCAAAACTTACTTCAAATCCATATTCTTCTAATAGCCAAGTCTAGCCATGTTCTTCTAATAGCCAAGTCAAGCTCCAATTTGAGTTGGTTATTAATGGACAGATCACTTTTTTATTCCGATTTAACCAGCTTGATTACATGAGCGATGTTTTGCACATTCGTACACTTGAAGTCTGAGAAACAAATAATTGGGCGTTATGAAAAACACAGTAGGTAACTGGAGTTAGAGATAGGCATGCGAATTGGGGTAGGTGGATGGGCGAACAGTGTGGGGTAAGGTCCTTATTGGTGTCGGCTGTGGAAGGTCTTACACAGGGGATTGAGGAATCCAGAAGGAGGGCATGCCTTGCACCTTAGTTTTGGGGTGAGGGGAGAAGATTAGGCTGTGGGTGGGTTTGTTGGATGGTATGGTGCCTTTTTGTGATACTGTCTCAGATCGTAACATCTCATTCAAGTTGTCATCATTGGATTTACCAGTGGCTATTCGTGGAATGTAGGGGTAAGAAGGAGCATTGGTGATTGGGAACTTGATTGAGACACACTCCAATCTCTTTCAAATGAGGATAGCCCCTATTCTCATTTCTGGAATGGTAGCAATTCAGGAAAAATTTAGTATTTCTATTGAAACAAATCCCATATCCCACAGCCTTTTGCCTTCCATTTTGAATTTTTGGGGTGCTCATGCTGGGGGGCACCACTGCTGCCCCTTTCTACTCATGATCTGGTTACCACTGGCCCAGTGTATATTCCACTTGGTTGTAACTTGTAATAGTGTTGGACCTTCTTTATCTCGTCCCCTTTATCGAGACTTCATATTTGTTACACACGTTCTGATAATCAATAACCCTCATATAATGAGCTAATTTCTGATTTTCTTCCCTTATGAAGATGGCCTCTAAATCCCAACTCTTGGATGTTATGGATCTACAGAATGCTTGGATCAACCAATGTTATGGATGTTTAAATACTTCTATTTCTATGACTATAAAATTCTTTGTAACTGTATTGAAACCCCAAGCTTCTTGATGAAGATAATAGAGGGGAAAACTTGACATTTAAGATGAATACAAAGAAAAGGACTTTGCAGCTGTGTTCAGTTACTTTCTTTGTCAGTCTCTTCTCTGCTTTATTCAGTCAAAAGTAAAAATTTTAACTCTCCTGCTTCTGCTCTAGCAATCTCTAAATATGTTCTCTAATTACCTTGCAAACCATTCGTCATTTGGTTGTGACTGGTCTTTTTTTTTTTTTTTTTTTTTTTCTTTCGACATGGATGTTATAAAGTTGATACCTTTTAACTGTTTCCTAGTTTTGATCCTATTGACAGCATATAGAGGCCTTAGACCAAAATAGGGTATGTACAGAGTACTGGAAATCCCGGTCACGAGCTGAGGTCTTCTTGCATCCATTACGTAAATATCCACTGAAGAAACAAGAGACCAGCACTCTTGGGAATCACCAGCCATCATCAGTCAAGTCTGATGTGCTCAAGGGCCTGTTCAGAAAAGCAAATCCTGAAGAACTATGCTCATTATACAGTGCATTAAGTGATGATGAACATGCTGCTGATCGAGGATTGGTGACCAGGCTTCTAAATGAGGAAATCCAAAAACGCATGATGTAGTCTTTTATGTGATATTTGGTCGTCCAAGCAGAGAGCTCCATTTGGTGAATGGGTCAGACATCTGTGTATATCTCCACTTGTAAATTGTAGAGAAATTTTGACCTTGAAAGGGGAAGGTGCTCAATTTCCCATATTAGTCAAATATAGCTTTATTGTACTGATCATCATGCATCTTATTCTCGGCATCCAAAATTTTCTTCTGGGCGTTTGTAGTTGTATTTCCCAAGTTTTGAAGGTTATTTAGAGGGTGATGTGCTAGAAACACGAACTTAGTTTTCTCGAGGAACTTTGTTTACTTTATTTGAACCGGAGACTCCATTTATGCAATCTTTTGTGAGGAAGATCTTCTCTTCACGTCGATTGCTGCAAAGAAAATCCTGTTCATTCCAATGTTTGTCGCACAACAAAAGTGATTGCCATATATAGTTGGTATAAGGTTATGAAGTATGATCTATCTTCCGGTGGTCTGTCTCATCTAGCAATGCTGCTGCACTGTTTCTGTTTGGTTTTTAAAACTCCCTTTATGAGCTTAATATGATTGATCCTCCTGAAGGTGGGCTGCTGCTAAACGAAAGCTGGTGCAAGGCACAAACAGTGTGTCAAAATTGAGAGAGCTAAGGTTCAAGACTTCAAAGGTATACCTATCTGTCTTAAGTTAGGCTTCAACCAAAACATTTGTATTAAATGGTGTAGTACAAGTAGAAGATATTACTAAAGATGTGACATAATTTCTAAAACTTATATCCAGTAGTGATAGAATAAATGCACAATACTGAGTGCAGTAAAAAATTAAGGCGTTCTTGGTTGAAGAGGGAAGTTGACAAGGGAGAGGAGGGGAAGAACAAAATTGAATGAAGAATTAATTTGAAAATTGGTTGAAATGGGGACTTGCTTTTTTCTTCCAGCCTATGCCTATATTTATAATTATCTAACTTTTAAAACAAATCCTAAACCTTATTGGAAATAAATATGAGATCCTAATTAGATTCCCTAATACAAAAAGGTAACGGTTTTTTAACACAACTTATACTGTCCCACACTACCAATTCTACATTTTATCTCCCACACTATCAATAAAAATATAAATAAAAAAAACTTCACCCAAAATCTCTCTTCTTCTCCGCTCTTTACAGAGCCCTCTTTTAGGGTGGACCCATCAAGCACCACCAACCCGCCTGCTCCGCCACGCTAGCAACACCACCACACCCCGCCACCGCCTACTTTGTTTTCCTCTTCTTCTTCTCTTCGCATGTGATGGTGGAAATGGCAATGACTCCTCCTTTTCCTCCACTATTTTATATTTTTTCTCCATTGCCCTTGTGGCAGCCTTTGCAAAGGCCAAATTTTTTTGCCCTTTCAAAGGCTGCTGCGAGTGGGGAACTCATCCTTGTGGAGTGTTATACGAGGGCGATAGGGAAGAAAAAAAAAGAATAAAAAGAAGAAGAAGAAGAAGAAGAAGGGAGCAAAAGAAGAGAAGAATGAGGCGGTGGTGGGGTGGACGACGATGATGGGACGTGGGGAATGAGGAAGGGAAAAAGTGAAAAACAAAGAAGAGAAGAAGTAGGTGGTGGTGGGGTGGCCGACAGTGATGAGGCGTAGCGTGGTGGTGATGCTTGATGGAAAATAGAGAAACAAAAAGATAGGGAGGAGGGAGGGAAGAGAGAAGAAGAAAAAGAGTGTTTCAGTTGGAGTGTTTATTTATTTATTGGTGGTGTGAGAAAGAAATGTGGTGTGAAACAGTAGAAGATGTGGTATTAAAAAGTCACAACCTTAAAAAAATAATAAAATGTCTAATAATCTTTAAAATACTCATATTTCTAATATTATTAAATATGCTAATTCTATCAGAAAAATAGTTATAATTTCCGAAAGGATGATATTCTTGTTCGAAAAAATAAATAAAACTTATATATGACATCGCTATTTCTGATGAGAATTAAAAAAGTCGGGGTGTGTGTCTGTGTTTGCAAAATTACGCAAGTGCCTCTCTACATTCGCCAAATCTTGAAACAACCCCTCCCATCTACCCTCCCATTCACCAAATTATGAAAATGCTCCTACCTAGCCAAATTATGACACTGCCCCTCCTATTATCCAAATTTTGAAAATGTAGTTAGGCTTAGATCGTTGTCTAAGCCTAACTACTCTACTTAGCCCAACGATCTCAATAGTTCATTATCATTTGTTACAGTCCATTCAATGTTAATAAACCACGTCATCTTATTTACACAAAAAAATAAAATATATATATATATATACTTTCTTTACTATAAGGGAAATAAGTGAAATTTCGCTATCAAAAAAAAAGTATAAGGTGAGGTGGGCAGTCAAAGTAAGACAAGACGTTGTGTCAATTTTAAAAACAGTAGTGTGGCAGGTGAATTGAATTGAACTTAATAAACGCTATAGACAAGAAAAAGGGTCCAGAGAAGGGCAGATGGGTGAACTATGACATGTACCTTCTCACGTGTGAGATTTGTATCTGGTCGTTTCTGTAGCCAACAGACACCACAGGCAAGCCACGTGGGCCTCACGTTTGATTGGGCCCCGGTCCACAATAAGTGCCCATCCCGTCCCGTCCAAGTACAGTGGAAGATTCTTGTACGGATCGATTGGATTCTCTCTCTATTTCTGGCCGCGCGTGTGTGATAGAAGACTCTCTCACAGTCACAGTTACAGTCGCAGGCAGGGCTCACCTTTGATCATCATCAGCGTATGCACGGCTTTCTTTTATGGAAAAATTGTGTACTGCCTTCATAGCAGCAATATTTGACAAGGCTTTTTCCCCTCCATCAGAGTTCCCATTGCCTTTTTTTTTTTTTTAGGACATTTGGGAGTACTTCCCCTTCTTACTTACTTTATAACGGGAACGACCATTCTAGAGAGCGAGGCTAGCAGGTCAAGGCATGTGTCAGGTGTCACGGGTGTTTTTTTTATTTTTTTTTAATTTTTTTTTTTTTATATATGTGCTAAACTTTGTCCTGACTTATCAAAGAAAGTTAGTCAATCTTGTCCACGAAAGACTTACAAGGAGTATTCAATTATAAATTTTAATAAAGTGTGAAAAACTTTAAATCTCATGAATTTTAAAATATTTCAAAGAAGTTTATAGAATTCATTGAACTTTGACATATTTTAAGTGACTGAATTTTGTGGATTTTATAGAATCCAACTAGATTTTGATGGATTTTTATTATTGAATTTTCTAAATTTTATAAAAAATTTATATCGATTCTTATTGGCAAAAGAAAGTGTTTGTGTCGTACCATATCTCTCTCACATGGTGGTCATTGAGTATAGAGAACACTTCAAAAACCACTCGGACTGGTAGGAGGGATGGCAACAACACCTCGCTATAAAACCCTAATTTTTTTTTTTTAATATTCTGTTGCAGTGTAGCACATCTACTACACAGTTGCACGTGCAGTTCAGACATCTTTTTTTACTTAAATCAGGTACATATGGTTCATTCACATAGCCCATTTGCGCATTCTCTGAACTGGTCTTAATTTTGTGTTTCCCACAAAAAGAATTTAATCAAAGAAATATTCTCAACTACATGTTACAAAATCTTATTAGAATAGCTAGATCCAAACAAGGTACTAGTGAGAATATAGTTCAATAATTAAGCTACTAGCAGCTTCACTTATTTACTTCAACACAACACCATAATGCAACAACGGTCCCTCAATGACAACGTACATGCTTGATCCAAGCATCCAGTAAAACCATACTTAACAGGGGCCCATCTTCTTCCCGTCCACAAATTTCTTCCAATAGCTAGCAACATCTGCTTCAGTCTCCCTCACAGTTTTCTTAACTACATGTCCAACGGATTCAGCTGCCTTCTTCACTTCATCCACAGTGGCTGTAACGTGAGCAGCCTTGGTTGGTATCCTGCTTGGATTTCAAACCGACCCATCTTCTCTAGACTTTCTTTTAGCACCTTTGCATTCTCCATGCAATTTTCCATAATATTTTTGTACCCCTGCACAAATAAAATGAGCACCCAGATTATAACTATAGTCCTCAAAAGCTCAACTTGGAGCATACAAAAAGGGTCACAACAAAAGTAACATAACTTATCATATGTTTCAAGTCATTTGTGGAAGAAGATAAAGAAAAAGCAGAGTTTTATAAAGCAAATGATTCACAAACTCATATTAGCATTTAGTTATGCTCTACTGACTTGCTCTCAAATGCAATGCCTGGAATTAATAAAAAATCATCACCTTGTAGCCAAGTCGGATGAACTGATAGTATTGGGCAATTATTTGACTGGAGCCTACCAAACGAAAGGACAGATAAATGTTATTTTCAAGTGGTTGAAGCCATAAAGATACGGTACCAGAATGAGAGAGCCCTGTTATTAAACTAGTGCCAACTAAACAAGCAAGTTTCATATAAGCATCTGCTAGGGCTGAACAAAAAACCGATCAAACCGACCGAACCGATCAAAATCGAACCGATTGGTTCGGTTTAAATTCGGTTCGGATCGGTTTCGGTTTAAAAAAATGCAAAACCGAAGTGGTCGGTTCGGTTTTCGGTTTCTATGTGATTTTAACCGACCAAACCGAACCGAACCGAATATTTAAATATATTATATTATTTATATATAAAAATAAATATATTTTATATATAAATAATATAATATGTTTAAATATTCGGTTCGGTTCGGTTTTATTTCGGTTTTGGTTCGATTTTAGTCGGTTCGGTTCGGTTACGGTTTGCATAAATTAGAATCGGTTCGGTTTCGGATCGGTTTTGTTAATGGTCGGTTCGGTTTCGGTTTGAAAATTTTAAAACCGACCTAAGTCGGTTCGGTTCACGGTTTAGGTGAAAAACTGAACCGTCGGTTCGGTTTTCAGCCCTAGCATCTGCTCAACATATCCCTTAGTACAGGAAAATTTTCATGCTCTTCAATGGGGTCCTTTAACAAAAAGAAGGCCCGGGAATAGTGACAGAGTTTGCCTACCTTGCGAAAAGTATCATTTCATCTTCCCAACAATGGGCACAATAAGGAGACAAATACCTTTCAAAAAATTGAGAGTGAAAGTCGGTTGGTCAGCTCCAAGATAGTTGATGTGGAAGATGAGCTCTTCAGGCAAGTCAGCTTCAAACTCTCCAGTCAAGGTTGAGCCCAAGATGGCAGCAACACAGATGGAATTCTCATCTACCATCTCAGCTGCTTTCACAGGGTCCATCACATATAGGGCTGAACAAAAAACCGATCAAACCGATCAAACCGACCGAACCGATCAAAATCGAACCGATTGGTTCGGTTTAAATTCGGTTCGGATCGGTTTCGGTTTAAAAAAATGCAAAACCGAAGTGGTCGGTTCGGTTTTCGGTTTCTATGTGATTTTAACCGACCAAACCGAACCGAAAAGAATATTTAAATATATTATATTATTTATATATAAAAATAAAATATATTTTATATATAAATAATATAATATGTTTAAATATTCGGTTCGGTTCGGTTTTATTTCGGTTTTGGTTCGATTTTAGTCGGTTCGGTTCGGTTACGGTTTGCATAAATTAGAATCGGTTCGGTTTCGGATCGGTTTTGTTAATGGTCGGTTCGGTTTCGGTTTGAAAATTTTAAAACCGACCTAAGTCGGTTCGGTTCACGGTTTAGGTGAAAAACCGAACCGTCGGTTCGGTTTTCAGCCCTAATCACATAGTATCCTTCCCTCAACTTCACCTCCTTCAGTTCTACTTCAAAATATCTCGCGAACTTCTCCCAGCAAACCTGTATAACATTAAAAATTTCATGATTGTTAAGAGTGACAATACGATGGGCCATTCAAATGAAATCATTTTTATCTAAGACTAGACAAGAAAAGAGCGTGTCAAGCTTTCTAGTTTATAATCATAGCGGTTCTTATAAAAAAACCTTTATGCATATGTTAATTGAAGGGAACTTCTGACGGTTATCAATGCTCTAGGTGCTTGAGGCAGCACGACCAGCACACTATACACCTATCCACAATTCATTTAGGACCAAATTTGACTAAACTTTGTATTTGATATCCCAAGGTTCAAAAGTCCACATCGTGAGATTTACAAGTATGCTACCAAACAAGCACAATGATTTGTATACCTGAACATTAGCACCAGTGATAATGTTGGGCTTGTCAATGGGTTTATCCTCGGCCTTCCTCTTGCTCTGCCACTTTCTCTTGAATGCTAGTCCAGCCAGCATTATAGCCTCCGATGACCCAACTGTCCCTACCCCAACTGCAATATCACTTGACAAAGGAAAAACCAAGCAGTTAGATCAAAAGAAAGAGGCACTCTTATTAAACATTGAACGACTCAAAACCCTCATAGATAAGCTTGAAATTATTGTGAAATTGAACATTTCAAAACCCTAGAGACCATGAACTTGTATTTTTTACTATTATTGATATTTTAACTTTCAGAGTTTGATGATCAAATACATTCAAAGATTGATAATGAACATCAAACAATTAAAGATTGAACATGCAAAACCCTAGAAATTGCTATCAAATTCTAACAATCCTATAAACTATAAAGAAAGCTACGCAGTGAAATGTGACAAATGAAGCATGAAATACATACCAAAGCATGATCTTTGAAAACAAGTGCCACCTAACAGGGGTAATCATTCAATTGAAACAGAGAAAAGACTAGAAACATTTCAAAACCTTAGAGATTACATGTAAGATGAACTTGTATTTTTCTACTATTAACTTTCAAAGGTTGATCAGTTACATTCAATAGTTGATGATGAACATCTGACAATCAAAGCTTGAACATCTCAAAACCCTAGAAATCGCTAATCATGTAAAATTTTGCGTATACAAGAAGAAGAAGAAGACTGACAGAAGATAATCCCTTATTCAAGAACTTGTAAAATTGGTAACGATGGCCTTGGTTCCTTCAGAAACCGCATGTTTGGTGAGTTCACCAGGGAGAACGTACAACGTCTGGATCTCCCTAGATGTAATCGTCGGCTTCTTGTTGTATCAAGCAAGTCTTCATGCCTCCTGAGCCAGTTTCTCCAATAACAAATCATTCATGATCTGTTCATTATTTATCAAGAAACTTATCAAGAAGTCGAAAATGGTGATTCGGATTCTCAAATCCCGATCCGAGAAGAGCTTCCGAGTCACCCCACACCAGTGCAACCACCACCTGAAGAAGAAGTTGAAGTAGTTGAGGTTCTTGTGAGTTCTTCATCAAATGAGATCCCTTCAAATGATGGAAATCTGGTCGGTGAAGACAATCAAATAGATGAGCAACTGGCGAGTGATCTTGTGGCAGAAGAACCACCAGCAAGCCCTAGCAGTAGTGGGTACACACAGTGTTGGTGGGTGAGAGGAATGAGAGAAATTGAAATCCGAGGGGAAGAGGCTAGATTTGAAAAGGGTTTTGATATTTATACCTTTCACATATAAATCCTTCAAAGTCTATCAAGTCAACAAATCCATCAAAGTTCACTTTTTTTTAATACCCCCTAATTTTGGTGGACTTTTAAAAATCATGAATTGAATACCCCATGATTTTAATAGATTATAAAACAATCATTTAAAATCTATATTTGAATACCCCTAGATTTCATTGTATTGTTTTAAATCCTTAATTGAATACCCCTATATTTTAATGGAGTTTAAAATCTTTCACACTCTATTAAAATCCATGATTGAATACCCCCTTGTTATACTATGAAAAGTTAAGCATGCTAAAAACACACAAGAGAACTTAAAAGAAGTATAACTTGTATTATTTGAATTCTCTGAGGTGATTACAACAAATGAGACCTTAGCCTATTTATACAACTCCACTTCCTCGATGGACGGTGGTGATCAATTTGATCAAACGGTCTACAATGATCTTCTACACACTTCCTTAAAAATATCTAAGGATTAGAATCCAATGAAACTCTATAGAACTTTATGGAAAGTTTTAGAAAACTCTCTAAAACAATGTGGAATACTTTACATTATTTACACTTGTTAACCTCACTTGGCTAGGCAAGAAGATAGTTGTGACACAGGGCAGATCTCACGCCTTCCATCATTCTAGAGATGCCCAATACTCCTCATTCGAACACAATCACGCGGATAGGGGGTTCTTGTCGCTGTCCTGGCTCTAATGGCCTGGCTGTCTAGATTTTTTGTAATGGGAATTCAAAAGGTTAGTGTGTGTCAATCGGTTATCTTTTGAATTCTTAAGTGAGTTTGTCTAATCAGCCAAACCATTTCGCCACCTCGAAAGTCCAATTTAGTCTTACTTTAAATAAAAAAAGTTATGTTATATTCTTTAATTTTTTAAATCATTTTAGGATGCAAGTTGCAGGTGAGTCCTATAGTAGTTAAGTTATTTCACAATGCAAGTTGCAGGTGGGTACTATTAATATTTATTAGAGTAATAACATGAGATATTTGCCTTTGAACAAATTTACTTTTTTCAGTCTTAATCAAAATTCAAAAGAATTAAAATAAAGTAAAATCAAAACTTGGGCAACGTAATTCCTTGGAACCTAAAATCTCATGCTTCTTATTTGATAATCCATATATTGTTTGCATATTTGGTAATTTAGTGACTCATTTGGAGAGTGTCGAATGCAAGACCAAAGTATAAAGACGAATTTATGCTATGTGGAAAATGTAAGGTCGTGCCATTGGCACGACTGATACACTAGTCTTCATAATCCGAAACTTCAGAGTACCCCCCAATATGTCAAATATTAGGGGTACCCTCAAGACTTACAGTCAATGCGAGTCACTTAATCATGATAGCAGCTACACATAGTTTCTTTTAATGACTAAAATGCCCAACTCTTTGATTCTATAAAATTAGAGTTAACCTCACTAACCCTATAGATGTTTGATAAACCCAAAACCTTAAACTTGTCAATGGTTTGTATCGCATGCTAAAAACCTCGAGATAACACCACGTATCTTGATATATAATAGATGGTTGGGGTTTAATTACTAAACAAAAATATAAATATATAAAACATTGCCTTCTCAAAAGCAACCCATTTCCTTTTCCCTAGAGGTGTGAATCCATCAACCCAAGCTAAATAAGTTGCTGTCAACTTGGTCTTATTCCTTAATCAGGGGTTGGACTGGCTTCAGGTGTTTTAATATACCTCTTCCATTTGAACTTTGTTAACCTAAACGTTCTGGTTCTCTATAGTGATGTGTTGTGTTGCACATTTTGTTGAATAACTCCTCCATTGATAAACAGAAGAGAGAGTTGCAAAGGGTTGATTCATCAATGGGGTAATGGGGTTAGGCTTTTAAAGGCAAAATGTGCAACATAACAACTCAATCGACCAATATGGAAAATCTCATCCTAGTCTCATATCTTCTCTGTTGTCTATCGAGCTGACCAGGATTTCAGTCAAGGAGGGGTGAAATGGTAAGGGATTGTTGGTCGTTAATGGGAGTCATCAAGGGCGAAGCTAAAATTTTGTACTCCAGACCAAGGATTGTGATTTCGCAAAATTTCGTGAAATATTTCTTTTTTTGAAGTCTCGAAATTTAAAGTGTCGAAAAAGAAAAATATGTTATTTCGATGAGTTATATCGAAATATTTTGTATTTTCTTTGTAAATTTTGACATTTTCATGTAAAACCCAAAAACTTATGAAGCAAATTACATTTTTTTCGATCAAAATATTATGTCATTTTTCATAGATTGTTTTATTATTATTATTATTTTATTTTAGTAAAACCCATAAAATTATGAAACAAATTAAATTTATAGGGATACATAAGTATCTAGGCTTCATTTTATGTACTTAATGTACTCATTAGGTAATTTACTTGTCCATATATTTATATATGTTTGACAAACACACAAAACTTTTACGTTTTTCTATATACAATTAAATAATTCTTAAAATCAGAAGACCGAAATTACGTTGAAAAATGAAATCACAGTCTTTGCTCCGGATTGATAATTTGACAAGAAACCTACTAACATCTACAGTAAACACTAAAATAAAATACTATAAATAGAATGCATGATTAAGTTAGTAAAATAATTAAGATAAATATGTAAAATTAATCTGAAAATTTTTGAAATGTGCGAACAAAATAAGATCCTAATTACAAGTTTATATAAAAAAAAAATATGGTGGGGGTTTACGAGCCAAAACCCCCAAATTTTATGAGTTGAATAAATATATTTTCATTTAGTTCTATAGTTTGTTATCTTAGATTTTAACTTTATATGATATTTTTATGAGTTGAATAATGATATTTTATAACATTGTTTTTTGATTGAATTTCATAATTTTTTTTTGGTAAAGCCATAGGCATAATATATAGAAATAAAACTAAGCACGGTTACAAATTTGTCGCCCAGCAACTGAATCCAAGTTACGAACCTCCATGTTGAGGTCTCTATAAATTTAGTTACAATTTCATAAAGGAAGCAACATGAGCAAGCGTATAATAGTATAAATAATCGAACACTAAACCCAATTCATAGGAAAAGAAAGTGAAGAGTCATCATCCTCAAGAAGATAAATGAGGGTTGCCGAGTCACCAAAAAGGAAGCCTATCCGCCACCGCTGAGCCTGGATAAGAATAAGAGTTGCGCTCCGTCGCATAGCATTCTGCCATGATGCTATCAAAAACCTTGCCCGCAATTAGGCCAACTGTTATAACCAGTATGTGTCCATGCATGTCTATCACAACCACACCGAAAGCTCCTTGTTTAGAGGAGTTATAGAAACATATATCAAAACTGACAAAGATCGTGTCCGGGTCTAGAACAAGAAGAATTAGCCTATGCTGATTTGATATCAGGTTGAGTCTGTGGTGCCGTGCTGACTGGACTTGGGCTTGGGTCATGGCTATTCGGGAGGTCACTGTTTCAGACTGGGGGCCAAGAGGGTGCTCGTGATAGGATGTCATAGGGAGAAAGGTGACCTGATTGTTCATTTTAGTAAATTCAAGGATTTGGGGAACTAAGGAGAAAGTGGAGGAAGATTCCCTAGAGCGGAGGATAGGTTGGGTATGAGGGGTAGTTTTGGTTGTAAGCCAGTGATTATACCAAGATAACTAGGTGTGTTGGAAAAATGATATGAAATGTTATCTCAGTTTAAGGCTATTCTCCTAACCATCTGGCAGGTTTGGGTTTCATACTACTTGTGAACAAACAAATCTTTATTAAACAATAATTTTTTTATTTTTAATGTATTCATATAATTTCATATTATGATTTATTTTTTAGGGATGGTAACATTTAGAAAGAATAAAAAAAAATCTCTATATATGTTAAAAAAATTCTAAAATTTGTTATGCTCAAAGGGAATTGAACTGGGTCATTAGTAAAGAAGTTTTAAACACCAACCACCGTGCCAAAGAGTTAATATGTTCTTCATTGAATAAAGTTTTATAATATCGTGTTTTACATTTATATTAAAAAATTTCAAAAATGCTACGTATATACCAATTTAAAAAAAAAATTAAGGTAGGGCAGCTGCCCCCTCTAACCCCTTTGTAGGTCCACCCCTGGAGCCGATTGTATTGGTGATCTTTTGTCCTTTAATCAATTTAATGAAGGAAGATGGCATTATAATTGATTTTGCCACTTTCAAGCTCCTCCTTGTTGCTTTCATCTAGTCTAGTAAGTTCGATTCCGCTCTCAAAATACTTGATGACATGGAATAACTAGAAGGCCAGTGGATATGGGAAAGGGAAATGAGTTGCTTTGGGGAAGAAAATATTTTATTTATATTCTGTTTAGTAATTAAATCTCAATCGTAAAAAGAGAGAGCATGGATACATGTTGTTATCTCAAAATACACATCGATTTCTAGTTTATGTAAATTTTGGCAGTAGTGCTATAAAATTATGTCTGAATCTATAACGGAAATTCAAAAGTGAATCCTTACGTCCATGTTTTATTCGAAATCTCGAAAGCGCCTTCCACATCTTTTTTAAAGCCAACAATATCAAGTTATTAAATCCAACTACTCCACTTAGCCCAACAATCTCAATAGTTCATTACCTATGATCCAACCTATTAGATTTTAACAAACTCCATTATCATATTTACACTCTACATTTATTTGTAGGTATCCACATTTCTTTTATTTACAAAATAAGGAAAATGACTTATAATGCCTACTTTTTATAATTATAGACCACATCATACACTAACAATTGAAAATGCCTCAAAATGCCAATTTTTAACAATTAAAGACTCTTAAAAGCCACAAACCTAACCCATGGTTCAAAAATAATTAGAAAGACATTCTTACCCTTTAACTTAAGTGATCAATTTTCAAAATTAATCCACCTTCTTAAAATCAATCATAAGTTTACTTTAAGATTTTTTTTTTTTTTTTTTTTTTAACTTCCAGATTACCCAGCAAGAATCAGTCAATTGTGTTTTAGTGACATGAAACAACTTTGAAAAAATATCAAATTGCGTTAAAAATTGCATAAACCTAATTAGAATTTGAATACATAAATAACAACATCATGTCAATGTGTCTAAAAAGAGTAAGTCTAGTTAGCCATTTTTTGGCCAAGTTTGAGTTTTTTTTACTCATTCTATTTAAAAACACAACCACAAACACTATATATAGAAGGGGTAGAAGTGTAAAAAATCCAAACTTGACAAAAAAACAGCTAGCAAACCTGGTTGGCTAGAATTGTTGGTATAAGAATATGAGTATATTTGTCTTTTTACATACTTTTAGCCATGGTTTAGGTTTGTGGCATTTAATAGCCATGAATTACGAAAAGTAGGCATTTTCAATTGTTAGGGTCTTATATGGTCTACAATTATAAAAATTAGGCCGTCATTTTCCCAAAAAAAATCTTTATCTAACTTGTGAGCACAAAATAATAGTATATAAACATTTTGTCTTACCAACAAAATTAGCAAAATTTTATTAGATGTTGTTTTTTTGTGTGTGTGTGTGTTCCGCCTCCAGTAGTGGGCTAGACTTGGACCTCAATCTTTCACCATAGTTGAGTTGGGCTCGGCCATTTGTTGATTCAAAAAAGGCCCATGAAGCAGTTGGGTTGATCACATGAACCAAATTTGTTTAATTCATGAATTGTTGACTACTTTCATGTAAATTTATTTTTGAACCAATTTTTGGAGTATAATGATATTCAATTTAGTGAGGGTTATTTTTTATTTTTTTATTTTATTATTATCCTAACTTTATAAGCAGAAAACAATTTAGATTTTTTGTGGATCGGAAATAACAGTACATGGTTCATAATTTGTTGTTTTAGTGACCTATTTGGGGAGTGCACGACCCAAGAACCAGAATCATAAACACACGCTAAGTGAAAAGTGTATGACCCGACTAATACACTAGTGGTTTCATAATTAATTAAAGGTTTGCTTCTCTTTCGATGGTGCGTTGGCTTTGTAAATCTATATAATGAAAAAGTATATATGCCAAAACACGTGTAATGCATCATTAAACTGTAGGATCTCTTGGCAGTCCTTGAGAAACCACGACAATGTCATTATCCAAATTCTGTAATTGAACACACAAGCTTTTAGTGACTCTACTAGTATTGGAAAACTACTTGTTGATCTTTATAAGATTCATGGTTTTATTATCGTATCCTCATGCCTTATCATACCATTTTCTTCATGCACGGTTATCTACTTATTTTATAGAAGCTATTCAGCAAAACTCAAAGAGAGAATTTTTAAACTTCTAGCAACATAAAAAATGGTATAAGAACATGAAAACCTAGCTACTAGAATCACTTTTTAAGTAGTGTCCTAGGTTTATTCCCAACAATTTCATCATGGAAATATTTTGGAGCTCTTTGGACCAGGCTTCAGAGTGTTGGAGCTTGGGTATGCCTGCTTAAACGACGAACTCGTGTTGGGACCAGTTTATGGTTCGACAGGTCATAAGCAGGCCAATTTGGCAACAGTACTAGTTTTAGATCGACCTGGTAGCACCAGTTTATGCCCTCGATCCACTTCAGTTGATAATGACATATAGATGCAACTTACGCTGTTTGCGGACCCAACCTGAATAATTGAGGAGTCATGGATGTTCTGTTGTGAAGGATAATTCTCACTAAGTAGTTGCCCTAGCTTCAAAGTAAATGACAACATATATACTAACATTCGTTTCAAACTTTGTTTATTTATTTATTAAGGAAGATTTACTTGCATCGTAGAGCGTAGAAGTAAAACTTATCCTCATGCAATAAGCAAAACTATTGTAAGCATATCCATTTATGAGAGTTTTAAAATGATATCTAGTCTATAGCCAGAGATGGTTTTTTAACAAGATCTCATAATTATCTAAATAATAATATATATATGCTTTGTTTTTGTTTTTTTTTTTTTGGAAGGCAAGCTGGATTTTTAAGGATCCCATAACCTATCAACTGATCGACCTATAGGTCAACACTAATTAGAAAGTAACCATACCACAGGTGAAATTCGAAGCTAGAACGTAGGGGACAAGCCCTCACAGCACTAACCACTAGTTTCAGTGAGCCCTATATGCTTCTGTGAACCCTGGACCTGTGGTTTCAGGAGTCACAATTCTACCAGCTGGTACTCAATTGGCTTGAGTGAAATTTCATTGCATATGGAGGAAAAAACAAAGACATTTTCATCTAAAGATGAATAAAAAGTCAAGACTCCAAAAAGGTAGCAAACATCAACCTATCACAAGAGAAACTAAGTATTTATATGATAGACATTTCTTGTCTGCCATATTGAATATAAAATTGCCTCTAAAATCACATCACATAAATCCTGCTTGTATTCAAATGGAAATAATTGGATCTTGGTTTTGTTTTCTACCCAAGTTGCTTAGACATGTAATGAATTGGAGACCTAACTACATTTCACTATTTCAAAGCTGATCATTTGGAGTAAATTCACTTCTCCATATACGTTTTAACATCTGGGAAGTCTGATTAGACATACCAAAAGGGGAGATGAGAAGTGGACAAGAAATGGAGTTGAACAAGACCCACTTTTGTGATTCTCCCTGACAAATGAAGTATATGGAAATCAGAATGTTTGCCATTTGCAATCAAAGAAGAAGTTAGAGCATCTCCAATGACAGTCTCATATTCTCAAACTGATCAATGGCTTGTAGAGGGCAAAAATTTTCAGTTCTTAGGAGGAAGGGCCTTACATAATCCTCAAAGAAAACTAAACAACGTTAGCTAGCTGACATTTTATTTTTTATTTTTGTGGCATTCTGAAGTTATCTACCTAAGATTATGCAAGACTATTTAGCACGGGTAATTTCAACCGAATAACATGACTCAAAACTTTTTCATGACAATAGTCTTATGTGAGAACTCAGACTTTGGAGACACAGCCTCAAAGGTCAAATGTAATTCTTGAGCTTGGTTGAAATCCTCTAAGAGTGTAAATGTGAGTTGCCAAGAGAGTTTTCTAGCTCTCTCGATCACCAAAATGAAATTTTGATCAAAAGGGAAACAAGAGATGAAGAAATAACAAACACAGAGGGGTTCAAAGAGTTTGACATCAATATAGAGTGAACCCCATTTTGCATACAACATGGAATAATACATTTTATGGCAACACACACTAATACTAAAGATGTATTTGATTTTCCTTTCACCCTTAAATAATAATCACTTTTGACACTTTAGGAAAGGGAGCAGAAATTAAAAGTAGACATGAAGGCTCTTGCATGAGCTTTCAAAGAAAAATTACATTATCAAATTGCATTGCATGTCCTCCTTCTCCTCCTCTTGAGAGGTCATAACTACAAGTACATCTACTACTACTACTTCTACTACTAATAGCACTGGTAGTAACACTACTGTTTGCATCAAAGGGAATAAAGAGTGTACACAAATACATAGAACAAGTTCTTTGGAAGAAAGTTTAACAAGTGCAGCTGACAGATTACTAGCTAGTACTCAATATGTAATAATTCACCAATTGATCGATAGGGGAAGCAAAATACCCATGCAGATGGAGGAACCAACAGCTTGATCATCTACTAGAAGAGGGGATTATGTCTGTTTTATCACCCATTGTTGAATATAATGCAAGTGGTGGTGACAATTCATACAGGATTTGCTCCGGGAGGCAGTGGCAAAGGCGTGGGCTGTGGCGGTAGGCGCTTACGCTTCTTCTTCTCATAGCTAATTCCCCTTGCTTTTGCTTGCGACTCTCGAATTTCACGTAAGTAGAGCCTTACTGCTCGAGCCCCAAATGGATTAGCCTCCGGTTGGCCACCGTGTTCTTCAAAGGCGGCACGAAGGCGTCCGATGAGAGCGTCTAGGCTACCCCAAGCCTGACGGAGTGGGCATGGGCACGGTGCGGGTGGATTTGGGTGGCCAAAGAATGGGCAAATTTGGTTATGGACTTTGGTTTTTCCAAATTGGTCGAGGTATCGGAGGAATTCAAGAACATGAGCACTGCTACACCTTGAGAGGGAAAGTGGGGGTCTATGGTTCTTTAGGTATTGGCCAAAGGTGTTCCAGTCTCGCCTCTTCTGGTTTTCGTATCGGCTTGGGCTAGGGTTAGGGTTAGGACTGGATGATGATGAAGTTGCCACTGAGGAGGAGCCTGTGGTGATGATATTAGTATTGGTTATTGTTGTGTTCTCAGAGTTGGAACTCTCTGTTGCTCCAACTGCATCAATTGAAAGCATGATTTTCTTCACTTTCTCACTTCAATCTATTTTTCCTTCTTTTAATTTGATCCTGCCAAAATCATGTCTATTGTTAATTAAATTTTTTTTTTACTATACTATCTCCTATTCCTATTGGTCTTCTTAGGGTTTTCTTTCAAGGGGATAAACACCCAACACACACAAACAGAAAAGAAAAGGTAAGGAAAAGACTCATAGAACTTAAAGAGTACTGAAGAAAGACCAAAGAAAGCCTGAAAACAAACAATTTACAAAGAAAGAGGATAAGAAACAAACCACTTTGATTATCAGTTGAAGTGATGATGAAGCATGACTGTTTGTTCTCCTTCTTCTTGTACTAGTACTACTTCCAGCTGATGAAGTTGAAACTCTTTTCTTTATGATGAACACAAGAAGATCTTCCTGATTCACATGATCTCCATTTCTTTGCACAATATATGATGAGAAGTAGATGATGATGATGTTGAGTTGGGGGGAATTGGTTGTTTGAGCAATACTAGAAGAGAATCCTTTGAAAGCTTCTACTTCAGCTGATATATTGATTCATCTCACTTTCTTTGATATCTGCAGTGATGTGTGTTGTGTTGGGTGCACTAACTGCTTTCTTTGCAAGGGGTTTCCGTGATCTGTTTCTAAAAATACTAGAACAACTCACTTCCCATTAGCTGTTGATAAATGTATAGTACTATCTCCTTTAGTCCTCCAGAGAGAGAGAGAGAGAGGGACAGAGAAATTGGTAGGGTTTTTTGTTGGATTGCACAGACTGACAGTAAGTTGAGTGATGCATTGGAGACAATGAGAGGGAAAAAAAAAATAAAAAAAATAAGGGTATGCTTGATTAGTCATTTTTCATGTTATACATAATTTTGCTTTTTGATTGTCTATTTATTGAGAGAAAATATATTTTTCATAAAATTGTTTTTCTGCTGCTCATGAAAATTCAAGTTTGAGGGAATAACTTCGGAATCGAATTCACAAAAATGATTTCAATTTCTATGTCTATTTTTCGTGAAACCAAACAAACCCTAATAAAATAGATGGGGGTGAAATATGAGGAGGGAATAATATCATCATTTTGTTTTTCATATTTATCAAAATGTCATTATCTTGATCTTACAATTTTCTTAAAAGTATCATTAATTAGGACCCATTAAGGTTGTTGTATTACAACTAACAATGAATGAATGCATTATCCACTTAATCCATTTCTCGCAAGGCCAAATAAGTTAGTGATCACTCTGATCATCTAATAATAGTAGGTGTAGTAAAATCAATAAAAAAAAAAATTAAAAAAAAAACTATTCAGTGGTCATGAAGTTAATTAGATCATATCAATCAATAGGAAATTATCAAGATCAATCAAAATTTATATGTTCATCCACAATATAATTGAAGATAATAATTGATCAAAAGCAGACAATGTAGTAAATGGCCTCCTTAGCTCTAGATGTCGATGTTCCTAGACAGTGATTTCCATACAGATATCGATGACAACAAAAAATCTAGACAACCAGGTCATTAGAGCAAGGACGGAACCCCCTGTCCGTGTGATTGTGTTTGAATGGGGGTATGGGGCATCTCTAAGAAGATGGAGGGCATGGGGCCTGCCCTGACGTGGGCTTGGCCTGGCTCTCTAGAACGGTTGCGATGACAATCCAGAGGGGATGGTGTTGGGCTGGCCTGCCCTGGCTCTTTAGAAAAGTTGATCACCATTACACTCTAGCTAAAGAAAGATTCCATTCCATCACTTTCCAGATGATCACCCTATCTCGCAGGACATGACAAGGCTAGGGATCCCATATGACAGTGATATGGTTGGAACTTGCAAGTTTTTAAACTAAAGTGTTAATGATTTCTGTGTTGAATTGATGATTTGATTCAAATCCTATCCTTGTATTCAACTATGGTATATTATATATATCATTCACTCACAAAATCATGATAGTTTGTTTCAAACACACTATTAATACACAAACCTGATTAATAGGATTGATGGGAATAAACTTGCTAGGGTTTGGTGTGTGCCTTTAGCCTGCTCCAGGCTTTTCCAGTACTAAAGGTGACTCTGATTGTTTGTTTGCTTATTAATTGGTTCAGTATAAGGCTTCATGTGTTGCTATTTTTGAATATCTAATAGTGCTGGAACCTTGTTTTTTTGTTTTTTTTTTTTTAACCTTTAAACCCACCCCACCCCATGCTTCGGATGGGTTTGAACCTGTGACATGTGATATCATCTGCCACACCTCTACTAACTCAATTGGTACACCTGATGTTGTTATTGTTATTGACATTTTCCTTTTATAATGAGTGTCAAAATTATATAATACACTAAACTTAAGGTGTCAAAGTATTAATGAGGGTTAAAAAGCCAAGTAATATATTGGTTGAATTTGATAAAAGGAAGATTTTGGATGATGAAAAACTCGCTTCTAAAAATTATGAAGTGTAGTGATTGAAACTTTGACTTGTGATACCATCAATTGCAACTCTTTTTACTGGTTAAAGTAGCACCCATTAGTAACATTTTTATAAAAAAAAAAAAAAAAAACAGTAAGTGTTGTAGTAATGCATTTTAGAATTTAATCTTAGCCTTGTCGATTATTGAAAATTTATACATGTGAATACATGTTAACTAATTTTTTCAACTGGCTCTGTGACTATGGAAATAGAGAGCTGTTACTAGAAATCAACCTTAGATGCATTTTTATTTGGCCCTACAATTAACGTGGTTTGATCACGTGCGGAGGAGACCAAGCACGTCGTCAATTAAAAAATGTCTAGACTGAGAAGTTAGTGGAAGATGTAGATGAAAGGGGCGACTGTTGAAAACTTGAATGAAGGTAGTGAAGGAAAACATCCTTAAACTTAGATTAGGTGAGAATATGTGGAAATACCATATTACGTGGAGAAAAAAATACGTGTAACCGAATATCGTTAATGGGCTTTTTTGATGATGATGATCATGATGATGTAGTACAATGATACCATATGTAGGGTTTGAAGATCACCTAACATGGTAAATGGGCCTCTTTTAGGAATTCGAATTTCCTTCTTTTATAAGTTTGAAAAAAGATGAAAATAGCTAGAGAGCACTATCAATGATTACATGTTAATCAAGGTTCTAATAATTTAGCTACCTAATCACTTTAAACTCTTTTTTTAAGGTCACTAGTTGGTTCCATTCACATTGAAAAAAGGGGTCTCTATCTAAATCTTTTTTCAAGAATTGGGGATTTTGATATTTTTTCAAAATATTGGAAAACAATGGGCGGTCAGTGGGGCAAAACTGCCCGAAATTTTTTTTTTTGAGAAGAAAAAGCAAAGCATATAATATATAGTACAAGATATCATGTCTCCATCTTTTCACAGTTCAACTGTAGAAGATTTTTGTGAACAGTTTTGTTTCATTTATATTATATGGGGGTTCAATAAATTTTGTTTTCTTTCACTCAATTTGGTCCATTTGGACAGAGAATTCAAAGCATCATATGGGGTTTATTCACAAGCGTACTTGCGGTGGCAATGAATTATACAACAGTTTTTATGCGGTAAATAGGATACTATTTTATATTTTTTTTTGTGAGCTGGACTTTTATAAGATCCCATAACTTATCAATAAGATGCGACCTACATGTCAACACCATAAGAAAGTAATCATGTCGCCGGTGGGTCTCTAACCTAGGACGTGAGGGATAAACTCACACAACCCTAACCACGCGACCATAACACCATTGACAATATACTATATGCAAAAATAAGATGTGAAAGAAAAAGAAAATTAGGAGAATCGCGAGATGAGTTAATTGTGAATCTTAGGGAATGTCGCCATGGGAAGGGGGTTGTTCCTGTGACTCTTTGTAATTCAGAGTATATATGGATACTGATAAGACATCAAACAATCACCTGATCACAATTATACACGTGGCACATGTTAACCCTAAATATGAAAAGGTCTCGACAATGTCTCAAGCAAGCTCAAGTATGGTCCAGCCCAGACTCAACAAAGTTACTGTTTAGCTCGTAAGTCAGGTGCTTAAGTCTAGATTACGCCAGCCAAATGTGGTGCGAATCTTGGAGCTTGGCCTAGGATGATAAGTCCCGGACACAAATCTCTAGACTGTCATAAGCCCAATATCTATCTTACATAGTTCTTGCCCCAATCACGTATTGGGTCTCAACAAAGCCAAGTACCAAAAGGAACTCAATCATGGATAAGTAATATCTTTAGCGAAATCTCTTCCCTCCATCACGCATCGATGATAAAGTCAATGAAAGAGTGAAATACTCGCTATATAAGGTGAACATATGAGATGAGAAATGTACGCACTTATAATCCAATTTACAGTTTACATCCATCCTTAGTCACGTGACTTTAGCATTGTAGTGCCTTTGGCCACGACAATGGTGGTTCCTGCCTCACTGCTGTTCATTTTACAGATCAAAAATCGACATGGACGAATTTGAACGCATCAGATACTTATATGTTTTTCGATGGACAAGGTTAGACTCGAGTTAGACCAGATCAATTGTTACTTAACTAAGAGAAATTCTAGGTGTCGAGGAAAACAGCGAGGAAATGAGCGAGGGGGAGGGAGGTGGCGGGGTGGGGACCGTTCACCTCCCTCGGGATGCGCGCACAAAAAAAGATGGCACGCATCCCGAGGGAGGTGAACGGTCCCCACCCCGCCACCTCCCTCCCCTCGCTGGTTTCCTCGACACCTAGAATTACTCCTTAACTAAGGGGAATTCTAAATGTCGAGGAAACCAGCGAGGGGAGTGAGGGGAGCCTCGGAGTGCGTGCAACAAAATTCAACGCGCGCATCCCGAGGGAAGTGAATGGCTCCTCTCCCTCCACCTCACTTCCCTCGCTGGTTTCCTCGCTCATTTCCTCGCCATGTAGCTTTACTCCTTAACTAATGATAGCATCTCCAACAACATCCAATGTACAGCAAACTAAAGGTGATTTATACATTTCTATATCATCCAATATTTTAGGCGGAAATCTAGATCATAAAGGTCTTTGGGCCATTGATCGTTGTTGAGACCCATGTAGTTCTTATCAGACCAGGTCTTAACTATTGGGTCCGTGTGTGGACCTACATTATGGCCCAGATGTGACCCATTGACAGCACTGTGAACATTGGTTATAAACATTCACCATTACATGTATTATTTTCTTCCCTCAATACCTTAAAATAATATATAGTGCCCCATAGACAGCACTATTTTGATTTTCTTCACATACGTTGTATGCCCAAGAATGTCAAAAATTTCAATTTACCATTTCGTGCCGATATATATTCATCATGGGCTTATGGGCTTCATTATCGCGCAACCATTTGGATGCACCCCGTGGGTCGGGTCGTCTGCCCCATGCAACGCATATGGCGATAATAGTTTGCCACTTCCCATGATCTAAAAATGTAAGGTGTTAATGGAACCCTCCCAGGTTGTATGTAGAATGCAGGCAGTGAAGTTAAATTACTCTCTTCTCATCTATTTGTCTTCCTTTCATGCTAAACACTCTTATATAAACTCTTCTCTACTTTCCAGATATAAAGAACAGAGCATTTTTTCACCCTACCCAGGTTAATTTAAATCCATCCAAACACAGTGGGGTTTTGGTTTGCAAGAAAAGTTAGAAAAACAGGATGATTTTATAATGCTCAATGCAGTTCCAATTTTTCAATATTCACATACTATGAAAATAGTTCATTTATACAGCGCTGTTTCCGCAGTTATATATAGATCGGCAGATTCTTTACTTCCCCGCATTTTCAGCTTCCATTTGAATAACAGCTTGCTGCAAGATTTAAAAACAGATTTCAGTATATGTGTAGGAAAGAAGAAATAAAATAAAATATGGATCATTAAGTGAGTAGAACTAGTAATTACCTGAATGCAGGAAAGCGCATACTGAACATCACTATCAGATATTTGGTGATGGATAACAATCCTGATGCTGCAAACAAAAAATTAGTTAGATCAGACTAGAGTGGTATTAGGTTAATGAAAAGGTGTCGTAATGTCTACGACACGCATATGGAAAAGCAATTTCAGGTGTTTAAACTATTATTGAGTGCCCAACCATTATTGTCAACCAAGATAAAATTACGCATTTGTTCAGGAAAGATTTATTAGCTCAAGTGGAAATCTCTATGATGAGTTTAGGAGAGATATGGTTCGATATCAGGGCTTAAAGGCTTTAATCTAAAATGTGGTTTTACTAGAATTTTTTTTTCTAGCCGGAGTTCTTTCGTACTGCAGAGATGGCTAATTGATTTCTTGGAGGACCTAACATAATTTCTTAATTACTACAGTAGATTCTTGGTGGGGTTTTTTTTTTTTTTTTTCCTCCCCAAATTTAGATTCTTGATCATGAGTGGCTAAAATTTTCTTCTCCTCTCTTTGAGGCTTCATACCTTCACATCAGGATGAGAGAAATACTTCAAAAACAAGGTTTCAATTAAAGAATTTCAACCAATAAAATTTTAAGTAATGATAGTCTAGCATACCTTTCAATGGCTTTTGTAAGCTGTGTTCCCAACCATTGAAGCTACTAATGGTTTCAATAAAACTAATATATATAGTATAATGAGAGTTCCCCAAATAAATAATAAATTTGAATTTCTTCAACTTAAATTTTTTTTTTTTCACTTTTGCCCTCTTCTATTCTTAATAGTTACATGTCAAACCAACAAACTAATTAATAGTTTCAGGGGTATTTGTGTTTTTAATTAAAAATATTATTACATTTTTTTTTTTTACACATATTTGTCTTCCCAAATTCAGATGATCTATAATCAAACCCAACCCCTCTTAATATTCATTAATTATAATTGATCCCCTAACATAATTTATTTGAAGCCCCTTATTTATTTATTTATAAACTATACAGTCTCTTAAAATTATATATAATTATTTTGTTCATTAATATAATAATAATTTTTTCTTATTATTGAATTGTTTAATAAAATAAAATAAGTATCGAATATCCGCGCACATAGAGCACGTCAACACGCTAGTATGTTTGGGGCTTATGTATAATTAATCAACGTTGAGAGAGGGCTAAATTTGATTGTAAAAAGTATAAAATGTGAGGGGTTCCAACTAATTAATGATTGTAACAATGTTAAAATAGAGAGGTTCTTTAAGTTATGTTCATGGGGTATGCCTAAAATACCCGTAAAAAGCATTTTATTAACAGTATCTCCTCTTGGCTGGGATTGTGAAAAATGTGAACTTTGGAAGGCATTTTGGGACTTTTGAAAATGTAGTAAAGTATGAATAATGTTTTCCATTCAAAAGAAATTAAAACCGTTTGTCACTTTTTAACTACCTTTTGATTTTGCTTATAAATATTATAAAGTTGGGGGGGGGGTGTAAAATTGGAATCCAAAATCAGGTTGAAGACATTGTGCTGTTAATCCCACCTTGCGGTTGTTACAGTAGTTTAGATATAAAACAAGGGGTTAGATTTGCTAAAGCCTAAAGCAAATGGATCTTCAAAAAGTTGTGTAGAGCCTCCAAATATTTTTATTTTTTTAGAATCAAACTTGGTTAAAATTAAAATTGATTGAATGTTCGGGGTCTTTGTTTGAATGTTCATTAAAATGTTTGTTCGTTTCTTTGAAAAATATTATACTGCATGTAAATATAAAAATACTTCCATGTTTTAATAATAAAATACATATTTTGAAATTTTACGTGTTTTATATTGATCTTTGATTTTGTCAAAAAATCTTCAAAATTGTATTTCAATATAATAAGTTTACCAAAATATGACAACTACGTAGATAATTATAAAAAGAAAAACATAATATTTTTTTCTCTCCGTTTACATTCCACCAAGGATTGTGATTTCGTTTTTCGAGTTAATTTCAGTTTTCTGATTTTAAGAAATATTTTGAGAAACATTTCGGAGTGTAAAGAAAAATCGTAAAAATTTCAAGGATAAATAAATGTAAAAATATAATGAATTTTGAGGGTATATTAAATATGTGAAAAAAATAATATGCAAGTAAATAAATGTATTAAACACATTAAATAAAATCAAAATATGTATAATTACAAAATCAAAGGGTAGTTTAAAAATCAATATATAAGTAGAAGAAGTGAAAATTAGAAAATTAGAGGTAGTTCAAATATCCTCACATATATTATGATTTATGACTATTATCTCCATCTTTCCTAGAGAAAGAGTAGGACATGGAAAGAAAATAATGAGCAGTTTCTGCATTCAAATTGCTTGGCAATATGATAGTAATGATTTTCCAATTAGCAATCTTTTATGATATGTTGATTATTCTTTTGTGTTCGACATTATATTGTTATAGTAGTAATGATTCATGTCCATATTCTAGGAAGGTTGTTTTTAATCACTCACGAACTTAAAAAGAGGTAATGATATATACAATTGTTTTCATGGGTAATATACTTTTTTCATTCATCAATTCGATCCGCCCTTTTTTTTTTTTACTGTATGTTTGTGTGTGTGGTATCGGGAATGGACTTTGATGACGATGATGATGATTGTGTGTGTGTGCCTGTTTAGTAATAAGTGTTCACAACTCATAATTGTATAGAACTTTTTCAACAAAAACAATTAACATATAATAACTAGAACAAGAACACAAGAATGACTGCAGAAAAATGAGGGATGCATAAAATATCTAGAAACAGAGGATGAATTCACTAGCTACATATGGACATTTCATTCCGTGTAAGTCACAGTCCATATATTTAAGTTCCAACACTCTGAAAAAGAACCAATGTAAGAGAAATGAGTAAATGACAACTAATTCCGAAATTCAAACAAACCTGAATGGTCCTGTTGGCATAATTAGTACACCATGTTCTTCCAAATTGTTGCAAAGCTTATCCACTGTGATGTTTGAGCCCTCTAAAACATCAAAAAATATCTGCCCATACAAAATATGGAACATAAATTCGTCACTTTCCATGGACAATGTACTCTGAACAAATGATGAGGCATGTTGATGGAATAGTTCATATTTACTCCACTGGATCAAGAATTCAGAGAAATTACAAAATACAAATTACTTCGAAGTAAACTTAATGGGTATCTGAAATGGATCAGACACACGGACAAGAAAAAGCTACATAAACCAAGCCCTCAAAATCTAGATTGAGAAACGTACAGGAACCTGAAAATTCAATTTACAAGCCTAAAGTCAAGGCTCTTTCTGACTTGGTTAGAACAATATATAGAACTTCAAAAAAATACATAAAATCATCCAAGACTAACATCAAGTTCACTACACCAAATTGGCATTTTTGTAACAACCCCCAAAACAGTATCACTTTTGAAGTGTAACAATCCACCTAACAATTTTACACATTTTCACAAATAAAATGATACAATAATTGTATCGCCATGAAGAGTATGGTTATAAAAGTGATACTATTCATGGTGATCCAACTTATTGTATAATTTTTTTTGTGTTACTGTTTTTCATTTTTTTTACTAAATTTAGTTTTGACTTGAAAAAATTTGGTGGATTGTAACATCTCAAAAGTGATACTGTATTGAGAGTTGTTACAAAAGTGCCAATTTGGTGTAGTGGTTGCATATAGCAACTCATTTAGTACTTTTAATATGAGAAACAAAGTGAGTATGTTTAACATCTTTGATATAGTTATACTTACAATATTTGTCTCTACTGAATGTGTATCTACTCTTAGCCCTTTGATTTTGTTCAGTCCATCTGCAAAAGAAAAGAAAAAACACATTTTTCAGTTGAAAAACAGAAGTGATGCCGAAATTGGAGGACGCTGGACAGAGAGGAAATGTAAAGGAAGTTTACATTCCACAGCAAAAGTGAGACCTAAAAATGGAACTTATGATAAGAACTAGCACTAAGTAATTGATGAGACAGACAATACCTGCTAAAATCTTCGCTTTCCTGTGGTCACCCTCAAGTTTTGGGACATTCTCTTGCAAAGCAACAAAAGCAGCAGCACATAGTATCCCAACTTGTCTCATTCCACCACCTAAAGTTTTCCTGAGCCTTTTGGCCTAGAAAAAGAAAGAAGTGAATCAGTACACACACTATGTTTAGAAAGCTTGTTGTTATTGTAGATTATTATTTTGTACCTTGGAAATAAAGCTCTTTGAACCAACAATGGCAGATCCAACTGGAGCACCAAGACCTTTCGATAGGCATACCTAGATCAAACATTTGATAAAATAGTAAAACTGGTAGAGATTGACGATGAGGATATTAGACAAAAAGTTATTTATTTGAAAACTTGAGTTCGTTGGCCAATGTTCAATCGATAAGGTCAAAGGAATTAAAGGATAAATTTACTATTGAAGTTGAGCAAGCAGGATATTAGGCAAGATCATACTGAAACAGAGTCGGCAGCTTCTACAAGTCTGTGAACAGGAACTCCAAGTGCCTGAGAAACAAATAGAATGAAATTGGATAATCAAAGCTGTTTATCTGGATATCACAATGATATAACAACCAGTAAATAATAGGAAACAAAGAAAAGAAGTGTCATCTAATTCTCTAGTTACCGCCAAATTTTTTTTACATTTAAGGTGTGTTTGGTGGCATGGAATTAAATTCCATGGAATCCATGGGGACCACACATTTGTGATAGATGGTCCCCTTCATTTTGATCAAGTTAGCCTCAGAAATATGTGGTCCCCATATGGATTCCGTGGAAATGAACTCCAATCAACCAAACAGACCCTTAGTTTTTAGTGTGGGAATTGTGGCAGTTTGTAAAAGAAAAGAGGGCTATGTAGGTTTTTAGACTATATACATCAGATTGACAGCAACAAAATCCTCTTGAGAGACCTTCTCCATAGATAGACTCTCCAATCGAAAGGAAATTGTGACTCAAGGAATTGCTATTGATACCAAAGGTGAAGATATGCATTTTAAGTAGAACAAGCTTTCAAACTAGATTTTCATTCAAATTTCAACAAATCACGACTTACAGTTGATGCATTAAAGATACGTGCTCCATCAATATGGAGCTTCACTCCATGTTTTTTGGCTATCTCGCCCACTCTGTCAGTATATTGAACCGACAAGCATCTCCCACCAGTACTGCATCAATAACAGTGAAAATTAAATCAGTAATCAGCAACAAGGGCACTTCCATTTTCAAAATAATTCCTGTGTCAAAACCATCCAGACTCTTGATTGGACACTTCAAGGGATAAAGGGTAATCCATGCTTAATTCTACAGGCAGTGTTAACCATCCTCAGCTTCCTATAACTTAAATATACAAACACGTGTTTCAGTGTTCAACAAGGATAAAAATTCTAGACATACATGTATCTATCAACTATGAACCTGATTAACATATTTCATCTATTTATGCCACATCTATATGACATTTCTGGTGTAAGTGTGTAAACGCAGTATTTAATGCAGCGAATCTATAGAGAGAGGAGTGTCCTTGATAGCGCTCACTCGACCTTATCACACGTCCTCCCCTTGCAAAATATAGACATTTCCTCTAAACTGCTGAAGTTTTGGTTCACTCCTTACACAGAAGCAGTTCACTGGATACCAGTCACTGCAAGATAATGTCATTCTTGACAATCACTTTTTTTTAGAAACAAAGAAGAATTTGATTAAAGCGACGGACAACGGAAGAAAAAAAAATGGGCAGAACAAGAGGAACAGCAAGGAGGAGACGGAGATTACAAATAGACTATCAGTAAAATCCTTATAGAGTGTTAACATTCTACATACACATCATGATTGGCGTTAACCTGGTTCTTGGTGTTATGTTGAATCATTAGTGTTAACATCAAAGCCCTATTTGTCAGGAGGCAGCTATAGTTGATTTTTTTTTTTTTTTTGTGTGCTTTCTAGCATGTCTGCCTCGTGAAGGTTCAGAAAATTCATGCACTGAGTGTATCATGAAAGAGTGATAATTTGCAAAAGCCCTCATGAAAAATCCATGCATGAACTCAAAGTAAAACTCGTCAACTCTCATACAGTATCCACAAGAATCATCATTTATTGAAAGAACATATTCCTTTGTGTACAATATTGAACCAATAACATGAAAGGAAACAATCTTCATATAAAGTTCAAAAATGTAAATAGTACAACAGAAAAATATTAATGTTTTAGTTCCCTTAACTTGCTTTGCCACAACACTGAGCTTGGAGGGTTTAGCGATAGAAATAGACTAAGAAACGTCGAAAGAGGTGACCAAGTACAGTAAAAAAAAGGGTATGTTTGAAGCAATTCCAACAAACGCCTAGAAGTTTATATGATTGTGAGCTGTTAGGATAAAAGTTCTTGGGCACTACGGGCCCAGATATATGTTGCGATATACTACAACTCTTGACAAATACTTAACCAAGTATGTGTCTTCACCATGGTCAGAAACAGAAACAATATATCATAATACAACTCTTGACAAATACTTAACCAAGTTTAAATGTTTTCTTATTATTTATTTATTTATTATTTTTATTTTTGTGATATATTGTAATTTATTGGAAATAACTGTGGGCTAATATGTATAACATGGAACCATTTCTAAAACATTGGTCTCCATAGTAAATAACTCATGAAAGTTGTCAGAGTTGCTTCCAAACACATGTCAAGGCTTTTCTTAGATGTGCAAATGATGACAATAAATCAAAGGTGTCTCCAGGACTACATAAGATTATAATGAACCTGTAACTGAACATCTACTTTGTGGAAGACAAACATTCAATAAGTGGGATGAAAGGAATTTTATCCATCCCCACTATACCCAATAAAAGGCAGACAATGAACGAAAACTACAACACAAAGTGGGAGTCTAATCAGGCAAACAAACAAACAAAAAAAAACCAGAATAACGTAATCACCAGCATAAGCTAAATAAATGATGCAATGAAAGTGATAAGGACCTTACTTTGCATGAGTGTTCTCCAAGCAGATAAGCCTAGTTGTGGGGTAGTAAAGCTCCTCTTCAGGATCTCTAATGGCAGCTTCGATAAGAGATATATCCATTGTTCCATCTGAATTGTTCTTGATAGTCCTCGGGTGAACATTGCCAATAGTGGAAATCCCACCATTCTCATAAATGTGAATATGCGAATTGTCTCCAAGAATCACTTCACTGCCCCTAACCTCACAATGAACAAGCACACTAATGAGATTACCCATTGTGCCAGAAGGCACAAACAGAGCAGCCTCTTTACCCATGATCTTGGCCATCTCCGCTTCAAAATGAGAAGCCGTTGGATCCGAACCCAAGACATCATCATCAACATCAGCATTAGCCATTGCTGCCCGCATTGCTTCAGTTGGTTTTGTCACTGTGTCGGATCGCAAATCCACCGTTCTAGTCACCATTTTCGCTGAAAATCATAACAAAATCACCTCTCACCATCAAAAACCAAAAACTGCAACAAATTCTACCATTCAATCAAACAATGATGCTAACTAATTGAATCCAATCAAATCATAAATCCAAATACTCATTTTAGCCTCAACTCAATTTAATAAAATAATCTCTTAAAAAAGCATCAAGATTGACACTTTAGATCATTTTAAGGAATGGGGTTTGATCAAACAATCAAACAGTAAGAAATCATCAACTCAAAACACAGACACACACCCACATAACCAGAAACACAAAACCAAACATAAAAATTTGATCTTTTTATTACCCTTATGTTGAGTATAAAACTCTAATTTATCAAGAAGAAGAAAAACACTCTTTAGAACAATCTCACAAAATTGCAAAGAAGAGAAACTCTTAAGAAGGCTTTCTAATGCTTTCTTCTTAAGCTTACATTTTTGGATGAATGAAACTCAAATACAATGGGGGGGTTTTATAGGTTACAAGAACCAATCTAAACCACTCATTAAAATAAACACAAATTAATCTAGACCATTGAAATTAAATAATGCTTACCTAACTCTCACCTAACTAAAATGATGTAAGCAATAACATCATCTCAATTTGGTGTGGGCTTATTTTGGTTTGGATTTTGGGCTTCAAAATCACTTGGGCTAAGCTTCAAAATCACTTGGGCTATGGGCTAATATTGATATTTAACAATCCCCCTCAATGTTAGCCCACATTCTTTGAATCATGCCAAGTTGACGGCGGAATTGTTCAAACTTTCCAACACTCAAGCTTTTAGTAAACAAATCCGCAATTTGCTCATCTGTCTTGACTTGCCTCATCTCAATTTCTTCTTGCAGAACTTTCTCTCTAACAAAGTGATAATGTACTTCCACATGTTTAGTTCTAGCATGAAAAACTGGATTCTCCGCCAAACGAATTGCCGATTGGTTGTCACAGTACAATGGAACCGCATAATCTACTGGTTGATGTAGATCATTCATCAGTTGTATTAGCCACGTGCTTTCTTGAGCTGCCATTGCTGCTGCTCGGTACTCTGCTTCTGTAGTTGACAAGGACACAGTCGGTTGTCTCTTGCTACACCAAGAAATCGTTCCGGATCCAAGGGTAAACATATACCCAGTAGTTGATCTGCGAGTATCATGATCTCCTGCATAATCAGCATCACAATAACCAACTAGCTTGCAACTTTCACCTTTCTTGTATAGAAGACCATAGGCTATTGTACTCTTCACATATCTCAGTATTCGCCGAACTGCTTCCAAATGAGGCTTCTTTGGATTTTGCATGTACCGACTCATCACACCAACTACATAAGAGATGTCAGGTCGAGTCAAGGTTAAGTAGATCAGACTACCTACCAATTGTCGATACATCGTCGCATCTTCCAAATCTTTTCCTTCATGTGCACACATTTTGGCATTTGGCTCCATCGGCGTCGAACTCAGCTTGCACTCGAGCATTCCGAACCTCTTCAACAAATCTTTGACATATTTCTGTTGACAGAGAAATATTCCTTCTTGTGTGCGATCAACCTCTAGACCAAGGAAGTGCTTGAGCTGACCAAGTTCCTTCATCTGGAAACGGACTGATAAATTCTCCTTTGTCCGAAGAATTTCTGCCTCAGCATCACCGGTTATGATTAAGTCATCCACATACACTAGCACGATAGCTAGTTTTCCTTCATTGGCTTTGACAAACAAGCTGGAATCTGCAGGTGTTACTGAATAGCCACTTTGTGTTAGAAATTCAGCAATCTTACCATACCACGCCCTGGGTGCTTGTTTCAATCCGTAGAGTGCTTTCCGCAGCTTACACACATATTCAGGATGATCTTGGCTCTGAAAACCCATTGGTTGGATCATGTAGATCTCCCGATCCAGCTCTCCATGGAGAAATGAATTCTTCACGTCCATCTGCCACAAGATCCAAATTTTGTTGGCCGCAAGTGCAAGTAAGACTCGTACGGTTGTAAGTTTTGCGACTGGACTAAATGTTTCATCATAGTCTAGTCCGTACTGTTGAGAGAAACCACGAGCTACCAATCGTGCCTTGTACCTCTCGATTGACCCATCTGGACGGTGCTTTATTTTGTAAACCCATTTGCAGGATATGGGTTTCACATCAGTTGGCTTTGGCATGAGCTCCCAAGTCTGATTTTGCTCAAGTGCAGCGATCTCTTCTTTCATAGCTGTCATCCATTCTGAACTCTGTGATGCTTCTTCAAACGTCTCAGGTTCTATTATAGCTTCTTCTTCAACTATGGCTGCATTGGCGTATTTGGGAGTTGGCCTTCTAGTTCTTGTTGACCTTCGTAGTGGAGTTGGTTCTTCTGTTTCACTAGGTATGCCTTCTTCGTTTGGTTGTTGATACACCCCAGTTTGCCAAGGATTCTGGGTTACTCTTTGTTCGCCATCATTCTCACATGGATCTTCAACTTTGTCTGGACTTGGTTGAATTTGAATAGTATGCTCCCCCATCTTTTGTTGCAGCTTGTCTTGGAATTCTTCTGAGTCTGGCATCACTTCCTTTTCTGAGGTCCACCATGAGGATGCTTCATCGAACACCACATCTCGTGATGTGTAACACCATGAGGAGCAGTCTGAGTCTACGATCCAATCATTCACGTAGTCAATCTTTTCTGGTGTTGTTACCGTGAGAGCTAATTCTTCTTCCTCCATAGCGAGGAATGCTTCGGCATCCCAACTATCTTCGCTATTATCTTGAGAAGAAGAAGTAGCAATATTGCTCTCAGAAGACTTCTTCTTGAACCAACAATCTTTCTTCATGTGGCCCTTCTTCCCGCAATTGTAACATTCACCATCGAACCTTCTATTGTTGTCATGATTCTTGGAAGCTCCCCCTGGACGAAAGCTGTTCCCTCCCTGATGACTTTTTGTCTTGTCACCAGTCTTTCTAGATCCACCTTTGTTGTACTGAGTTGAACCGCCTCTGCTTTGGTTGGTGTAGAGCGCTTCCTCTTCACCTTTTAGCGAGACTCCTCCCATTTGCTTAGCCATAGCTTCTTGACCAGCCAGCAAATTTTCAAACTCAACAAGAGATGGTTGTGTCGGCCATCCTTGTACTGCAGCAACAAAGCCTCGGTATTCGGGTCTCAAGCCATGGATAATTATTCTCTTTATCCTAGCTTCCCCAATAGCAGCTGTCGGATCTAGTTCTGAAATTTCGTGGCATATCGATTTCACCTTGTGAAAATACTGGGCAACCGTCCTGTCACGTTGCGCCATCGATAGCAGCTCATTCTCGAGAAGTTGCAATTTTGTATCGTTCTTCTTTGAAAAAAGTGTAACAAAGGTGTCCCATGCTCCCTTCGGTGTTTTGGCATCCCGGATATGCTCTAACATTTCTTCTTCAATAGTGGTCTTTAAAGCAAACATCGCTTTGCCTGTTTTAATTTTCCACTTTCGCAAGACGCCATTGGCATCTTCTACCGCCGGTTGTGTAACTTCATCACCACCGACAACCTCCCACAAGTCTTGACCTTGTAGGTAAGACTCCATACATGTTGCCCACGTGTTGTAGTTTTGGTTGTTGAGCTTCTTGATTCCTCCAACGACTTGAAGATCACCCATCGTAGCGGCAAGACTTTAACTATACCGAACAAGCTTGAGTGACAAACGTGCAAAGTACTAAACTACTCTACACACAAAGACGCTCCATAAGATTTGTAAGAACCCCGACAATAATCTCAAGAAATCTTTTCTGATGTGGAAGATCAGTTAAAACTGCAACCACAGAGCATACTCGGAATTTCAAGAGACCTTACAACCCAGGCTCTGATACCAAATGTTGAGTATAAAACTCTAATTTATCAAGAAGAAGAAAAACACTCTTTAGAACAATCTCACAAAATTGCAAAGAAGAGAAACTCTTAAGAAGGCTTTCTAATGCTTTCTTCTTAAGCTTACATTTTTGGATGAATGAAACTCAAATACAATGGGGGGGTTTTATAGGTTACAAGAACCAATCTAAACCACTCATTAAAATAAACACAAATTAATCTAGACCATTGAAATTAAATAATGCTTACCTAACTCTCACCTAACTAAAATGATGTAAGCAATAACATCATCTCAATTTGGTGTGGGCTTATTTTGGTTTGGATTTTGGGCTTCAAAATCACTTGGGCTAAGCTTCAAAATCACTTGGGCTATGGGCTAATATTGATATTTAACACTCCCCCTCAATGTTAGCCCACATTCTTTGAATCATGCCAAGTTGACGGCGGAATTGTTCAAACTTTCCAACACTCAAGCTTTTAGTAAACAAATCCGCAATTTGCTCATCTGTCTTGACTTGCCTCATCTCAATTTCTTCTTGCAGAACTTTCTCTCTAACAAAGTGATAATGTACTTCCACATGTTTAGTTCTAGCATGAAAAACTGGATTCTCCGCCAAACGAATTGCCGATTGGTTGTCACAGTACAATGGAACCGCATAATCTACTGGTTGATGTAGATCATTCATCAGTTGTATTAGCCACGTGCTTTCTTGAGCTGCCATTGCTGCTGCTCGGTACTCTGCTTCTGTAGTTGACAAGGACACAGTCGGTTGTCTCTTGCTACACCAAGAAATCGTTCCGGATCCAAGGGTAAACATATACCCAGTAGTTGATCTGCGAGTATCATGATCTCCTGCAAAATCAGCATCACAATAACCAACTAGCTTGCAACTTTCACCTTTCTTGTATAGAAGACCATAAGCTATTGTACTCTTCACATATCTCAGTATTCGCCGAACTGCTTCCAAATGAGGCTTCTTTGGATTTTGCATGTACCGACTCATCACACCAACTACATAAGAGATGTCAGGTCGAGTCAAGGTTAAGTAGATCAGACTACCTACCAATTGTCGATACATCGTCGCATCTTCCAAATCTTTTCCTTCATGTGCACACATTTTGGCATTTGGCTCCATCGGCGTCGAACTCAGCTTGCACTCGAGCATTCCGAACCTCTTCAACAAATCTTTGACATATTTCTGTTGACAGAGAAATATTCCTTCTTGTGTGCGATCAACCTCTAGACCAAGGAAGTGCTTGAGCTGACCAAGTTCCTTCATCTGGAAACGGACTGATAAATTCTCCTTTGTCCGAAGAATTTCTGCCTCAGCATCACCGGTTATGATTAAGTCATCCACATACACTAGCACGATAGCTAGTTTTCCTTCATTGGCTTTGACAAACAAGCTGGAATCTGCAGGTGTTACTGAATAGCCACTTTGTGTTAGAAATTCAGCAATCTTACCATACCACGCCCTGGGTGCTTGTTTCAATCCGTAGAGTGCTTTCCGCAGCTTACACACATATTCAGGATGATCTTGGCTCTGAAAACCCATTGGTTGGATCATGTAGATCTCCCGATCCAGCTCTCCATGGAGAAATGCATTCTTCACGTCCATCTGCCACAAGATCCAATTTTTGTTGGCCGCAAGTGCAAGTAAGACTCGTACGGTTGTAAGTTTTGCGACTGGACTAAATGTTTCATCATAGTCTAGTCCGTACTGTTGAGAGAAACCACGAGCTACCAATCGTGCCTTGTACCTCTCGATTGACCCATCTGGACGGTGCTTTATTTTGTAAACCCATTTGCAGGATATGGGTTTCACATCAGTTGGCTTTGGCATGAGCTCCCAAGTCTGATTTTGCTCAAGTGCAGCGATCTCTTCTTTCATAGCTGTCATCCATTCTGAACTCTGTGATGCTTCTTCAAACGTCTCAGGTTCTATTATAGCTTCTTCTTCAACTATGGCTGCATTGGCGTATTTAGGAGTTGGCCTTCTAGTTCTTGTTGACCTTCGTAGTGGAGTTGGTTCTTCTGTTTCACTAGGTATGCCTTCTTCGTTTGGTTGTTGATACACCCCAGTTTGCCAAGGATTCTGGGTTACTCTTTGTTCGCCATCATTCTCACATGGATCTTCAACTTTGTCTGGACTTGGTTGAATTTGAATAGTATGCTCCCCCATCTTTTGTTGCAGCTTGTTTTGGAATTCTTCTGAGTCTGGCAGCACTTCCTTTTCTGAGGTCCACCATGAGGATGCTTCATCGAACACCACATCTCGTGATGTGTAACACCTTCCACTTATTGGATCACAACACTTCCACCCTTTTCGCTGATCGTCGTATCCCACGAATATACATCTGATTGCTTTCTTATCAATCTTGCTACGTAGATGGTTAGGAACAAATACATAGCATACACAGCCGAATACTCGAAGGTAGCTAACTGTAGGTTTCTTTTCCCACAATTTCTCAAAGGGTGAAACAAACTCCAACCTTGGTTGAGGAAGTTTGTTGATGACATGAGCTGCAGTCCTCATAGCTTCGGCCCAAAATCTTCCAGGTACGTTCTTCGCATGTAGCATACTCCGGCAAATTTCTGCAAGATGTCGATTCTTCCTTTCTGCTACACCATTTTGTTGTGGCGTATTGGCACAAGTATACTGATGACGTATTTGACACTCCCGTAGGTATTGAGAAAACTCCCCTGAGCTATACTCTCCCCCGTTGTCCGTGCGCAAGCAACAAATCTTTTGCTCCACTTCTCCTTCGACTATCTCTTTGAATTCTTTAAACTTTGAGAATGCTTCTGATTTTTCTTTCATGAAGAAAACCCATACATATCTAGAGAAATCATCAATGAATGTCACCATATACCGCATACCGCCAATTGATGGTTGCTTAACAGGTCCAAACACATCAGAGTGAACTAACTCTAATGGTTTCATTGCTTTAAACTTCGACTCCTCATATGGCAATTGATGTGCTTTACCATATTGACATCCCGCACATACTGTATCCGTCCTCACATCAAGTTGAGGAAGTCCCTTAAGCATGGACTTCTTCACCATCATACTTAGCTTGGAATAGCTAACATGACCTAGCCGCATGTGCCACAAATCTGCAGTCTCATTTCTTCTTATCTTGTCTACGTATGCAGACTCAGCTGACATCACGTAAACTGACTCCAGTCGTCGTCCCTCCATCGTCGGCTTTTCAGAGATCTTGAGGTTTTGAAACACCTTCACATCTTGCGGACCAAATAAGACATAGTGGCCTGATGATGTCAATTGAGCCACAGATAACAAATTTTTCTTCATTCCCGGAACATGGTAGACATCTTGGAGTGGAACCTGATTTGGATTATATCGAGGTGTAACAATAGTTTTACCAATGTGAGCTATCGGTAACCTTGAGTTGTCAGCTGTTACCACCACACGATTTCCCTTATACTCAGACAAGTCTTGCAACTTTTGTCTATCACCTGTCATATGATTTGAGCAGCCTGAGTCTACGATCCAATCATTCACGTAGTCAATCTTTTCTGGTGTTGTTACCGTGAGAGCTAATTCTTCTTCCTCCATAGCGAGGAATGCTTCGGCATCCCAACTATCTTCGCTATTATCTTGAGAAGAAGAAGTAGCAATATTGCTCTCAGAAGACTTCTTCTTGAACCAACAATCTTTCTTCATGTGGCCCTTCTTCCCGCAATTGTAACATTCACCATCGAACCTTCTATTGTTGTCATGATTCTTGGAAGCTCCCCCTGGACGAAAGCTGTTCCCTCCCTGATGACTTTTTGTCTTGTCACCAGTCTTTCTAGATCCACCTTTGTTGTACTGAGTTGAACCGCCTCTGCTTTGGTTGGTGTAGAGCGCTTCCTCTTCACCTTTTAGCGAGACTCCTCCCATTTGCTTAGCCATAGCTTCTTGACCAGCCAGCAAATTTTCAAACTCAACAAGAGATGGTTGTGTCGGCCATCCTTGTACTGCAGCAACAAAGTCTCGGTATTCGGGTCTCAAGCCATGGATAATTATTCTCTTTATCCTAGCTTCCCCAATAGCAGCTGTCGGATCTAGTTCTGAAATTTCGCGGCATATCGATTTCACCTTGTGAAAATACTGGGCAACCGTCCTGTCACGTTGCGCCATCGATAGCAGCTCATTCTCGAGAAGTTGCAATTTTGTATCGTTCTTCTTTGAAAAAAGTGTAACAAAGGTGTCCCATGCTCCCTTCGGTGTTTTGGCATCCCGGATATGCTCTAACATTTCTTCTTCAATAGTGGTCTTTAAAGCAAACATCGCTTTGCCTGTTTTAATTTTCCACTTTCGCAAGACGCCATTGGCATCTTCTACCGCCGGTTGTGTAACTTCATCACCACCGACAACCTCCCACAAGTCTTGACCTTGTAGGTAAGACTCCATACATGTTGCCCACGTGTTGTAGTTTTGGTTGTTGAGCTTCTTGATTCCTCCAACGACTTGAAGATCACCCATCGTAGCGGCAAGACTTTAACTATACCGAACAAGCTTGAGTGACAAACGTGCAAAGTACTAAACTACTCTACACACAAAGACGCTCCATAAGATTTGTAAGAACCCCGACAATAATCTCAAGAAATCTTTTCTGATGTGGAAGATCAGTTAAAACTGCAGACTCCTCTGCTGCTTTGCTTTTGATGAAAAACACGAATTCTTCAAAACCCACACTCAGAATCCACAAATTGTGGGGCTTTAAAGGAACCCTAACTCAAAGGTTGAAACTTGACAACCCCCAGAGGCAAATGTGGTATGTAAATCTAGTGGGGATTGATGTGGTGAGTCACGGATGAATCATCAACATCACGGATGGATGGAGATGGAGCTGCCATGTGAAGACGTAGTTATCAGAACATAAAAGCAACTTTTTAGTTCGCCACTTTTGAATTCATTTTGTTTTCTTGCCTTTTTTAAATCGATTTGTTTGGCAATTTTGTTTCTTTTATCTGTTTGGTGGGGAGTTCTGTAGAAGAGATTGTGAGAGAAAATGGGAGAAGAGAAGTTGGTTTTGGGTTGTGCTTTGAGTCAGTCACTTGTCATCCTTTGAATGGTTATCATTTAGAATTTCTGTTTAGAACACCGACATTACTGAGAGCATCTAACACCGACATTACTGAGAGCATCCGGAAGCAGGGGCGGACCCAGGATTTTAGTCGAGGGGGAGAGGGGCGATATAGAAAATACTTATTAGTTGATAATAGTAATTATCAATGGTAAAACCAATTTTTTTTTTCAACTTGAACTAGTAACTAATAAAAAAAATATAACTATAAAAAATACATTACATATATCAAAATTGATCTAGTGTAATCCAATTTTAAGCCAAAATAAGGTCACTATCGATAACCTTAGCTATGAGCAAACAAACATAATAACTAGAATATATAACTAATATCACAAAATAATTAGGATAAGTATTTAGGTGAAGCAAATTTTTTTTTTAAAATTTGCGAACCAAATACGATCATAATATAATTTCATAGAAAAAATAGTTTACATGAGGCTCAAATTTTGTACGAGTTGTCCAATGGTATATATTTTCATTGAATCCTATAGTTATTATTTTAGATATTAATTTTAATTATTTTTTTGTTGGAGATTTTATTTCACTTGTTAAAAACAATTTATGTTAATAAGTTTTTATTAAATTAAACATTTTTTAATGTTTGCAATTACTAATAAATTTGCATTGAAAATAAAATAAAAATGCACTCGAAAAGTATCGAACTCGGGCCTTTTACAAAAAATAATAAACCTCCAACCACTGCACCAACAAAAACTTATTGACATTTTTGTATAAACAATCGTCATATTGTATTATACATTATATAATCGATTTTTTTTTTACTTAAGTATATATACTAAAATTATTTTAAAAGTTGAGGGGGGGGGGGGGGGGGGGGTAACTGCCCCCCCTCGCCCCTTAGTAGGTCCGCCCATGTCTGGAAGGTACGAGGACCCGAATAATAAAATTATGTCATTATCAAACAAAGACATTAATGCAAATCATGAGCGTAAATCTCGTGTAAATATACTATACTAGCATAATTAATATAGTTTATTCGGAAAATGCATTCAATCAAATTAACGCTAATTCTAGGGGGCGAGGGAGGTTCATAACAACCCATCTCCCTCGAGATGTGCGCCATCTCTTATCTCGAGGGGATGGGTGATTACACCCCTCCCACGCGCCCTCCCTCGCTCCCTATAAGGGCTCCACCTTTTGTATTTGGGGTACCTGTAGTCAATTCTGACTTCTTCAAACAATTGTTTCGAAGAACTTCTCTTTGTTCTATGACAATATATATTCAATTTTTTTTTTAAAAGGAGGAATCGAAAAGCATATTTTAGTAAACCTTTTAGCTTCAGATTTTACAGATTAATTATAGGGGAAATTCTAAATGGCGAGGGAACTAGCGAGGGAGGGGGGGGGGGTGAAGCCGTTCATCCCCCTCGAGATGCGTGATAGTGCGTATATCAAGACGCTTTCATGCATCTCGAGGGGGTGAACGGCTTCGCCCCCCTCCCTCGCTGTTTAGACAAACCTTAATTATAGTGAAGGAGCAAGAATAGAAGTTAAGCCAATGGCATGACAGCTCAACGGTTAGAGCTTGGCGGATGGTACCACTAGGTCATGGGTTCAAACCCAGCTTGCGGTATCTTTATGGGTTCTGAGATCCTATAAAAACCTTGCTTGCCTTTCAAAAAAAAAAAAAAAAAAAGAATAGAAGTTAAGGTTGGAAGAAGAATTTGTATTCAATGAAATAAAAAGTTGGTTCACTTTCTAAACAAATAAGTCGTCCCCTTTATATTGGATATGGATAATGGTTTTACAGTAAACTAAAACAACATTCTCCAATATACTACCAGTTAAATCACCGACTAAAAGAAATATTCTCTAACTATTATAGGAATTCTATAGAAAATGACATCGACTTTTTAACACATCTTGTACTGGCTCATACTACATTTCTTTCTCACACCACCAATTAAAAAAAATCAAAAGAACTGAATAAGTTTTTTTTTTCTTCCCTTAACACATAGGCGTGGAGAATGAGAGCTTCATTCTCTCTCACGCCTTTCCTTCATCCCCATCTCACACCCCTTTCTCATTGCATCACCATCTCGCAACACTCTCATCTCCCAATTAAGCCCCTCATCATCTCTCATTCTTGCCTTTGCCTTTCATGCAACAACCCATCCACCACAATTTGATAGCTTTGTCTGCATTGTTTCAGACAATTTGTCCATCACAAAAGCCACATAGTCTTATCTTCTCCGATTCATCTCTTGTTCCCTAATTCACCATTATCATTCCATCATCACGCAACCATTTTCTTCTTCGATTCAGCCCGTCACCGTCATCTAAGGGTGTGTTTGGTTGGATGGAATCCTATGTCATGGAAATCCGTGAGGAGATCCTATATTTTAGGCTAAATTGATGTATATCTTCACATCCATCATTTGATTTTGTGATCAATGGTGATAATGGAAGTCCCATGGACATGAGAATCTCACTCCTTGGTCCCCCAAGGCATGTGATTCTTATGTTCATGAGACTCAAATTAGCATAAAATATGAAGGTATCCACATGGAATTCCATGCAACCAAACACACCCTAAGAGTCTTGTTTTTTATTATTTTTTTTTTTTCATTGCCCTCACACTGCCAAGATGGATTCCCTACTAACCGCGGCCTCTGCGAGGGCAAAAACATTTTGGCCTCCTGCTTACGGTATGTTGATGGTGACTGCAAAGAGTTTAGGGTTCATAGCTTGCAAATGAGATTCCAACTAAACCGATCAACCCCATCCCCAATTTTGCCAAGGAGCATATAATTGGCACTGTAGTCAAAGACTAGTTGAAACGATAAAGAATACCATGAGTAACAATATCAAAATCTCTGCAAATTTGGAAACTTCTCATCTCTGCACAACCAATTGCATGTCCTACTAAAATAACTAACGAAAAATTCTGTAAGTAAATGGTAATTGGGTCTTGGAAATTCGGATGTCCTTCCACCTTCTGCAACTCGAATCTTTCCGTCTGAGGATTAGTCTCACCCATGGCACCAAACCAAATAAGGGAATATGTCGTTTAATCACCAAGACTAGCTGACACCTTCTATGATCAGTTAATATTGCTCATTGTAGAGGCCTTAAGAGTGGGTAATCTTCAAGATATTCTGATTCTGAAAGTGAATCATTTTCTTTTTGAGGAGTCCATAACACCTGAACAGCCTGCATAATACAAATATTCAAGAGATGACATTGGAAATAAAAACTAAAAGTGCTTACTGTTCTTAGAACTCTCTTATTTACCCTTCTTTCACTGGAGGGGATGGAGCTTAGCTTTTCCAGAGCCTTCTTCACATCGGCCCAGCTATCGATAACTGGAAATTCATGGATTCCCTTTACAGCCAACAATATGGTTACCTGAAGTATATGGATGCCAAAAGTTGAAAAATGTAAGGATAAAAAAGAAAGAAAAAAGGTCGGTGATTGGGAAAAACAGAGCCAGAGAATTTGATGTTGGACTTCATTGTACATTTAAAATTGTATAAATCGTTTTTACAGGAGGAGGAGGAGCAGAGAACATTTTGATAATCATCTTCAATCTTAACTGCTTAACTTCATTCATGACTGCTACTCTCCATTTTTCCAAAAGTTTTCCCTTAGACTTGGTTCATTATACGAAAAAGTCCTCATTGTATTTCTGTAATACATGCATATAAGAGAAAGTTCATACCACCATATACTCTTTGCCGGATTCATTGGCTTGGGGGATATATGTGCTTGTCCTTTTGATGTTGTTAACATTGACGAGTGTTTCCTCATCGAATTTGCGACGTTCTTCAATAGACAATTGATTGAAGAGTTCCTCAGCAGCCTCCATGTGGAACTTCACATAAACCTGTAATTGAGTTTTCAAGCAAAACTTGAACCGGAAACTTGCAATATGAAAGTATCAATAGATACAAAGTTTTTTCTTGTTTATAATCAAAAATAGTTTGTTGAGAACTTCTTGTGTAATCTTTTAAAAGATGACCAGCTCATGTTATTGAGCAAAAATTATAGGGATGAGATGCCACTTACAGCTGAGTAACAAGATATGCAAGAATCGGGATGCTGAAGCAAAGCTAATATGGTTCCTGCAACCAAAAAAGGTGAAAATGGCATAATATATACAAATGTAGTTAGCGAGGCTAGGGTGCATTCATCAAACTAAGGTTTTTAATTGCTTGATTGAGATACTAGTGAAAGACTTTCCACGTCATTCACAAAATTGCGACATGACATGAAACAGTATCAACACAAAATAAATGGAGTGTTTGGTTGCCTCTTCGATGGTTTCATGTTAATACATAGGCCATAGTAAGGTTCTAAGATTGATGCTTCTGCAGACCTCTTCAACCAAACTAATTTAATTCAGCAATGGATTACAATAATAAATTCAAGGAAGAATGCAACAATGCGTAGAAACAAATCCAGAGGTAAAACAACTTCACCTTTTAGAACAGAACTCAATCCCTCAGATGTGGATGTATTTGTAGTTTCG